>JAWNON010000056.1:1645000-2010000 GCA_035045945.1 Drosophila anceps
CATGTGCAATCTGTCGGATTTGGATAAGTATGTACTAAGTACGTACTCGGCCATGTACTAACAATAGTTGCCACTATGTTCACAGTCAGGAGGGCGTCTCGAACGGCATCTATATACCCATCAGTGTGCCCGTTCAGTCGCTGCAAAACAATGCGGAAATCATTTGCCGCGCCTACCACCTCACCAATCAGCCGGAGACGATTGTGCACGCACAGGCCGCTGCCGCGGCTGCTGCGGTTGGTGCTGGTGCTGATGTTGTTGTGCCAGTGAATCGTCAGCCCTCCCACACATACCTCAAGGTGCTCGTAAAGGGCGCCGAGGAGTCGGGCATACCCGCCGACTATGTCAAATGGCTGCGCAGCCTGCAGCACAACGGCAACCATGTGGAGGCCATGGAACACAAACTGGAGCTATCGAGCGTCGAGCTCAGCTAACACCTTTGGCCATCGTTTCTAGCTAACTATTTGTGTTGCCAATTCATTGTGTATGCTTTGCTGTACATAAATTCCAAGTGCAATAAATGTGCGAATATCGAGTTGGCTTTTTTATTGCAATGCATCAGCCGAGACTCGGCTGAGTTTCTAATAACTCAGCTGCCTTTATCAAGGTTTTTCTAGATTTATTTTTTTTTAGTATTCTATTACAGCGTTGCGCACTCGAAGTGTAACCTGTTCAAATAATCAAACAGGCAGAATCAATTCACTTTAGCTCGATATGAGCAGAGGTTGGGTCTTGACTTTGGCCTTTGCACGGTCTCGGAAGCGACTCGCAAGCTGCACGAATGTGACTTGCCGTCATTTGGCGTTCTAACTAAGGACATAAGAGCAAAGGCAAACTAACACTTTCTATATTCTTAATCCTAATTCTATATTTCTGATCAAGCGAAATATGCGAACTTGCAGCGACTACAGGAGTGTATTGATCGACAGGGGGAATATTTTGAAAAGCAATAAAGGCATTTTCATTTAACCATTTTTGGTCTAATTTGCTTTTCCCGAAATATAAATAGCAGCCCTCGTATGCTCTCTCTTCTTTATTTACCGATTGAGTTTACAAATCTTTTGCTAAGTGCGAGCAAGCGACTCTGGCTTTGAGGCTGTACGTGACGATATGTTGTATGTGTGTGTGTGTGTGTGTGTGTATGTGTATGTAGGTATGCAGGTATGTGTGTGTATGCATGTATGTATATGTATATGTATGTGTAAATGTGTAAATGTATGTATGTATGTATGTATGTACATATGCAAGTATGTATGTATGTATGCATGTATGTATGTATGTATGTATGTATGTATGTTTGTATGTATGTATGTATGTATGTATGTATGTATGTGTGTGTATGCAAATATGTATGTATGTATGTTGAAATTGCAGAGCTGCCCACGACTGAGTACCTGCAATATTCCAACGATACTCTCGATATAGCTCAACAAAGTTTCTGCTAAACACGAGCAATCGACTCTGGCTGTCGTGCGTGCTGTCTGTTACTGTATGTACATACATATATGTATATATAAAGTCAATTTAGACAACTTGCAGAGCTGTCGACGCACGAGCGTCCGCACTAACCAAACGTTAGTTAGTTTCTAATATGCTGAGGCTACGAGCGTCGGCTTAGCATGCTCCAGTCAGCGCGAAAGTAGCTCGTAAGCAATAGAGAGAAAAACGCGGCACGACTGATCACAACTATAAATCGATGGCACCAACTGCCGCTCTTAAATTGCCGCTGGTTGCCAGACACAACTATAATGACAATAGCAATTATATATCGATAGCTGAATATTATTACTATTATAATATTCTGCTGGTGATAGAACTTGAAGAGCAAAGCAGACAACCTGCTTGCGCTTTGTTTTTTACAACTGGTTCAGTGTTAATTAGTAGCAGCAGCTGAAGCCTTCTAAGCTTAAGAGAAACTTGCGTGATAATCAATACAAGTTCAATCTGTCTCTAAAATCTTAACTCCTAGAACAACTCTCATTGCTTATTATCATAGAATGTAGTGAAAACACGCAGCTAATACTGTTCATTTTAATTTCTTTTCGTATGAATCGTGATGAAATGAATAGATCAAACTAAACATAATTTCAGATTGTCTGTAGACAAGCAGTGCGAATATTATATATGTTGTTCGCCTATCTGTTCTACCTGATTTCTAGCTGTTCTAGGTGAGTTGGTTTCCAAGATTATAAGTCATTCAGTATTAAGTATTTAAGTACTTAAGTATTTGATTTTTCGCTTTAAAGATATAACTAGATATAATGCTTTAGCAGTTATTTTCTTAAAGATAAATAGGTAAAGGTAGATGAGAAATTTGGTAACTGTTGCTATCAAATCGAGCGAATTAATCACAATTGAATTTTCGGCTGCGCTACCTTGAAGACCAACACTTTTAGGCAACCTTTTTTGTAAGATTTTTTTAAACATTTTTTTTTTAATATTAGCTAAAATTATATAGAAACCAACTTTGTTTTATTTTAAGAAGAATAAAACAGAGTTCAATAGAGAAAAATATTTTAGCTATAGCTTTCTATATAGATATAGAAAATACGCAGCATTTGAAGAGAACGTGAAGAGTGCGCCATCCTGTTTCATATAATAATAAAATATAACATAATGGATATCTGCCAGTCAGGCATACCCTAACCATTTACAGAGAACGTGAAGGTTGCGCCATCCTGTTTTATATAATAATAAAATATAACATAATGGATATCTGCCAGTCAGGCATACCCTAACCAAAAACTCTTCGCTCTTCATTATTCCAAGCTTCGATGCTGCCAAAAACTTTGCCAAAAACAAAACAAAAAATGAATTTAATTAATTTTAATCACTTATTTATGATGATTACCAATTTCCTGTCTCGCAGACCATTGTCTCTGTCTCTGTCTCTGTCTCTATCTCTGTCGAGTGCCCCGACCGGCGTCAGGGTCAGGAGACGAACACGGCAAAGTTTTTAGCTTTTTAGCCTTTTTCGGCTGGCATCAACTAAAGTGCAATTAAAGTGCAATTTAGTGCGAGCCAAAGATGCGCGCAGCGCTCTGCTTGGCAGCTAACTTGGCCAAAATTGAAGCTAACTTCCGAGTCGGCAGACGCCTTAACGAGGCTCATCGAGCTGCTGCATTCTGGACGCTGGCTGCTGCTGGCTTATTAATTTAAATTTCCAGTTTGCAGCTCCGTACGGCTGCAGTTGCAGTGCGAGTGGCCCCAAATGGAAATGCGCTCGGCCCGGGCATAGCCCAAATTGCGTGCCAAAGTAATAATAAACATAATTTGCTGAGCACACGCTGTGCAAGCTAATTTGTGGGAGGGGCGCAGTCAGGTCAGAGGTTACCCAGAGGCTCTTGAGCTCTCCCTTCTGAGGTGTCCAAGTGCAAAAGTTCGAGCACAATTTCGAGTTGGTCTTTAACAAAGTACAAAGTTCGGGCCAAAGTGCTGCACTGGATGCCTTTGTGGCACTTGTTAGCTTGCTGTTGTTGTGTTGTTAAATGCCCTATAAAACGTAACACTTTACAGCGGGGTATATTGGCTATGAAACTTACTGCGAGTTCTAGCAATTTCAGAAAGTTTTTGTTATTGAAATATTCTTTTATGATTAGAAATCTTATTAGTTTGTTGTGTTGTTAAATACCCTGCAATAAACAGTTTACAGCGGGTATATTAGCTTTGAGTTTGGCTGACAATTGCTGCAGTATGCTTACCAAAAACTTAAGTCTGATAAACTAGATTTTATTTAACCTGATTTGACAGCTTATTAGCTTGCTATGTTGCTAAATACCCTGTAATAACTAGTGTGCAGTGGCTTTATTAGCTGTGAAGTGGACTGGACTGGACTGCACAGTATTTTTGACCTTATTCAATTTATTATTATATTATAAATATCAGTCTTTTGTGTATACCCTGTAATATGCAGTTCAGATCGAATATGATGACTTTATATGGTATTTATGTAACTTTTACTATGATATATTTGGAAAATCTATATTATCTTGCCATTGACTGGTATTTCAGCGAGTTTTTTTATGTTGTTATATACCCTGTAATATGCATATAACAGAAGCTATTCACCGTAAACTGCACTGCAGTTGCCTTAACACATTTTTTACTGTATTTTTTAAATTTATCTATATTTTTTTTAATTTTATTTAGCTCATTGTGTTACATTTTCTGTTGCTAAATACCCTGTAATGTGCATATAGATGGCGTTGACTGTGTATATGTACTGTAGTCGCTTAAGCTCATTTTTTACTATGATACTTCCTTTTCTATAATATTTAATACAACTTTTTGGCACATTTCTACTTGAAAAATACCCTGTAATGTGCATGTAATAGAGTGTATTAACTGTAGAATCTACTGTTGAGTCGCCTACGTATTTTTTACGGAATTTCTTTCGCCTTCACTATTTTATAAAATATTTAATTGATCTTTGCGGCATATTTCAACTCGCTAAATACCCTGTAATGTGCATATAGATGGCGTTTACTGTGTATATATACTGTAGTCGCTTAAGCTCATTATTTACTAAGATACTTCGTTTTCTATAATATTTAATACAACTTTTTTGCACATTTCTACTTGCCAAATACCCTGTAAAGTGCATACATTGGATGGAATTGACTGTAGAATCTACTGCAGTTGCTTGAGTGTATTTTTTATAGAATTTCTTTAACCTTCACTATTTTATTAAATATTTAATTGATCTTTTCGGCATATTTTAACTCGCTAAATACCCTGTAATGTGCGTATACTCTAAGGCATTCACTCTGAGGTGTAGTAAAGCTACTTTTGCAGACTGCTGCCGTTATTGTTATAGTTCATTTAATTGTAACATTTTCCAGGGTATCTCTTGGTAGCCCCGCTGCACATTCTCTTCGCTGCTGCTGTTGTTGTTGCGGTTTTACTTTTTGTGTTAGTTGTAAATTAAATTTGCAAACGGTCTGGCAACTCCGACAACTGCTCGACTATAGTTTATAATCGTTTCGGGAATTGAATCGCACTCGATACAACATGTCTGCAACTTTGTTTCTTTCTTTCTTTCTTTCCTTGTTTTGCCTTTGGCTGCCTTCAGTTGGAATGTGGTCAGCCAGCGTGGCTTTTATGATTACAACTGTTGTTAGCTGTGGACCGCGACCACTGCTACGTCGACTACACTCTAAACATTAATTATTCAAACTGCATGGCGCGCCATAACCATTTAGAAGATGCTTTGCAACATGCGGCCTTGTAATCATAAAAGTTTACGAGACACAAAAAGCCAAAAGCAAAAAAAAAACCAAAACCAAAATCGAAATCAAAATCAAAACCGACAAGTGACGAGCCGCAGCAGTTGACACGGGGCTCAGCTGCAGCCACGTTTTGCGGGCACGGGAATTTAATTAAAATCAAGCACTCGCAGCCACCGCTCGGGCCTCGCAAACGTTTAGTTTCAATCAAAGTGGCGTTGGGCAAATTCACGCAAATTGACAACAGAAGCGACTGACTGCAGCAGCATCGATAAAAAACGTTCGCAAGTGCCTATGGCCTCTGCCACGCCCCCTGCCACCTTAATACGCCTTCGCAATTGAAACTCATTAGCGTGCATTTTAGTGGCCATTTTGTGAGTATGGCCAAAAGGCGTTGGCCAACCCTTTGGCTTTAGCATTCACTCTACTCTGCACACATAGTTTGTTGTGGTTGTTGTGTGCGGCTGTGTGTGTGTGTGTGTGTGCGGCTGTGTGTGTGGTTTATGTGGTAAGTGTGTCATCATTATGAATGTTATAGCCTGGGTTTTGCCAAGCTTTTGTGAAAAAATACATATTTCTGAGGGTTGCAAACTGAAAGTGGAGGCGGAGTTGGGGGAAACAAAAAAAAAAACTTTCCGACAACTTTCCATTCGATTTTCTTTCATATCGAGAGACTTGTCAATCGCACAAAGGCAACGACCGCAACTATTGCCGCACAACTTTCCGAATGTAAAACGGAATTTCAAGAGCTTAATTGACTTTGCTTCAGCTATAGATGAGCCGAGAGTCCTGTAATTATGCCACATGCGGCGGCGAACAGGCAAATTCTGTGGCATGCGGCACAAATTCAATTTACAACGCGTTAGCCAATTTTCCTTATATATATATATATATATATACAGTAAATGATGATAAAGAAGATGAAGAAGAAGAAGAAGAAACGACCTGGCACGTTAAGAAAACTTGTGATAGAAATTTGCATATAGTTTCTGACAGTTCAAAGTGTAAAAGTTCGGCCGGGGCAGAACTATTAATTACCCAAAAACCACTTTTCAATAGACCCAAAAAGTAAGTTTCCAAGGGAAAGACGTGTGTGTGTGTGTGGGCTGTGCCTGTGTGTGTGTGTTTTTGATGTGAATTGCCTTTTAAGTTTCGCAGTGTAAAAGAACTTCAAGTTCAATTAGTTTTACTTAAGTATTGTAAGCTGAACTGATTGCAAATACGTTTCTGTTCGCGTCTGCGAGCCGTGCCTGAAAGACTCAACTCTAACACTCAGTGAAGGGTTTTACAAATGTCACTTAAATAAAAGACGTACAACACAGATCAGTTTCGTTAGCAACACTGAACAAAAAAAAAAAACAATCTTGGTCAGACTACAACACTACAACTCACTCACTACAACACTCTCAACTCTCGCCCAATCATACTTGCCATAGGCCATCGCCACAGAAGAAAACGCAAAAGACTCAAGAGTTTATACCTATCGCACTCTCCGCATCATTGCTTTCATTTAACTTTATCTCAATATTAATATAATCCTCCTCAGCTTGTCTAAAAGCCTGAACTATACGAGTGTCATCATCTAGATTAGTTATAAATCTCATCAGCCAATACTCTAGGGCAAATCGCTAAGCAGCAACAGTAAAACTAGAAAAGCATTTACAACTAAATAAAGTTGAATTTTCTAAATAAAAGAACGACTTTTAATGCTCTAAAGATGTATAGTCTGGGCCTAAGCTAGAGTAGCACTCAAGTGTAACACTCTGAAAGAAGGCGCGCTCAGTTCCAAAAATTTGATCAAGTTGACAAAGCTGCCCAGCTGAGCTCATCTAGCTATGCCTGTTTGTCCTTCTGCATACACGCGTTGCACTTGGTCGCCACAGCAGCTGCTGGCTACAAAAACGATATATATATATAGATATAGTAAATATACTTATTTACGCATTTATAAGAATATATATTTGTATATACTTATTTAGGCATATTCAATTTCCTGCTCATCAATAAAAAACACATATAGTAAATTGTACTCTGTAGGCATTCGTACTTTATACCTCTGCCTATGCACGCTCCAGATAGACCTATTCATTAAAATAGTAGTTTCATGGGCATTGTTAAGGCATTCGAATGTATAATGTAGTAATTTATAAGAGCGGCGCTTGGATTTGTATTTATAAGAGCGAGAATGTTGCTCTGCCTGTGCTCGCTCTGCCTGTGCTCGCTCTGCCTGTGCTCGCTCTTCGCTGCGCTTACACACTGCATAAAGGCATCGTTAGATTGAAACTCAAGGCGGTCGAACATTGTTTTGATATTTTTGAAGAACTATAAGTAAAATAGTAGCCGCAACTTGTAGTCCTATCTAGGCACAGTTGCTTGAACTACATACATGCACATTCTTATGTACGCAGTTCAAGTTAAGCATTTCATATGTGATGTTTACCCTCAGCTTCTTTCTATCGATAAAAAATCAGTATTGCAACTTGTATTTCGCAGCCTAACTAGGTGTTTTGTACACATTTGGCCACATACTGCCAAATTTAGAGAAAAAAAAACAATTGTTCAATAAAATAGTAGTTTCTTGAGCTTTCGTACACTCAAATATTTTTGCTGCCATTTTTATGATTTTTATGAGCTTTCAAGTCTAGAACCAAAGCTAAAGAGGCAGTATAAGGATGTTTTTATGAGTTCACTGAGTTGAATATGGAACCTGCAGCTCAGGACTTGTCAAGTGCACAACTTCACTTTGATCAGCCGCTGAAACGAACTAAAGAACATGCATGCATGATGCCACGCCCTCTCTCTAGCTGACGCCGCCTACGGCCATCACAATGTGCATTTCGCGCTGTAATTAAATTAAGCTCAATATTTGCTTTTCATATTTTCGAATAGACAACGAGAGCGAGTGAGCGATAGAGTGAAAGACTTCGGCTCTACTATGCAGAATTGGGTGGATTATTTGGCTGCGGCGGAAATGCGTCGTTGGCGTTGCAACTTCCGACTGGGCCGCGGGCATTAATTACACTTAAATGTTGACCACATGCCAGCATTTGACAGTCGCGGCGCAGTGCAACGCCAAAGTCAATAACTTTTGCCGAATGCAACGCGGCAGGCGGCAGGCGGCAGGCGGCGCGCCCCGCGGCCAAGCGCGAAATTCCACTTGGTTATTATTTCCCTTGAGCCACTTGCATCATTTCTGTATTTCCAAATTCCATTCCATTCCATTTTCTTTTTTTTTTTTATGTTTTTGACAAATTCTCTTGACACGCATGCAGTGTCAACAGGGCGTGGCATTTGGCCGCAGGGGCAGCGTGTGTGATTAAATCATTAAATTCATACGCATCGCGAGCTTTTGCTTTCATTATTATGGAAATCCTTGGCTTTGTTCAATTTGCCATTTGCTTGACCGTTTGCGGCCTGATCCCCGCCAGAGATATTGTCAACGTCGCTCGATTATTTGGTTTCCGTTTTCATTAAAATGCACACACACACACACACACACACACACAGCTAGCCAGACGCGCTGCAGCATCAGTGCAGCAATTGCATGAGCTCATTCTCAGCTTTGGCCTCAGCTGGGTTTGAGTAAATGCTTTTGGGGCATTTTTTAATTAAACGACATGCAGCGGGCGGCGCTCTGATTTGAATGTCACCACGCGCAGTGGGTGTTGTGCAATGCGGACAACTGCCACGTGCATTATGACAAATATTTTAGATACACTCACACGCACACACACACACACACACATACACACACACACACAGCTGCACTCCAAAGTGGACAAAAGTGTCCATGGGGACCTTCAGGCATACGAAAACTCTTACCATATGCGACACACGCATTACATGCGATTCGATAAATTTGCATGCATATACTAAATCATATGCAGCTGTGTTCATAAAAATAGTAGTGCAACATGCTCAGCAAAAGTTTTGAAATCAATTTGAATATGATGATATATGCATATATAAGTTAACGACACTAAAGTTCCAAGCCTAACAGTTCATAGCGTTTTCAAATGAAATTCCACTTGAATTATTGAATTGGGCAGAGCAGCAACATTGAAATTCGAATTTCAATAAACAAGAATAGCAACATTTTACTATTAATATTGAACGCAACCCAACATCCGTTCTTAATATGAACATAAACATAAACTTAAGCCCGCCACAATAAATGCTAAAGAAACATTCTCAGCGATCGCACCACTTCTGCCGACCTCTACACCGGATCGCTGCAAAATATCGATATTTATCCACCTCTGGAACATATATGTGCTTTGCTTAGCCTCATACTCAAGTTGTGCACAAGAAAGCTTCAATCTCGTGCGTTGACTCGCTCACTATGTATATGATAAGCTTATCCAATTGGACTCTGTTGCGCATATGTACTATCAGAGCGTCTAAGCAGTGGGGCATAGCACATAGACAAAGTTATACAGATTTTGCGTTTAATATTGATATTGAATACATTTACTTTATGGTTGACAGAAGACTGGTTTATCAATCAAAATTTAAACATTATTTATTTTACATTTATAATACTTAAACTCTAAAACATCTAGCCCGATCAAGCTAAGATAAAATTCAAACAGTCAACTGTTTTACCAGCTCACACTTAAACCTCAGTTGCTCACTTTCCATATATATATATTATATATATACTACACAACCAACTCAACTTAAAGCTGTTCGCCTACCAAAAACACCTTCACCCATTTGATATTAGGGCGGAGCAGGAGCAGGAGCAGCAGGAGGTGGCTTCCTCCTCCGCAGTAACAACAGCCACAAAATACATTTTACATATTCATTTTGGTATTTTGGCTTAAAAGCTTTTGCAAGAGGAAGCGACGCGTCGCTCGTACGGCTATATGGCTGACTTCCTGGCTGATTTCCACACGGTTCATCCTGCAACCTACTAAATAACCTTGTTAGCGTTTTTAATTAAAGGTGTAAATATTGATATTTACTCATGCGCTGGCGAACCAGCAGCGCCGCCGGCGCTCGTGCAACGGAAATGCATTTTCAAAAGTCAAATAAACTAAATGGAAATATGAGCTGGCTGCAAATACATATAAATATATATATATATATATATATATATATGTATATGTATGGCTGGCATGGAATGGCGCGCTGAGCAGCTACACTGGTATATCAAAATACGCGAAAGGTAGTTAACACAATCGGAAAAGGTAAAGGTTAAATATACTCAAACAATTATGCAGCAAATGCGTTGCATAACATAAGTATTCAGTTAAACATTCATATACTCATATGGTTACATAGTCGTAGATCGTTATACTTATATGATCACATACTCAAATATTTATATTCATATTGTAATATATTCACATACACATATATCCACATATTCATATGCTCATATACTCCAATTCTCACATATTCATAACATCACATACTCATTCACTCATATGCATATTCAGATCTGTACTTCTTCACATATTCAAACTCATATTTTCATATAATCATATCATCACATACTCATATATTCATATACTTATATACTCATATACTCTTATATATTCATATACTAATGCACATATATTCATATCATGCATACTCATATTCATATTTATATACTGAACATACATATATTCATATCATACATACTCATATTCATATTTATATACTCAAACAGTCATGTAGTTCTTATCAATCAGTTCACATATTCATATACTCATATTCTAACACTCATATATTCGTATCCTTATACACTCACATGCACATAAGAGTATATGCTCATGTGATCACATATTCATATACAGATATTCATATTCATATGTTCATATCTTCATATTCAAATATAAAAATATTCAAATATTCATATATTGATATTGAATATATTCTTAAGTTTTATAATCAATTAGTCATATATTCATATCCTCATATTCATATATATTCACTCAAATACCTTTATACTCAAACATTCATTGAATCACATGGTCATATATTCATTTATGACTAATCATATATTCATATACTCATATTCATATATACTCATACATATATTCAAATTGCTTTATATTCTAATGTTTACATAGTCATATATTCATATACTTCAATACTCATATACTCATATGGTCATATGCTGACTTGCTTCATATACTCATACATTCATATACTCATATATTCATATATTCCTATACTCATATAGCCAGTCATGTATTCCTATACTCACATAGTCTCATATACTTGGAGATTCACATACTGATTCATATATTCATATTGTCATATACTCATACACTCATGTACTCAAATGTCTTTATACAGTCATGTACATACGACATTTTCAAACTTTTCTATTCAAATTCTCCGTGAATCTCTCCCTGTCTCTCTCCCTCCCGCTCCCCCTCCCCCTCTCCCTCTACCACCCCCTCTCACACTCACATAAAACCTATAACATTGTCTCACCTTCTCGTCGGCAAACTCTTCTCTTCACACGATCTGCTCGCTGGCACTCTAAGCCGCATCAATAACGCCCACTTGACGCTTCAAATTAAATAACCATCATCAAAATCAATCGCAATGCGTGCGAACGCCCAGCCCAGTCCGCTGCAGCCTCAAATTGAGTTAACTCTGGCCTAAAATCAAAAAGGGCTCTGACAACAATGTAAAAAGCAGCAGCTGGACGGACGGACTAGTGTCCTGATCTGGCTGATGGCTGGCCATGGCCCGAGCATGTTAAGTTTTGTGCAAAAAATGTTAATTTTAATTAAGGCTGCTATCGACACCCGAGCAGGCAGCCCGTAAAAGGCAGCAGGACGATGCACTCTAAAGTGCAACGCAGCGCAACTGATGCACTTTGTGTACTGAATGCCAGAGTGTTGTGGGAGTTGGAGTTGGAGTAGCAGTGGCAGTGGCAGTAGCTCCAGCTGGACAAGTAAATATTGTCTGCTTTTGGCAAATCAACGAGCCGTGCCGAGCTGAGTGGGGCGACTACTGCAGCAGCAGCAGCAGCAACAGCAGCAGCATTTTTGGTCGTGTCATATGCATGCTATGCATGTGTACATACGAGCATGTGTAAACATTAACACAACATTGTTGTGTCACAAGTCAAGGGGTTCGGCAACAATTTGTTGCATGCCCCCGCCGCCTCTGCTGGGTCAGTTGCACATTTATCGCGCATACTACTCAAAAATTTAAATTAGCGCTGTGCTGAACGAATTGCATTAGCGTGAACGTTTTTTTTTTTTTTTTTTTAATTCACTTCGTGCATATTTTAGCCAGTGCAGCGATTTTTTTTCCCGCTTCTTCTTCTTGCATAACATAACATTTTAACACGTTCGCCGTGCGTTTATCCTGCGGCTTAACACCTCCAATGCCACGCCCGCCCGCCCATGTTATTGAAAAGCAATTAAAAAAGGCAAGCGCCAGTGCATTGCACATTATTGAATTATAATGCATGAGGCTGTCGGCTGTCGGCTGCTGGCTGTTGGCCAACCCCAGCCTGGCCTGGCCTGGCCTCATAAATATAAATAGCTATATACGCATATTCGCAAATGACGCAATAATGGCAGCTGGTCCTTCAGCGCCAGCTCATTGTGGCAGGTGTAAATATAATTAAAATAACCAGTTAAAGATTTTTCCAAACTGATTAAGCTAATTAGGCACAATAAGGTTCAGCTTAACACTAATGGCTGCAAGATTATGGCTTTAACAACAAATGAAGGCAATACTAAATAAATATAGAAAGAGAGAGAGAAACAATTCAAACTTGAGCAGTTTCAAGTGCCAACTCAAGTGTAGCCAAACTGCTTTATAAACGCAAATGCCTAGCCGTACAACTATCAATAGCCAGGACTACAGCAAGCTCTCATTGAGCCACATCATCATTGGGCTAGAACGTGCTTCAATGAGTGTAATATGATATTAAACGTAAGCAAACAACAGCAGCTTATGCTGTAAGTTATTTACTTTGCCTAACAGAAACTAAGACAGCAGAACATATGTACGTTTTGTTTAGTGCAACAAAGATGATTTCAGGTTTCTAAATATAGAACAAATTATAATTTAATTAATTTTGTTACTAAACACATGGGCACAGCTGGTAAACCAAGTTTTAAAGTTAAATAATAAAAAAAAAAAAACATTAAAAGTAAAAAAATAAAATTGTTTACAAAAGGTCGAGAGAGACATTCAAAGAATCGAGAGAGCATTCAAATGTAATTGATATAAGTTAACGAGAACTCAACTATATTAACTGTTAATCTAGTTCTTAATGCCATCCATAAGCCTATTAGGATTTTCAAAATTTGTTTTATTTCTTTATATATCTATAGCCCACATTCCACATTACCTGCGGCATACGCCTGGCCTGCGTGACTGAAGACCCAAAGTTGGGCGCTAGGCTTGAGGAAAGCCAAGGCGGAGCTGAAAAAGGTTATAAGAAAAGATTGTATAATAGCTGATGGAGATTACTCAAAAGCGAACAATAAACTGAGCAAGTATGTGTAAGTTAATAATTAAGCAAACAATCTGTTTACTTGTGAACTTTGCACGAAAGTAGGCGCAGTCAAATAGAATTTTAACTTGTTCGTTTGTTGGTCAAATCCAAACTAAACTAACCAAAGTACAAAATCTACTTATATCAAGCTAGCACTGAACTATATAATCGCTGTGTCAGCGATTAGGCTGAGTGAAACATGGCAGCGCTGCGCGGAGTGTAACATAGCAACATTGTTGCAGCTGTGCTGATCATGAGATCAGAATTGCAGTCGTTGACTTTCGTCAGGTCGAATGTGTTTACCTGTACAAAGTATACTCAACAGCTCAAATGAAATCTTCTTTCTGACTATGCAAGTCTCCATGTGCACATCTGCAACTTTAGCTAATATCTTAGTTTGGTTATTCCAAGAGCCTTGCAATGAATGAAAAATTCAGGCATTGCCACCACCTCAGCTCTGCCCTCTCCCCCACGCGCCTTTTAAGAGACCCCCAACTCATCAGCTAGATGCTGATTTATTCTCCACTCGTAAACGTAAAATATGTTTGAAATATTTTCGCTGTTCAGCTCATATATATATTCATATTGGGCGTAGTCTCACCCACGATCATCTGTTTTCGTAATCAGCTTATTGCCTTTAAAACGCTCAGCGCTCGCCTGCTAATTGTGGCTATCGGATTACGGCGAGCGGCCAAAAGCTATTTTCCAAAAGTGCAAAAATTAAATTTTTATAATTGGCTTTCGATATAAAAGCAAAAACGAAAAAAAATTTTAAATAAAAGGTAAAATTAATACGAGCTTTTGGCGCATTCGAAAATAATTAGCATTAAGCAACAGCAACAGCAACAGCAACAGTAAAAAAAAGAATAAAAAATATTAAATTTCAAGCAATTATAAAATGCGAACGCTGAAAAGTGCACCGTGTTTATATTTGCGCATGAAGCCAAAGGGTTGCCGCCCCAACAGCACGGCACGGGTAGGCGATCGAATTACCCAAAGCCATGTTTTTACGAGGCTTAAACAAACACACATACACACTCACACACACACTCACACCCACACACACAGACACACAAATATAAATTGCAGATTTTTACAAGATGCTCGAACGGGCGGCACAAGAAAGCCATTTCAATGGGCTGTGCAAACAGTCGTTGCCAAAGGTCATAAAAATTATCTTTAGCGCAATGTTGAGCTGAAGGCAAACTCATCCGCTAAGGATTCAACCCTCCTCAAGCACGACTCGCCCTGCACGACTCTAGCAGGCTTTCAATCTGCCCAATAATAATGGTGTGCAAGCCAACGTTTTTTTTTTTTTTTTTTTGTTGTTGTAAACTGTGAACAGAACGATAAAAATGTTGCCCTCGACACCTGTGACCACAATTAAGCCGCGTTAAGCGCTGCCCGCATTCTTAATGCCAACCAGCCAGCCAGCCAGCGAGCAGCCGGGCAAAAGTTTTCACAGTTAAATTGAGTTAAACCCGCGGCCAAAAACTTTTGCTTCAGCCATTTTTTATGCACGTTTCACTTCTATTTTTTGTTTTGTTTTTTTTTTTTCAAATTTTTTTTGCAGTCGCAATTAAACGGCGCCCAGTTGATAATTTAATTGAAGTTGTTAACAATTTCAAGTGTGGAGCGAGTGCGCGCAGGCGGCGCCTTATTAATATTTGCTTAAATATAATTAAAGCAACGCTGCATTTAATTGAGCAACTGACAAGGGATTCCTTTTGGGTCTAAATGCTATAATTTAATTGCCTTTGAAAAGGGCAACAGAATAAGATAAAACTTAAATCAAAATTAACAACAGCTGCTAAATCTAGACAAAAATCTAGTTGTGATAGACGAGCTGAAAGATAGGCAAAAAAAAATACAGGAAATTTGGTAATGAAAAGAAAAGAAAAGGTAAGGGCATAAAGGCATATTACTGGGCGATCTGTCAATACAAATACATATATGCAATACTTATGCATGTCGAGGTATAGATATGTCTATATCTATGTATATATATATGAATAACATTTCTTTGAAAGTCCAATTGCCACAGGAGAAATTGAGCTTCGCACACAGGCAGATGCTCATATATGTAAACGAGAGACTGCAAGTGTGTGTCGCGAAAACGTATTCGGGATGCTCAGCAACACTTTCATACCATGAGCATGACACACACTTGCATGGCTTTGGTATACTCCTCGCCCAGACAAGAAGCAATTGAACCTCTTGGCAAATATATTTCAATTTTTGTGCACTGACTGCTGCTGCTTGAGCCTGCATACGTATTTATATTTACATATGTTTAATAAAGAGATAGAGAGAAAGAGAGAGAGAGAGAGAGCAGCGAGCGGCTCATAAGTAAGAAACAAATTGTGTATAGTGGGAGTTGCATATAAGGATCGAACATATAGGTTGAACGCTCGAAACGCAGCGTTTGATCGAACCTAAAAGTAAATGACTCGAGCATATACGAAATCGAGTGGAGCCTCATGCACAACTTTGTGCTGAAGAAGTTAGTTCTAGATGTTGCATCTCCATAATGTTTCGATAGTGATTTAATCAAAGTCTTATTAGCTCGTGCCACATCAAGCGCTAAAAATAGTTATCAAACAATGTATAAATATATTTATATGGAAAAGCTAAAATATTTTATTTGCAAATTTTGCAAAAATAAAAAGAATAAATCTAAAAAAAAAATAATAATATGTTTATTATGTTATATACATATTTTTATTTATTTATTTATTTGACTAAGAAATTTTAGTGAATAAAAAAATTAAATACAATTAACTAACAATAATACGTTTAGTTTTTCAGTTCAACAAGTAAAAGTCCTTCTTAAAACTTAAGTAAAAATTAAAAAAAAATATATTACAAAAAAAAAAAGAAAAAGATATTAATAAAAAAAAAACAGAAACAATAAGTAAACAATTTAAAGCATAAGTATGAGTATAAGTATGAGTATAAGTATAAGTATAAGTATAAGTATAAGTATAAGTATAAGTATAAGTATAAGTATAAGTATAAGTATAAGTATAAGTATAAGTATAAGTATAAGTATAAGTATAAGTATAAGTATAAGTATAAGTATAAGTATAAGTATAAGTATAAGTATAAGTATAAGTATAAGTATAAGTATAAGTATAAGTATAAGTATAAGTATAAGTATAAGTATAAGTATAAGTATAAGTATAAGTATAAGTATAAGTATAAGTATAAGTATAAGTATAAGTATAAGTATAAGTATAAGTATAAGTATAAGTATAAGTATAAGTATAAGTATAAGTATAAGTATAAGTATAAGTATAAGTATAAGTATAAGTATAAGTATAAGTATAAGTATAAGTATAAGTATAAGTATAAGTATAAGTATAAGTATAAGTATAAGTATAAGTATAAGTATAAGTATAAGTATAAGTATAAGTATAAGTATAAGTATAAGTATAAGTATAAGTATAAGTATAAGTATAAGTATAAGTATAAGTATAAGTATAAGTATAAGTATAAGTATGAGTATAAGTATAAGTATAAGTATAAGTATAAGTGTAAGTATAAGTATAAGTGTAAGTAGAAAGTAAATTGAATATAATTGAATGAGCTAAGAACTAGATTGGCAACAAATAAGATGCAATACCCTTTTTCTCTATATAATGAAATATATTTGTTCACTTTAGTTAGCTTGCCTTACCTTCACTAGTTACCTCGAAAATAAAATACAAATATAGACCTGTCTCAGTCTATATTTCCATTTCCAGTTTATTTTCAAATCAACCAGCTTTTCCTCTATTAGCTCTCATATGCTCAACACATTCTTTAGATTCAAGCACTATCAAAAGCCAAAATTAAACTTCAAAATCTTGAGAAAACAACACAAAATAGAAATAGTCAAAATAGAAATATTCCTGATATAAGTTGCAGCAAATCATGTTGAATATTTGCATATGAAGCACTTGCCAGCTCCCCCTCACACACACACACACACACACACACACACACACGCTTATATATTAATTCAATGACTCCAACTTTGATTCAGTACTTCCATACGCTTTCGTTTCCAATTTGCCGGCAATTTGCTGTAATATTAGACTCAATCAGGAGTCAAATGCTAATAATGCAAACAGACAGAGGCTCAGCAAAATCAAAAAAAAAAAAAAAAATAACAAAAAAAAAATGTATCAAAGAAATTACCATAACCAAAAGCCAGGCAGAGAGACACACATGCCACGAGTCGTTCGAGTGCGGAGTTGTCAGGGTTGACGCCCTGAGCCCACCACCTACCTCCTCGAGACAAATTTCAGAGCAGGCATTGCAATTATTTGTGGAATGCAATGCGAGCCCGTGACAACTATATCGAAGGGAAGCAGAAACAGAAGAAAAAAAACAGAAGAAAAAAAAGTCATGAAAATTGCCAAAGCGAAAATTGAAACAAAATGAACAAATCAGGCAACAAAATTTGCATGCGCTACATTTATGGGCCAGGCCAGGCTGCCAGTTGGCAAGGGCTCAAAATTATTGCCAATTTTCTTTCACTTTTTTTTTTGTAGTTCTATGAAAGGAAGTGGCCAAGGGCTGGTATGAGGGTTGAGCGGACTCTGCGTGTGCCAATTTATGTTTATTGCGGCAAGAATTTGGCTTCTGTCAAGAGAGTGACAAAAGCAGGAAGGCATCGCAGCCATTAGAAGGCAATGGAATACTCTTTGAAACCTGCGAGAACATTATAAGACTTTTAAAACATATTCAAGCAGATTTTTTTCTTTTTTTGACAGTTTTTGACATTTAAATGCAAAATAAAAATAAATAAAATAGTTTAACATACAAACATTTATTATTAATTTTTTTATTGTTTTTTTTTTCATCATTATTTTATTTATTTATTAGTATAAAAATTAGGAAAAATCACAATAAAAAAACTTATAAAAATATATAAATTTATTCAATATACTACAAACTATTTTTATTCGCTTAAATTCATTTAAAAGAATTTTTGTATAATATTTCTAAAACAAAAACGTGGAAATAATCGTAATCAATAAATTTAAATCATACCAGCAACATTTATATTTGTTTTCTAAGCATAAGCCCTACTCCTTAGCCAGTTCAGTAGGCTGGTAACTTTTATAGAGTATTTAAACAATAATATCACATTTTTTATTTGCGTTCTATGCAAATTTCCAACTCGCATTCGCCACCTTCTTTCTGTGCATCTATGCAAATTTAGAAAAATATTTCACTTGTCCGCAATTTGCTATTTCAATTTTTTATTTCACTTTTCTTTTCTTATTTATGGCAACTAATTTCTGTTGACGTGGGCGTGGCCACTCGCCCACAAATCAATTCCAGTACATTGAAGCAGGAATCAATTGAAATAATAAGTAGACAAACAGCAGCCATCGAACTGCCATCTTCCACAACATGCCCGGGGGCAATTAGACGGTGAGTCGAGCAGAAAAAACAAGTTTATCTTGCTGCTCACTGCTCGCCTGCGCTGGCCGTAGACAGTAGACAGTGTCCTTCGATCCGGGTAGCGTCTGGTTTCGTTTCGAGTGCTCCTGACTGCAGCCAGCAGCCAGCAGCTCAACTCAATTAAAATGAGCTCAGGTGTAAATTTTATTGAAAATGCTTAATTGCCGGCTGGCTGGGAGCGTCTGGCGAGCGCTCACATCCCGCTCATCATTATGCGCCATTATCCCAGCCAGCGATTTTTACTTGCAATTATTTGTTTTTGTGTGTCTGCGCATGAAGCGAGCTAGTCGAGTGCCTTGTTGCGCAATGTCCTTTGTCCTATGTGTCCCGCCCCAGCTCCAATCGCAAAAGTTTGGCATGTGTTTAGCACAAGGATTTATTTATAAATATATATATATATATATATTTATTTATTTAAGCTGCTCCTGACATTGTCCTGATGCTGATGATGCTGCATTTATGTAAGCAAACCCAAACACGCACACGCATTCAGTCAGATTACAGGTTTTGGTAAGCGCGAGGGCAGTTTCAATTAAATAGCGATTTACATATATAGATGATATGTATTACATGTACAAAAGAGAAAGAGAGAGAGATAGAGAGAGAGAAAGAGATAGAGAGAGAAATGTCAAGAGGCAGAGAACGAAGTTCGAGTGGGTTATTTTCACTCGGACTCGAGAGAAAAAGTATGAAAAAGACAGAGAGAGAAAGAGAGTGAGTGACAGCAATAGGAAGAGATAGAAATAAAGACAGTGCGAGAAAGGGAAAGAAAGAGGGAGAATGAAAGGGAGAAAGATAGAGAGAGAGAGAGAGAGCAGGATAGAAAGACAACAAATAGAGGGAGAGAAAGATATAAAGAGCGGAAGTAAGAGGAAGCGAGAGACAGGGATAGAGGGAGGGAGATAGGTAGGGAGGGAAATAGGTAGAGAGAGAGAGAGAGATAAAGAGAGAGAGAGAGACATTGAGCGAGAGAGAGTAAAGGAAAGAGAGAGAGAGAGAGAGAGAGAGAGAGAGTAAAGGAAAGAGAGAGAGACACAGAGTAAAGGAAAGAAAGAGACAGAGAGAGAGAGAGAGAGAGGAACGAAGAGAAAGAGAGACGTCATAGAGAGCGACATACAGTGATAGAGACAGACATAAAGAGAGAAAGAGAGAGAGAGACATAGAGAGAGAGATATAAAGAGAGAGAGAGACATTGAGCGAGAAAGAGCGAGATATCTCTATCTGGAGTAAAGGAAAGAGAGAGAGACAGAAAAAGAGAGAGAGAGAGTAAAGGAAAGAGAGAGAGAGAGTAAAGGAAAGCGAGAGAGACAGAGAGTAAAGGAAAGAAAGAGACAGAGAGAGAGGAACGAAGAGAAAGAGAGACGTCATAGAGAGCGACATACAGTGATAGAGACAGACATAAAGAGAGAGAGAGAGAGATCTTTAGAAATAGAGAAGGAAAGAAAGAGAGGTAAAAGGAAAGAAAACAGAGAACAAAAAAGATAAAATGAATGCAAAAGAGAAACAAAGACAGAGAGAGAGAGAGAGAGAGAGAATGTCACAGATAGATAATGTCTTTTACTGATTCTTAGTCAACAGATTTCTATATACATTTATTGTATACATTTCACGTGCAGCCCTCGCAGCTCCTGGGGCTTCGCTTTCAACTTGGTTTCAGCTGCGATATCCTGCGGCGTTTAGTGCATATTCTATGTTACGCAATTAACTTAATTGGTAATAGTTTTTGTTGGTGTCTGTTGCTGTTGTTGGGGGCAACACAGTTATTCACACCGCTCGAGCAGCTGGCTAAAAAGTCTGTCTAACAACCCCAGCGTGATCTCGCTCGCTCGCTTGCTCTCTTTAATTTAAGCAATTAATAAACTCGATGTCAAACATTATCTAGCAGAGTCACGTGACCGCACGAGCCCAAAACAGATTTCCGTGATGAATTTATGACTGACATTGATGGCCAAACTCGACCCGCAACTCCAGCTCAAGCCCACACAAAACACTTCAAAACAGCAGCAGCAGCGGCAGCGGCAGCCGTGTTAGCAAGTGGGTGGAATCTTCAGTCTGGGCTGCCTCAATGTATTGTGGTTGTTGCGCTTTTTTCACGCCCGCGCCTCAAAAGCTGGTGTGTTAACCCTTTCTCTCAATACGGGGGATTACGTACCGAGTCGTGTGTCTGCTGTTGATTAAACTGCAGGCATTAAAAATTTCAAAATTTCAAAAAAAAAAAAAAAAACATTTTCATAATTTATGCAAGTCGCTCGAAATTCGATGCGCCTGCATGTTGGCAATTGCTGCAAACAGCGCAACAAATTGAAGACGACGCGCAGAAGGAAATGAGGCGAGTGTAGCTAAAGGGGCAACGCATGTTTCCTGTTTGTTGTCAGTTTGAAGCTATCATTACACACGCAAGGACTTGTCAATCAACATCCCATCAATGCGGTTATTTACTATCCCACGCATTGTTCAAATGTGCTCACATTACCAGAAACTGTCAACGAAATCAAAACAGAAATCAACTGGCCAGCGGCCGATATGGAGACGCCCACAAATAACAAATGACAAATAACAAATATCAAATAATTTGAGGAGCAGACAATTAATAACAAATTAACATGATGGTCACACGCCGAGTAGTGCAAGGAGGACTCGAAGAGCCATGGAGCATTACCAATGTATTTGTATTTGTATAAAAATTAAGCGAAAAATGCTTGGCATTGTGTCAAGTCGGCCACAAATATTTACACTCGCCGCCTTTTTCAAGCGGACCGAACGACCCCAACAAAACGCCAAACAATACGTGGAAATCGAGAAATAATTTTTTTCTTTTGGGTAAGTTTATACGCTGAAAATGAAAACAAAAGCGCGTCCATAGCGCCATGCCGTGAACCTGGCCTCGGTGGTCACGTGCTTCAATGCACGTGTCCCTTTTAATGACCAACGAATTGTGTTGTGTTCCACTGTAAGCAGCAGCGCCGCTCCTGTGCGAGGGGCTCTATCAAACAGAGATGGAAAGGAGAGAGAGAGAGAGAAAAAAAAGAAGGAAAATCAAAAAGTAACGCGGTCCGCGCTTTTGTGCCACGCTTGCCTCTCTCTCTCTCTCTCTCTCTCTCTCTCTTTGTCTCTACCTCCCACTCTCCTGCATATTGAAATCCAATTCAATGAAATTGTTGCCACGCTCGAGTTCCATTAGACAAAACCAATCACAACAACATGAAAGGTGGGCGCTTGGCTTGGGGGTTGCTGGGTTGAGGTTGAGGCTGGCCACCACCACTCAATTGTTGGTCAGTTGAAAATATTTCGACAATTTGCATGAGCGACCCACACACAAAGGAATATGTCAGCCATCAATTGAACTCTTTTTCTTTTATTTGAAGCCTCCTTGCCGACGCCCATTTTAATTGAGGGCTCTGCTGGCGTGTGGCCAACAACAACAGCAACAACAGCAGCAGCAACAGCAACAACCGCAACAACAAACAGTGGACAAGCAAAAACAAACGTCTGACAATTGACAGACAGACATTTGCAGCCGAGCGCTCCGATTCCTGCCACCGGTCGAGAGGCATTGAATTTCACGAACATTTCCATTAAAAGCAAATGAATTGCACGCTTTTCATGGCTCCAACAGCGCATTGGTCAGCCAGTCAATCAGCCAGTCAGTCAGCCAGTCAGTCAGTCAGTCAGTCAGTCAATCAGTCAACTCAATTGTAATTAATATTATATTCATAAAGATGAATTGTTAAATTATTACAGATCTCAATGGGGTTCAAGTGTTTGTTGTGTGGATTTATCATTCAGTAGAGCTGTTAATTAACATGAAATGCGGAGTTGCAGGCATGTTAAGCATAATAATTTAAAGATAGTTATATTTAATATTAATTAAATATAATCTGTAACATATCTAAAATATATTTTAGAGCTACCTAAAGCACAGTTTATAGTTCATTTAGCTAGGTAAATGCAACGAGCTAAAAACATTTATTTAAATAAAAAAAATCTAGACAAACTGAATTTTAAGTGCGTTTCCTTTTTACTTAATAAATATATATATAAAAAAAAAATATATATATATAACAAAAAATATATAAATACAAAAAAAAAAACTGATTAATAAATAAAAGAATTTAAAAAGAAATAAGTAAACAAAGTAAATAAATAAAATAAAATGATAAAAAAAAAATAAACTATAAATAATAAATCTACATCTTACCAGAATAAATAATAAGTCTATTAAAACTTTTATTTATTATTTATTGTACTTTTTTAAATTCTTTGTTCTATTTTTATTTGTGTTTATTTATTCCTTTAATTTATTTATAAATGTTTTTTATGCTTATGTATATATTTATTTATTTTTTATTTTTAATTTATTTATATATATTAATATACTTTTTATTTATTTCTTTATATATTTATAAAATTTTTATTTACTTTATTTGTTTCATTGCTTTTTTAAATATTTATTTTATTTTCTATTTATTTATTTACTTTAATTTCTTTACTTTAACTACACTTTACTCAAATCGCTGTATTTTCTTTAAATTATTCTTTATTTATTATTTTTTTTTATTTATTTTACTTTCTTTCAAATTTATATTTTTTAATATTATTTTTTTTAGTTGTATATTTAACTTAATCCCGTATTTTCTTAAATTATTATTATATATTTAATTTTTTTTATATTTGATTTTATTTTCTTTCAAATTTATATTTTTTTTAATATTATTTTTTTAATTATATATTTAATTTAATTCTATATTTTTTAAATTATATTTTCATTTTTTTTTAATTTAATTTTATTTTTTTCAAATTTATATTATTTTTTATTTATTTATTTTTTTTTAGTTGCATATTTAACTAAATATCCCGTATTCTCTTAAAATTATTAATTCATTTTTAAATTGAGTTGAGTAGTTTCTTATATATGTAAATTTATTTATTCATTTTTTATCTTATTTATTTTTTATTTATTTATTTAATGTATTTTATTTATTTTTCTTTTCTCGCTCTTTTTATCTCTTTTTTTTTTTAATTGCAATTTTTGCTCAATTTCCTCTGACTGTTAACAACCTGACTGACTGCAACCTGCAACCTGTATGCATTGAAGCTCACTCGAGACGAACTCAGATGTTAGCTCAAAGGACTTTCACTTAATCAGAGGCGCAATATGTGCATAGAGCTTTGCCAACTCCATTCACACACTCGATGAGTCCATGAACAATTCATTTATTATCGTAACACACTGTGGCCTAAGCCCGAGGAGGTAAGCACTCTGATCTAATACTTCATGCTTGATTTAGTGGCAGCGGCTGCAAATCATGGGCCCACGCCCAACGCCCCCCCCCCCCCCCCCGGAAAAAGGGATAAAGGCCAGGCGCATATATGAAATATGAATATGAATATGAATATGCGACTACTTACATGCGAGTACTTGCATGCACACACACACACACGCACACATGGCATGCTCAGACAACGTGTAGGCATGTGCGATAAATTATCATGTGCTTCTTTTTTCACTCTGTTTTATGAGTAGGTACATTGGGGCATACGTCGTGTATGGTTGTGTCGCTCTGCCTGTCTGTCTAGCAAGCAATTGCTCATAATTGGTAGTCAAATACGCACGCCCGCTGCGTGATATGTGCGAGAAGCGAAGTGCTCACTCCTGCGGCAATTGCTGCACACATGCTGCAGTCGAGGCTAAGGTTTGATTTGATATATTGGATGGATTTGGCGTAGACAATTTTATGAGCGCTGAATTTATTTGATGTTTGGCATCAGGTTATGCTTTATTCCTGTGCCGATTGCGCTAAGCGCCGCGCCAATAAATTTCAATCACTCAATGCCCAAATCCCGCACAATTTATGTGGCATATTAAAAAACGTTTTACAAAACGAGACTTTTCGAAATTGGCGCGCTTCATATTAAAAATTAAACGAGCCAAGATAAATGAGAAAAATACTTTTTACAATGCTCAATAAAAGTAAAAGAAAACGAAAGAAACAAAAATAAACAAAAAAAAAAAAAAACTCAAATAAACTAAAATATTTGCAATCGTAAAAATGAATAGCAAAGCCAATATTCGCAACGAGGGTTGCAAGCAAAATTAAAAAGTAAAATTGCAAATAAAATGTCGATAAAAAATAATTTTAATGTCGCCTTTTTACTTTGAATGGGCCGGCGATGGATACAAAAATAAGGGAAGTGACGGCTGCCGGGAGACATTTGAATACCCTAACTATTTTGTGGACTAGAATATTCATTTTATAAAAATTTAATATTAAAATTAATTTGTACAAATAAGTATTATTTATAGTTAATAATTTATAAATTATAATAAACAAAACTCAATAAAATATATGCATATATATAAAATTTAGTACAATCATATGAATATATATATATATATATATATATATATATATTTAATTTTATATATAAAATTTTAGTTTCAAATCATATAACAAAACTGTATTTCTTGAACAGATTTGCCTTGGTAAAAATATTTTTGTTGTGCTAGAATAATTGCTATAAGAATTTGAAATTAAAATTAATTTTTGTAAAAATATATATTTATAATATATAATAAAAAAATAAATATATAAAATAATTTTTATAAAAATATATATTTATAAAATATAATAAAAAATAAAAGAAATTAATTTATTTTTGTAAAAATATATATTTATAAAAAATAAAGAAATTAATTAATTTTTGTAAAAATATATATTTATAAAATATAATAAAAAAAATAAATATATAACTTTATTTTTGTAAAAATATATATTTATAAAATATAATAAAAAAATAAATATATTAATTAATTTTTATAAAAATATATATTTATAAAATGTAATAAAAAAAATAAATATATATACATAGATATTGATATAAAATATGAAAAAAAAATAAATAAATATATGTATATAATTTTATAAAAAAAATTTTAGTTCCAAATATTATATCACATAAGAAAACTGTTTTATTTCTTGAACAGACTTGCTTAGGAAAAAAATATTTTTGTTGCGCTAGAATAATTATTATAAGAATATAAAATAAATTTTTTTTTTGTCAAATTATATACATAATTTTATAAAAAATATTTTAAACAGAAATGTATTTTTATAATTTCTTAAACAGCTTTGTTTCTGCTTTAAAACAAACTGTGTTTAGCTAGAATATTTGTATAAAGTTTTAAGTATAGATATATCTAGATAAACTACTACTTACAATATTTCAGCTACAATTGCTATATTATTGAAAGCCAGTTCCATTTCCTATAAAGCATGCCATATGCTCCGCTTAAGAAGTATATGCAACCACTTAGATTGGCAATGGTTCATTTCATAAATAGCATGAAGTAAATTCTGGGCATGCATATAAAAACTGTTTCAGTTCAGTATATAATTTAAATTAAATGCCGAGCGCTGACAATAATAAAAAAAAAAGTAGCTCTGCTCGAGCCATAAAACATTTAATATCAACATTTTTGAGCTCTGGCAACACAGAAAAACATGTAAGCAACAAGCAACAAGCAACAAACAACCCCCAAAGTGCATTTAATCATTTAAGTAACAAAGTCGCAAAAAGTATTTTAAAGTATTTTTGAACAACACTCAAAGGCTCCATTCGGGTCTTACATCTTCTCTTGGCCAAGTGCCACTTTTGTCGCCTTTTATGCTTATTTGACCATTGAAATGCCACACATTCAGCCCTGTCTCCCGCCTGGGTCATTCATTCATTCAAATTTGGCTGCCTTTTGTATTGGCCATCAACGGGGCAACCCAAAATGCAGACCAAGTTTGAGACGGACACACACAGACACTAATCGCGCACTTTCTTCAAGGGACTTGCTGTCCTTTTTTTATGGTCTAAGCTGGACACATAAATTTCAAGCGCACATGTGATCGGACACAGTTTTCCCACATAGCTGGCAAATCAAAAGGATGCTATTGCTGGCTCCGTTGATCCAGCCTGGCTTTTGTATAATTTCCATTTAATAGCTAAACCAACACCTCATCTAAGCTAAAATACCAAGCACTAAGAACTGACGAAGATGAATACGCAAGTTTTCAACACACATCACTAAGAGCAGAGCTAAAGAGAGAGAGCGAGAGAGAGAGAGAGAGAGAGAGAGAGCGAGCGAGGTAGAGTGAAAGGTTGATTTGCATAAGAGCCAAGCAGCAACAGCTAAAAGTGTCCGCAGCCCTGGGGCAGATAAAGGACAAAGCCAAGGCGTTTCTCTCTTGACTTGCTGACAGACAGCAGACAGCAGGCCGCTGCTGCTCATTCAGAATCCTTGACCTAACGAACCATAAATTATATGCTTTTGATGTTTTGTTGCTGCCCCAGCCCAGTTGGGTCACACAAAAATGTTTATTTAGTTTTGGTTACGGCCAAAGAACCAGGCGGCACATGTAAATTACGAGCCAAGGAAACGGACATTGTAAAGTTTAACGCTCAAATTCGATTATAATGAAACCCCAAAGACAACAAAAGACATTGTCTGGGCGCTCGAGCCTAAGAAGACAATAGACGAACACCACACACACACACACACACACACACACACACACACATGGCAGACCTATGGGATTAAGGATATGATTGAACTGCCGCCCAGAACAATTAATTGCGCCTGCTGTAGCGGCAGCAGAAGAGGCAACAATTTGCATAAATTACGCCGCAATCTAGAAGAAAGAAAGACAAAAAAAAAAAAAAGAAAACATATCGGCTAGGCCATAAATTCTCGCTGGCCAGACAAGCGGACTTAAGTCATCAGGCAGAGCACCAAAAAATGGCTAAACACAAGAAAAATTGGGGAAAAAAAAACATTGTAGAGAAATCCGGCCTGACCAAATGTGGCCAGTGGAAAAATGTGCCAGTTACAAATCCGCAATGCCAAATGCCCAACTCAATTTGGACAAACTGACAAGATGGCTTTAAAAATGATTACTCAAACCACAGAAGCCGTTTTGAATAGCAGCCTCATCAGCTTGGCAATTCGCATGAATTATGTGGCAAATGCTTCGTTATTAATTAGACTCATTTACCACTCGAAGCAGCCTGTTGCTGTTGCTGTTGTTGCCATGAAGACACCTTAATTAAAAGTCTGCACTGGTGGAGGATTTGGCAAAAGCCAAGTCAACTTTTTGGCCAACTTTCAAGGGTTGTAAACAGTTATTTCAAATTTGCATATGAGATTTTTTTTCTATTCCTTGTTGTTGTTGTTGTTGCCCTGATCTAACTCTATAGATCCCCCAGGAGATTTGTCATTTTAATTTCCATAAATCAATTTGTTAATTAGTGGTCTCATTTTTGGTTGCTGCGCACGAATTAGCTTAGCCAAGTCGCAGCTAAAATAATAAACTATTTACAGTAAAGGACATTTTGCTGCCTGGACCATCAACAGACAACAACAACAACAACAACAACAACAAATCAAATGGAAAATAATCAAAGCTGTAATACCATTGATTTGATATCGAGCAGATACGTTATTTCCAATTTATTTTGATGGCTGTGATAAAAGTGTGCATAAACGTAAATAACTAAAAAAGTTGATATATTTTATATTGGCAAATGCTTTAAAATGCTTTCAGCGTGGCCTTAAAGCTGCCGCACGCTGGCCACTTGAGCCACTTTTATGTGTGCGCAGCCAGGCCAGGCGCTTGGCAAAGACCGAAGCCAAAAACCCCTTAACCAAAGCCCAACTGCACAGCTCAAACTCAAACTCAAACTCAAACCCAAATGGCAGCCATTTAATGTCACTTGGGCGCGCGCGCGCTGCCATCAAGCATATTATGAGTACGTAGCTCCTGTTGTCTGTTATTGTTGTTTTTGTTGTTGAAAAAATAACAACAATTTACACAACAAATGCAACCGAGCAGCAGCAGTCACATGTGAAGTGTCTGCGTGTGTGTGTTTGTGTCTGTTCCGTTGACTTTGACTTGAGTTGCGAACGCCGCAAAGTGCATTCGTTCAACAATGCAGCAACAATTGTTGCCAGCTGTAAATAAACATTGGCTTTAGCTAGTGCCACGCCCACATGTGTTACTTGATAGCATAGCAGCGGCAACGGCAGCACCAACAGCAGCGAAATGATAATAAGGTATATAATTTAATATCAATCTGACAGCCAGAAGGCAACAAAGTGCGCCAGGCGACGACGACGACGACGACGACGATGACGACGCTGCTTTTTATGCTACACTTTTTTCTTTTCCAAACATACACTATAAAACATAAGAGTGTGTTGAAGAGGTATATATGTGAAGTCACAATATTCGCTACAGCTGAGGAATAGCGAAAAAGTATATACAGTATGTCTACATTTCTGATCAGCAAGGTATGCCTAGTCTATATAGGAACTAAGATAATATAAGTGAGCTTTGAAGTTTTGGCGTTTCATTTTCATTCATAGCAAAATGCAGCTGAAGAACGCTGATAGCTGTTTGAGAAATGCTTATAAAAAACGAGTTACTTCTAGAAAAAACCTGTGAATACTCGATGCAATGTTTCAATAGCAACAAAATAATGCTTCAAGACACTACATGGGGAACATTAGGAATTGGACTAAATGCCAGACTCAAGAACCTATCACTGGGCAATGTTATCAATACAAATTGATCAAACTTAGCCGCGCATTCAAACTCAAATACCAAAGAGCCTTAAGATTTAGTTATATGTAGTTAGCTATATATAGCTATATATATTTGATATATAGTCTCATCTACTCTAACTCCTACAGCAAATTGATATCAAACATTACAGTTTAAGCAACTATTTTTGGATAGAGCTGCAACTGGCGGCTGCTTCTCTCTCATCGATCGCCTCGAGTTCGACACATTAGAAGCAACTTTTTTGCAATGTACCAGCTGAGCATGAACAGCTCTTTCAGCCTCATTTCTTCACAGGTCTTTTTCACTTCGCTTGCATGCAATGAAGACATTCAAGTGTCTTAACAAATACATATCTATCTTCCTTTATTCTGGTAAGTACATACAGTTCTGTTCATAAAAATAGTAGCGCGACTGAAATGTACAATATTTCAGTCGCACTACTATTTTTATGAACACAGCTGTATGTCTGCTCCTGCATAGATCGGAGCACTATATCATATTATGTTGCGTAACATTCCAAATTAAATATTGCTTAGCTCGAACTGCTATTGAAACATTAAGTATTCTGTCGGCTTAACTAGTGTTAAGGCATGTCCACAAAGCCCGACAAATCTGTTAGCTAAAGTCTTCTTCATATCGAGCTTCGTGGACACATTGAACATGTTGATGCTATGATACAGCAAAAAGTTAACGGTTAATGGGTTTTTTTCAGAGTTTGGAAAGCTGTTTTCAGTTCTTATTTTGATCACACCTGATGAGCTACAATACGCTCTTTGTGATGGTAAAAACTTATGACAATATGAGAGAGAGAGAGAGAGAGAGGGTTTACATCAGATACATTTAAAGAGCTAGAGCTTTTTCATAAAGGTTTTTCGTTCTTTAAGATATCTTTATAAAGTTTGATATTTCCAATGCTCACTTTGTTTCATACATAACTGTAACCTAAGCAAATCGTTGAGTCAAGGTTCACAAATGTCAGATTTATGTATTACAATTTGCAGTTGCACAAAAGAAATTCACCAAAATCCACAAATCTGAAAGGATATATAATCTCCTTTTAATAATTCTTATCCCGTTATGCCCACATCTGAATTGGCTCCATCCGATTCTTTATAGAGTATTCAGAGTACGGCAATCTACCTGTGAGTTTGTTGGCACTTGTATTCCACTTGCTGCTGCACCTTCTCCGCAGTGCGCCAGGCAGGGCGCACTTCACTTTTATGCATTGTCTGTATGTCTGACGTGCTATCGAGCTACTCAAATGCTGTATTCTTTTCTTTACTGTGTATTTTTATTTTTTTGTATTTTTTCCTCTTTTTTTACGTTTTTTTTCTTCGTCTTCTGTTAACTAAATAAATGCAGTTTGTTTGCCTGCACTTGTTGTTTGTGTTGAGCCAAGCAGAACATTTCCATTTGAATGTTCTTTTAAGCGAAAACAATTTCTTCTTTGTTTTGCTTTTGAGCATATTTCTGCATTCCTTTTGCGCTCGGCTATTTGTGCTGCTTCCAGGCGCCAATCCTCACCCTCTATCTCTCTCTCTCTCTCTCGCTGCCTAGCTGACTCAGGTATATGCAGGTAAGTGATACCAGATGTAGGAAAAATCTGTTGTAGGTTTCAGCAAATTAGATCATGGATTTTGATTTGGATTTTGAGGTTGGACCCACAAATGTGTAGAATGTCATTATCTGGCGCTGCTGCCCAGCTGCCCAGCTGCCGTGCCCTTTGTTGACCCTTTTCTCGCTCAGAGTCATTTGCTTTTGTTGTACCTTTAGAGAGTTTGGCAGCCATTTCGCCGCATTTTATTTTACATTTGGTTTTTATGCAGCAGCAACTATAAAAAAAAGTTTTTACATTTTTTTACGGCACTTTTGGCAAAGCAAAGAAAAGAACAAAAAAAGAAAAGAAAAGAAAAGAAAGTGCATTATGTGTGGTCTTACGGCGAGAAGTTGATTATGTTGATTTGTGGAATTGATTTGGTTAGGGCGTGGTGTGCCGCACCACAGTTGCGCAAAAGAAGAAGAAGAAGAAGCAGCAGAAGTCAGAAGGCACTCCTTTTATATCATAAAATATTCGCGTTATGTGGCGTGGAAATGCTGCCTGATTGTTTTTGCGGTTGTAAAAATATGTAAAACTTGAAATTGAATGAGCCAAAGGATGTCAAGGAAACTTTAATATAAAAAAAATATTTAATACATATTTAAAAAAATATTTAATAAATATTTAAAAAAAATATTTAATAAATATTTAAAAAAAAATATTTATATAAAAATAAATGATATAAAAAAATATTTATAAAAAAAATATTTATAAACAATAATAAATTAAAAAAAAAATAAAATAAAAAAAATAACAAAAAAAAATATATTTAAAAGAATTATTAATATAAAACAAATTATATAAAAAAATATTTATAAAAAAAATTATAAACAAACAAAAATAATAACATAAAAAATAAATATATTTAAAATAATTATTAATATAAAAAAAAAATATATATATATATATATATTAATAATTTTTTAAAAATATATAAAAAAAAATTATAATAATTAAAAAAATATTTAAAAAGAATACTCATTTAAAAAGGACCACAGCATAGATACGCAAGGCAAGCTCATATGAACGATTTCTGGCTCACAGCTCACGTAGTTTGCATAGTTGCGCCTGAAGACAAAGCCAAAGGAATTTGGTCAAGGACACCCAGCCAAAGGAAACACACACAAGACGCAAGCATAGGCAAACGCAAATTCGAACTCAGTCGAACTTCCCCAGTTCGAACATCGAACAAGCAGCAACCCCTCGCAGCACACTCGAAAAAAGAGACCAACGTAAATTCGAACAGTCGAATTTTATAGCTCGAACTTTCGAGCAACGCACTCGAAACAGGGGAACTATGCAAACTACGTAACGCACTACGTTATACGTAAACGTAACATGCCACAAGTGTGAAGTAAAGCGCGAACATTTACAGCACGTGATGCAGTCGAGAGGTCGCAAAGTAGCTGACATAACGGCACATGCAGCAGTCACAGAGCAGAGAGCGAGCGCAACTCATGACAGGCAGACAGAGAGAGAGAGAGAGAGAGAGAGAGAGAGAGAGCGAGAGAGGGCGAACGTGTGAGCACGAATCCTTACGGAAATGCACAGAGTGAGTGAGCGCGAGTGAGTGAGCGCGCTCTTCGTGTGTGTGCGCTGTGTGCTGTGGGGTGGGCGCCTGGCATTGGGTTAGGGCTATGGTGGTGGGTTGTTGTCCCTGCGTTCGGCTTGTTGCTGCTGCTGCTGCCGTCACGAAGGCATTTCCCGGGTATAAATACGCTGGCTCTGACGCCGTGCGAGTCAGTCGAACGCCAGCTAGCCCCGAGTGCGTAACAGCAGCCAGCAGTCAGCAGCAGCAGCAGCAGTCGAGAGCAGCAGAATTTAGTGTGCAAAGAAAAAAAATAACAACAAATAATTGAAAGCAGCGCCAATTGAATTTTGACGTAACCCATTACGCCATGGCCATACCATTTTACGAAGATGAGCCGGAAACGGCGACGGCGTCGGCGTCGGCGACGTCAGCCAACTTATATGCCAGCCAAATTACCGACGGCGATCAGGTGGATGGGCCGGTCTATGCCAGCAATGCTGGCTACGACCAGGTGGACTACGAGGCGCCATCGGCGGCAGCAACAAGTAACACACAAGCCACATCCACCGACAACGAGATGCCGCCCACCGCAGAGGAGCAGCTGCTTGTTTGGAAAATGCTTGCATTGGCCATGTGCAAGGTGCTCAAACAGTTCTATCTGCAGCAGCAGCAGCAGCAGCAGAAGCAACAGCAGACGGGCAAAACCACCAAGCTAACGGCCACTGTGCAAATACAGCCGCAAGCGCAGTAAAGCTTCACTACAAAGAGAACTAACAATGACAGACGACAACAGCGACGAATTCAAGGCCCCAACTCAAAACGAGGCCGCCGATGGCTCCTAAGCGCAACTTGTGATTACTTTTCGTTGGTGAGAACTAGCGCTCCCTAAGCTAAACAGGGAGAGACAGAAAGAGAAAGAGAGAGAGAATGGATTGGAGAGAAATTTATGTGCACGAATATCACAAAAATTGACATAAAAAAAAAAACAAAAGTTTCATAATTTTTGATATTCTTATGATTTGATTTTTTTGTTTTGGAATCTGAGTTTTGCCGTCGCTCGAGGTTGAGTAAACAATTTGTGTATGTGTGTGTGTGTGTGTGTGTTGAAGGCTGATTTAAAATGTTTGGATAAGCGCAAATGTGATAAATAATTTTGCTAAAATATATATTTTAAGTGCTCAGTATTTTGGTAAAGTTATTTAAGCAACAAAATTGATTCATGAATATTTTGCTAGTTTAGTTGAATTGAATTCAGTTTCAGCAGAATGATCGGCCCAGTGCAAGCAGCAGCAGCAGCAACAGCAGCAGCAGCAGCAGCAGCAGCTAGTTTTCAGACACAGATACGAACCTAAGCTTAAGTCCAATTTTCTACTAATAGATATACTATATATATATATAGCATTAGTTCATAAGCTCCATCATTACAAAAAACTTTTACAAAACAAACAAATAACTCTCTTGGTGTCTATTTACAAACGAATCGCATCGAATTCACTCTTAGGTAGTTGGCTTCTTAAACTAGTTATGCAAATATTATCAAATATAAATATCAATATATTTTTGTATAATTATTTTGCTGTTAAATGTAATCAGTGTTCATGTGTGTTCATGTGTGTGTGTGTCTGTGTGTGCGTGTGTGTTCATGTATATGTGTGTCCATTTCATTTCTAGGTCCATTAACGTAAGCAATATACCTAAGACTACGCGTATTTCGAGGCGCAGCAACTACAGAAAATACATTTTCGTGTCACGAGCATGAACATAGTACAAGAAAACAATAGAGATCTTAACAGAACGACAAACAGCCAAATGGTCAAAGCAAAAACAAAAAAAAAAAAATGAAGAAAGGAAAAACAAATATGAAAATATATAAATTAATGTAAATTCGATTTAAGCATAAAATAATTATATACATACATATATATATATGCAAAATAAAACTTAAATTAATTAAAAGAAAATTAAAAAAAATACGATTTTATTTAATTAAAAATATTATTGAAGAAAAAGAGTAGAACGAGTTTGAGTAATATTACTACGACTGCTTTTACGACTATTACTGCTACTCCTATTACGACTATTACTGCTACTCCTACTACTTCAACTGCTAAAGGTGGATGCAAGAAAGGATCCTTCCTGGCAGAAACTCTAGGTAAAGTCAAAGTAGAAACTCTAATAGAGCAACTGTGCAACAGCAAAAATGCTTCGAAAAGCTGTCTGTAATGTCGCCGACAAGATTTTGCGGCGGAAAAAGTGGAGCCTGGACGCAGGAACACAGATGACAGCGCTCAGCGAGAGCATAAAGAAGGGCTCCAGATGGGAGGTCAATGCGGGATAGCTCTTGGTTCTAGGGCGGGGTAGGCAGCTCATGAAAGAGGAGGTTTTTTAGTCGGTGAGCAGCTAATGCAGTCCGACAGATCAGTCACAGTGACGACAAGGCTATAACAACTACTATTAGTAGTAGTAGTGGTAGTAATTACTACTAATTTTACTATTAATACTATTAGTAATAGTACCACGACTAATACTTTTCTGATTATTACTACTATTAGTAATACTACTACGGCTACTACTTTTCTGATTATTACTACTACTACTACTTTTCGTATTACTAATACTACTAATGATACTACTATTACTGCTACTACTATTACTGCTACTACTATTACTGCTACTACTATTACTGCTACTACTATTACTGCTACTACTATTACTGCTACTACTATTACTACTACTGCTACTACTATTACTGCTACTACTATTACTGCTACTACTATTACTACTACTACTATTACTGCTACTACTATTACTGCTACTACTATTACTACTACTGCTATTACTGCTACTACTATTACTGCTACTGCTATTACTATTACTGCTATTACTATTACTGCTACTACTAATACTGCTACTACTATTACTGCTACTACTATTACTGCTACTACTATTACTGCTACTGCTATTACTATTACTGCTACTACTAATACTGCTACTACTATTACTGCTACTACTATTACTGCTACTACTATTACTGCTACTGCTATTACTGCTACTACTATTACTGCTACTACTATTACTGCTACTACTATTACTGCTACTGCTATTACTATTACTGCTATTACTATTACTGCTACTACTAATACTGCTACTACTATTACTGCTACTACTATTACTGCTACTACTATTACTGCTACTGCTATTACTGCTACTACTATTACTGCTACTACTATTACTGCTACTACTATTACTGCTACTACTAATACTGCTACTACTATTACTGCTACTATACTATTACTGCTACTGCTATTACTGCTACTACTATTACTGCTACTGCTATTACTGCTACTACTATTACTGCTACTACTAATACTGCTACTACTATTACTGCTACTATACTATTACTGCTACTGCTATTACTGCTACTACTATTACTGCTACTACTAATACTGCTACTACTATTACTGCTACTACTATTACTGCTACTACTATTACTGCTACTACTATTACTGCTACTGCTATTACTGCTACTACTATTACTGCTACTACTATTACTGCTACTGCTATTACTATTACTGCTATTACTATTACTGCTACTACTAATACTGCTATTACTATTACTGCTATTACTATTACTGCTACTACTAATACTGCTACTACTATTACTGCTACTACTATTACTGCTACTACTATTACTGCTACTACTATTACTGCTACTACTATTACTGCTACTACTATTACTGCTACTGCTATTACTGCTACTACTATTACTGCTACTACTATTACTGCTACTACTATTACTGCTACTACTATCACTCCTGTTACTACTACTACTACTACTAGTACTACTACTACTACTACTACTACTACTACTACTACTACTACTAGTACTACTACTACTACTACTACTACTACTACTGCTATCATTACTACTATTACTGCCACTAGTTCTACTGTTACTACTATTATTGCTGCTACCACAAAAAGACAACTTGACCCAAGACAATATTCAATTCCTGATCCTCATCATATTATAAATTACAATGTGTTAAATTTTAAGAATTGTAGCTAGTCTTTTAGGTTTGCTTTTAGTGGCCTCCAAGCTTGAGAGTCTTAAAATAATTTAATTTATTAAAAATATTTTTACTGCATCAGCCATGAGTTTAATCCTTCGCATTAGACAAAACTGTTTTGCGCTTTGTGGCAAACCAAGAAACAAGCCAACTTATTTGGCAACTAGCAGAGATATGAATTGATATTCAGTTAAGCCATGAGCCATCGATCGAGAGACATTAAAGACTAATGAATAGGGCGGCTGTTGTAGAACTGTGGCAGCAATCAATTGAAGCGCTTCTAAAATTTCCATAGCAACATTTCGCAGCATGTTACATTAGCAGAAAGATCACCTGATCCTTTGCAGCATGTGGAACAGTTTTGGTTAGTAAAGTTCCACCTCAAAAAGTTTCTTTAGACTACGTAACCTTACAGTACAGATTCCACTTAATGCCCTTCAGTTGCCTTTTGTCATGCATATACACATACATGTGTATAATCAAGCTGATCGATTAGTATAATGTAATTCAATATTTATTAATGCAACCCTCAAAACTGATAATACCTAAAACATAAGCCTCAATTCATATTGTGCTTGCTAAATGCAGCCTCTAAATGCAGACAGCGCTCTTCTATTGATTGCCAAATCTTTGCGAGCATTCAAGTTCAGCCTCGCCTAATTCCACTTTCATCAATGCTAATAACTTGCACAGCTATTCATGTGGCATTGACAATGGTCTGCCACCTTCGCTGCGGTATTCAAATTGCATAGAGCCATAAGTAGATGGCATAGATCAAAGCCAGTTGGCAGACAATGCTCGCCTCACCCAGCACCCAGCTCCCCTCTCCCATCACCCATCACCCAACTCTCATCTCTAAAACGCACAATCGATGCGGAAAAATGTCGCGTGGCGGCTGATAAAAGGCCTTCGGGGCAGGATGACAAAGCGAGAGAGACAGAGAGACAAAGAGAGAGAGAGAGAGAGAGAGCGAAAGCGAGTTAGAGATTGAAAGAAATAATAATATAAAGTCCCGCCCGCTACTGTGTAATGCAAATACTGGAGTATTGCAGGGCAGTTGCTAAGCTGATTTTTTAATTTCGTAAAGCCCCACACAGATTTTAAACTCCATCAATCAATAGCATCAATAATAATAATATCAATCATAGCTCAGCACATAAAGAAAAAGAAAACACAAATAGCATTTGCTAAATCAACTGCCCCGAAGATGGTTTTACAAAAATTTGATACTTCTACGCAGATAACCAATGGGGATTATAAATTCCCGAATGGAGAAAATCAAAAAAAAAAAAAAACACGAAGCCAAGAAATGCGCATTAGAAGCGGTTAACTGTCTGAATTCAATCAAATGTTCCCTCGAGATTTTGCACTTGTGTTTGCATTTGCACGCGCGCATATGATGCCAGAGCTCATATGCCATGCCAAGCCATGCCCTGATGATGTTGATGATGGGTGGCAACCCTTTTTCTTATTTACCAGAAACTGGTGAAAGCAGACCCTAAGTGCATGTGCGTGTGTGTGTGCCCAGCTGGGGGTAAAGTGACCCATAAATAAACAGTTTACATTTTTTACATGTGCAACTTTTTTTATATATATATATATATATATATATATATATATATATATATATATATATATCTATATATACACCTTCAGTTGGCGAGAAGAGTATATTGGCTTTGTGCGAATGAATGTGCAGCTATTGGGCAATGTAATGTGGACTATATATCTGCATGGAATATAGCTATCGTCTGATAGTTGCTAAGATTTTTTGCATACTTCTTCTGTAGGCGCAGCCAAAGCGGCAAATACTTTACAATATAATAGAGATTTATTATTGTAATAGTAAAAAGATAAGAAATATTCCATTCACGCACTAATGACGTAGCCAAATCATTGTAGATTGAACTCTTCTGTAGCCTGACCAAAGCCTTTTTTTTAAATATATTTATATTACTGCAGCTTATGGTCAAGGGAAATTTATTTGTTCTCCCCCTAGCATAATCTTTTTGAGGCACTCGCTTAGGATTAACACGTAAAACTGTTTTCAAAAGTTTATGTTTATCACAAAATTTTGCTGTCCAACATTTCGATCGCACTACTATTTCAATGAACACAGCTGAACAGATTTTTATTTATTTATTTATTTTGTTGTAACTTGTTAGAGCTCTTAAGCCTCAGAATGATACATGAAGTAGATTTATATTTATATTTATATATCAACTTTTTATGCAGTCGACTGCAACGTGCATGACAGATCAGGAAAAGCCTTATCTTTCATTTATTTCCCTAGTTTCACCTCGTCTACAGATCGATACATGAAGTAGATTTATATTTATGTTTAAAATTATATATCAACTTTTTAGACTGAGCGCGAGGGCTATACAGTCGACTGCAACGTGCATGACAGATCAGGAAAAGCCTTTTCTTTCATTTAAATTCCTTAGTCTTACCTCATCTACAGATCGATTGGCTAATTTGCTCTGCTTCTACACATGCTTCTATAATCTGGTGTTGCTTACTTTTGACTTCGCGCACAAATAGGCTTGGCCAACACATCAGTTTCCTTCTTTTTTTTTCAAAACTGTGAACGAGTATGATGCAGTCGACTACAATGCACATTGTTATTTGATTTAAGTCCAACTCAGCACATAACGTTGCACAGACTCAAGTGTCAATAGTAATCACATGTTGTTGCTGCTCCATAGATACAAGCATTTGCCCCTTGCCATTTCATATTTCTGCTGGGCAAATATTTGATTGAATGCCATCTAGTCTGTAACTAGATTGAGCCTATGTCCATAATTCGAGCAGCATCAAAGTCTCGAGCAGCAGGCACGTAATTGAAAGTACACGAAAAGCATATTTGCAGACAAATGCAAATGCTTCAAAGACATTATTAAAAATAAATTAGAGTACCTTTTAGCTTATTTTTCCTTCTCTATTCTCCTTTTTGATAAGTAGTATTATATAAATACTGCAAGCGAACGGAAAGCTGAAGTGGTCTCATGCTGCTAGCTACGTGCTCAAGTGCATTTCATTTGCGTTGTTCTGCGGTCATCATTAGTGTGCTTTATTAAGTGGAAGCAATTTCGTCTTCAGTTTTTCATCTTCTTGTATTTGGTTTGGGGCGCAACTTTAAGCCGGCGCTAACTAAGCAAACGCAACTTTAGCAAAGGACTTAGGACCCGCGCCCTATGCGGTCGCAGCAGCAGCTGCCTGAGCTCAAGTGCAGCTGAATTAGCTCAAGGTCGTGCGTCAACTGTTGCATATGTTGCAACTGCAACTGCAACTGCAACTGCAACTTGTGGCACGTTTCTACACATATGCAGCCAAACCAGAAATTAGGGTCGAGCCAGCCAGTCCAAAATCCTTTGTTGGCAAAGAATAGGGCTATGCATTTGGGTCAAGGTCAAGTTGCAAACGTGTGCTCCTTCGGTTTAGCTGTGCGTGTGTCTTTGAGCTTTGGCCATGTGTGTCAAGATGTTTTTAAATGGAAGCAGTTAGCTGAAGCTAGAGACAAACTAGACAGCCCTAATCTACTCTGAAGTAATTTAAAATAAACCTCATTCACAATTCTGTTCGATTCTGATTCTGTTACTTTCCATTCACAATTAAATTTAACAGCAAAATGTTTGCTGGAGGCAAACAAATTCTCTTTGCACTCTCGTTTTAACTGGCCGCGGGGCATGGCATGGCAAAGCCGCTATTGTTGCAGCCTGCAACACTCATCGCACAGCACATCCTATCGCCAACCATCAGCACAATTAATAGAAATGCAACGGCGACAGTGGCAGTGGCAGTGGCAGTGGCAGCGGCAGCGGCAGCGGCAGATCAAAGGGCTTGGCCCACAAAAGCGCGAAAGACAAAAGACGGCGACAGTCAAAAGGCAACAGCAAGTTGCCAAAGCCGTGTCAAAGGTAATGACAGAAGCCAAACAATTGAAAAGTTGTAACAAAACGAGAAAGAGCGAAAACACAATACAGCAACAACAACAACAACAACAAAAAACAAAGCGACTTCGTTAGCGCAAACAATTGTCAAAGCAACGGGGGGAAAAACAAAAAAAAATAAAAGAAAAACACATGAAAAATATCTGGCAAGAAAAAAAAAATAAATATATATATATATATCTTTACAAGTTGAGTGCAATTTTCAAGCAATATATTTTCCGCTGCTGAGCCAAACTTTTCACGCGCTTTTTGATGTTCGCGGCCAAAGTGCAAGAATAACAAGCTAAAAATTGCGCAGAAATATTTAATGAACCGCACAGCGCACAGCCAAGAGTGAGGCATAAAGGAGCTGCCGGCAAGGAAACAAGTTGGCACGCAGTGGGCGCCGCATTCTCAACACAGAAATCTAATTTAATAATCAAATAAAATGCTCGGCCAAAGGCAGCTGACCCAAGGGAATCTAGCAACAAATGCCAAGTGCAAAGCCAGATAAAAAAATATATATAAAAAATAAAATCCAGAGAAAATGTTCGTCTCTCCAATACCCTGTAAAAGTGAAATATAAAATTTAATTTAAAATATATAAAATATATATGAGCTATATAAAACATATAAAATATATAAAATATTTAAAATATATAAAATATATAAAATATATAAAATATATAAAATATATAAAATATATAAAATATATATAATACATTCATACACCAGAGAAATTTCGGTGGAAGGAAGATGGCATTATTTAATAATTTTTAGGCAGGATTTAAAACAAAATATGTGTAAATTTAAAAAAATAAAACTAAATAATAAAAAAATAATAATAAAAAAACAATAATAAAAAATAATAATAAAAAAAACAATAAAATAATAATAATAATAATAAAATAATAATAATAATAATAATAATAATAAAAATAATAATAATAATAATAATAAAAATATAATAATATAATATAATAAAAAAAAAATAAACAAAACATTTTTAAAGTAATTAAAAAAAAATAACCAAAAAAATAATTAAATAAAATAAATAAAAAAATAAAATCATAAAAAAATTGAGATTATATAAAAGAAATTAAATAAAACAAAGAAAGAATATTTTAAAAATATAAAATTAATACAAAATATTTTCAAACCTGAAACTTTACAATGTTATTTAATTTTGAAAAGTTTTAAGGTTTAGCTTTTTGCAGAGTTGGAACTGGGGATCTTGCAATTTATCAACAGATTTTATAAACAATCCTAAGCTTGGAAAACAATTCTAAGAAAATTTTATCTGACTTATTTGACAAAAAAAAAACAAAATTAAATTAAGATTAGTATTTAACATAGACTTAACACATAATTAAAAGATAAATACCTACTGGCGCCTTCGACAATTACAACTCTTGAAGTATCCAGGCAATATGTAACCGTAACTTATGCTATACGCTTAGTCAACTTCTACGTTAGGCAGGTCGAAAATCTATGCATATTGCTAAAGCAGAACACAACTCTATCAATATGTAAGATCAAGCCTTCTGAATACCCTTAAAACAATTGTGTAAAGAGCATGCCAAAGAGATTGCCAATATGATCATGTTCTGTTGATAGTGAACATGATATAACATGATAAGAATAAATTTCCAATTCATGTACAGGGTATACGAAAGCCTATACTATCATAAATGTACAGTGATATATGCTCACAATTGATGGCATATATAAATTTAATATTATGCCATTTACACTAATATTAAGCACATTTGCATCACTACCCCTTAATAGATTGGTTTACAGGGTATTAAAAAAACTAATAATCTCACACATAACACATATGAGCACTAGCTATTAGCTTATATACTCCATGCAAATCTTATGCATATATAACATTTGTAAATGCCTTTCAACACGCCTGTTTACAGGGTATTTTTGCAGCTGCCACACAAGTTATTCACATAACTTGCGCGATTCGACAAATTTACGAGTGAGTTTAGCGTACTAATCATTAGAGATCTGTGCCCCGGTAGCTACCCCAATCCAGTTGCGCTGCAGGCAATAATAAACATGAAGCGACTGAGCCCAAGACGAGGCGGCATATTAAGGATATGCAGCACGTTGACAACGCCAAAGCAGCATTTTTCTCATTTTTCGCTTTTACGGCTACCAGATTTGGCTGTTGGCTGCTGGCTGCTGGCTGTTGGCTGTTGGCTGTTGCGGCACATAATTTTAATGTTTATCGTCTTCTTATTGTCAAACAAATTATTTTTGATGCTGCTGCGCTGCAGGCGAGCATTACGCATACATATATTGATGCCAAGGTGTGCCAGACGCAGCAGCGCCTGAGAAACGATTCAGCTGGCGCGGCTGGCAAGAGGCTGACTTGAGTGGATGGGTGGGTGCTTGGAGGCCAACACGCACATACACGCGGTGTAATTTGATTAGCAAGAGGAAGACGAAACAGAAGAAGAAGAAGAGGAAGAAGAAGAAGTAGAGGAAAAACACAGCCGAGAAAACATAATAAACATAAAGAAAAGTCTTCTGATATTATCGGTGGAAGTCAAAACAATTTAATGCATGAATAAAAAATAATTTCTTTCTTATGGCGCAGACAATTTGAGAGAGGTTCACTCACATATATATATATATAGCTGTATCTCCTGATATCCTGTTGCGAAAGCAGCTTTATTAGATTTTGGTTTTTTTGTTTTGTTTTTTTTTTTTTATGTTTTGCTTTCGGCTCGGCTCATATATGCATTTGGCTGCCAAGCAACTCTCTGGGGCTGCCTTTCAAGCGAACATATTTGATTATTTACTTAAGCACATTAAAAGCAAACGAAATCAACTGACATTTTGCATATGAATTAAAACGCAATAATTTGACTGATTTTTCTTTTTCTTTCCACTTCTCTTTTGCCAATTGAACTTCCCCAGGGGCCCGAAAACTTTGTTGTTTGCTTAGCTAATGCTTAGACGGCTTCCTGCACGACGTCTGCGCATGCTTTTAATAAGCTACTTAAATATTTATAATGTTTTTCTAATGATTTTCGATTGATGCGATGCGATGCGATGCGCCGCACAAGCAATGTGTGCGCTGGTTTCAATGTTTAAAGCGCGCTGGTGGCTTTAATAATGAGTTTGTTGGTCTGTTGGCTCACTCGCAGCGCGGGCTCATAAATTAGTTAGTCGGCCTCAAATCCGACTTAATACGCTTCACTTAATTGTTTACAGCATTAATGCAAAAACCTCAGTCAATCCAATAAACAGCCCAGCAACGGCCAGCGCATCAATATTATACAGCTCACACACGCACATGCACACACGCACACACACACACGCACACACACACACGCACACGCACACACTCAACAGGACATAACAAGAGGCAAACCAAAATCGCGACACGTCGGCTGACCAACTCTCATCATCATCATCACCAACATCATCAGCATCATCATCAGCATCATCATCATCGTCGTCATCATCGTCGTAGTCGTCGTCGTCGTCATCGTCGTCGGTGGCAAACATTAATCAGCGAATTATCAATGCAAATAATTTTCAGCACGCCTGAATGCGATATCAATCAACGGACATCGCTTCCGCTGCACTGACATCAACTAGAGGGTATGCTGAGGCCGCCATGGGCGGGTGTGTGCTGCTGCTGCTGCTGCTGCTTTGGGTCCTTCTATCGGGTGGTCGTGCGGCAGGCAGCATTGAAGGCATTTCTGGCTGGGCACTTAACACACAATTAAGTGCAAATAATTGCAAACGCTGCATATAAATGATTTGTTTAAGCCAACATGACGGCGCCGCGCCTACGCCACACGCAACGGCAATGGGATAAATCAAATCAAAACGTCCCCACAGCACACGTCTTCATTGCCGCGGTAAGAAACTAACTATGAAGTTAGAGTGAAGTGAAGTATATTCAAACGTATTACAAATGAAGGCGGCAATAGAGTTCAGTTTTACTATACAATATAGGCTCATAATGCAGATGATAAAGAGAGAAGAATAGCGGAAGCGTTCTTTCACGCTGTAAAACGTATTCAATTATCGCCTTTCTATGCGATTTTCAGTCAATATATGTTTGAATATTGAAAAGAAATCTCATTTTTATACTCATTTAAGAACAGAAATGAAGTAAAGTGAGATACACTGCATATATCTACGTCCATAGGGAGACATGGCAGGCCGCAAACGTTTTAGAAGCTTAAATATTGGTTAATTGAGCTACTGTTGGCCTTCTCTATGGTTGGCTCAAAAAACAAATTTTTAAGCTGCTTTGCCTCAGGTGGCATATCCCAAAATAAACTGTTATTTGCAAAGTTTACGCTACGCTAGGCTGGGCCAGAATTGATCTGAATCTAGGATTCCAAACTGCACCGTGAATGGGTATTACGCAGTCGGTAGCGCCTGACTGCATCATTCTTTTTTGTTGTTTCTCTATATCTCTCCCTTTCTATTAACTAAGAAACGTAAGAGATTTTCACCTTTTCGATTGCATTGTTTGTCTTGTTGTATCATTAGAAGCTGATAGGTATTAGGTATATAATATCAAATGAACATAGAAAGATACTTGAAGTCCCTCTGACTGCATCTATTCAAATATCAGCCTCTCTATGCGATTTTCATAATTCCATGTACTGACGATGACATTGAAGACACAAATCACGAAGCGACATAGATATTGAATGAGAATTGTAGCTCTCGTTCGAGCACAGTCGAAGAGACTATCTCTCTCTCTCTCTCTCTTTCTCTCTATCTGTTATATTCATAGCTTCATAGGCTGTAAAGTAAGTATATCATAATCAAGACATAATCACACGCATATTTGGAAGCAAAGGAAATTATGTTAACTTTCTCCTTTGTTTATTCTTAGCTGCTTGCTCATCAGAATAAAAAGAAAACGAAAGGAATTACACAATCCACAATATAAGCTCAAACAATCAACTAGCTGCGACTTCATTAGTTGCTTCACTTCAGCCAGATTCATTCAGCATTGAAGCTAAAGTTTGACCATTGTGTTACGCATTGGACTCAGTATATACAATTTGGAGGGCGTGATAAGCGGCTAATGAATTTGAAATTTGCAGCGGAGGCGAGCTGAAAAGGAAGATGGGCATTTTGTGACTGAGGCATAGTTATGGGGTTTCCATTGCCCACAAGGCGCTCGGCGCGCCTAATTAGTATAATCCGCGTTGAAATTATTCAAGTGTGCATTGTGGATATATGAATGTAGGTGTGTGTGTGTGTGTGTGTGTGTGTGTGTGTGTGTGTGTGTGTGCGTGTGTGTGGTGGCATGAACTGCAGATTGTGTGCACGCTGTTCAATAAGGATGATGTGCATGTGAGTGTGAGTGCTTTGTAAGTAACGCATACGCAGCGTGGCAACGGCGTCTGCCCCACCACAATGGCGCACACTGAGCGCATTACATGCACCGGGCGACACATTCTCGTTATGATAACATGCCAAGCTGCATCAATTTAATGACTGCAATTAAGTGAAATGCCAAAGTTTTGAGGCAAGTCGCCGCGCCGCTACTAAAGTCTTATCAGGCGAGCCGCAGAGCTTTTGATTATTCACTCACTCCCCCAACCAGCCAACGAACCAACCAACCAGCCAACCAACCAACCAACCATCCATTCATTCCGATGCAGCACTGAGCGATGCATAATTGAATGCAATTAAAGCAACTTAATGCGCATTTCATGAGCCAGGCATTTGCATATGCAGCCAGAATGAGTGGGGACAGTCGGACAGCGGACAGCCATGTAAAAGTGATTATTTATGCAAATTGCATATAAATAAATTGCAAAAAAAAGAGCAGGAAAGAAATATATATATATTTATATATATACATATATACATATAAGTAAACAAACAAAAGGAAAAAAAAAAAAAACAATTTACTTAAATTGAATTTATGTGCCCAAAAAGAAATGTGTAAAGTGCACTTAAGCAATGGCCAGATGTCTGTGCGCGTTGCCAAAAGGATTCGATTGGATCCTTCTGGCCGCCACAAGCACTTTGCCCACTGCGGTCACTGTGAATCACTGTGTGAATGCGCTGCTGGCGCCTGGCAAAGACGTTCATCGTCCGCGCAGGAAGCCATAATGGACTTTTCATTCAAATTATTTTGGCCATGAACCGTGCGAAGGCAGGCGGCAGGCAGGCAGGCAGCAGCTCACAATGCTCATATATTGCCTGGAATTGATGATCTGCTTCCTGGGCTGTGCAGCACTCTCTCTCTCTCTCTCTCTCTCTCTCTCTCTCTTTCTTTCTTTCTCGCTTGGCCTGCATTGCTGAATATCTTTTTGGTCAGGCGCACATATTGTGCCAACATAAATCAGTGCTGGAATAGCTATAGGTTGAGTAAAAGACTATTTGCAAGTAAACCAAGTTGTTAGGCACTTTAAATGCTCTGCAAGTTCAGCTAGAGTTAGTGTAGAGTAACTCCAACTTGACTAGCTATATAGTTACATATAGTAAGAGGAGACTAGAATCTTTTGGCATCAGCAGATTTCTACAGCTGAAGCTCAACTTTTGTGTGAGCTGAAAGGGGTTTCCGGATCTAAAGTGTTTTATTTATCTTTTTTAGTCTATTTTCTATGGATTCTACCATAAATCTTAACTTAATTTATTTTAATTTTATTTTATTTTCAATTTTAATTTAAAGTTAATTCAATTTTAGCAATTTTCTAGTCTAGGCTGTTCAAGTTTGTCTAGAATAGGATATAGATGCATATTTCCAGGCATTCAGGAGAGTCTGCATAGCGAAATTAGAGTCTGCAGAGCTTAAGTTGCCATCTAGATAAAGATACAATCGAGATACAATATAAATAACTAAAATCTTATAGGCCCCAAAGTAAGATTTCTAGAAAGACACAATTGGCCTTCTCAAGGCTTTCACAAAATCTAAACAACTTGCGCTTGGCAATTGACTTAAAAGCCAACTAGCTGAAAGCCACAACCGAAGCAGCACACTCGAAACATATGCGCACACTCTTGCACACACACACACACACACACACACACACACACACACACACACACACACACACACACACACACATGTACTTTTGGCCAGCGAACAATGCAAATTGTGCACAAATTCTTTTCGCACTTTTTGCATCATTAATTGTGGAATTTATGAGTGGATGCGCGGCGCATAGTTTCTATGTAAATTTGCGCCTTTTATTGAGTTGTACAACGGCAGCGGCAGCGGCAGCGGCAAGGACAAAGGACAAAGGACAAGGACAATGCATATGTTGCGCTGCTGCAGGCTGGCACTGCTGCCTGTCTCTGTGTGCCTGTGTGTGTGTGTGTGTATTGTTTGTTGTTTCAATTTCGTATAAACATGTAAATAATTTCCAGCTGATTGCGCAGATTCGTTTCGGGCTTGATTTTTATTGCATAGCTCAGGGCGCAGCGTGCATAACGAATTTCGAGTCGAGTTTCTTTTTCTTTTTTTTTTTCAACTCGTGACGTTGTGTTCGCGCTTTTGTTTTCAATTTGCAATAAGTCTGTCAATTGGCGAATTAATAAAGTGGAAAATGCGACAATGCGACAGGCAAAGCTTGCCTACATCCGCATAGGTACATGCATATATTTAGCTACAGTCTGAGCTGATATGCTGGCGCTGCTCCTTCAACCTGCAACATGCAGCACATCCCTTAAGCGGCATCTATGTATGTATGTGCATACTTTCCTGGGCATTTGTAATTTCTATGCAAAACAGCAGATTATCATCAACCCCAGCCCTTTCGCAGTCGTCAAAACACAACGCGTCAACCCTGCCAATATATCGAACTCTGATTTTATTGTCAGTCGCGAATTTTATTGCATTTTTATCGCGCCTGCAGCCAAATGCCAAACAACTACTCACTCAGCAGCCAGCCATCACTAATCATTTCATTTAACTTTAGAAATATGTATATATATATAGATATATAGATATATATATATATATATTTAGATTGGACATTTATGACTTGCCTCCAATGCGACAGCTGTTGGCAAAATTCTTCACTCGCTGCACGTGCCAAACCATTTTTTTTTTACGAGCCTTAAACGCGCCTTCGTCTGACTGTGGCTAATTATGCAAAAAGTCGCAAATTTGCTTATTAGAATGTCATAAAATTTGTGCAAATTTTATTTTTATTTATTTTTTTTTTGGCGCAGGCAGTCGTAAAAACAAATTAGCATAATTTTTAAACTAGACATGGGTCACACTTGCCATTCGTTGCCGTAAGCCTAGACTGTTGAAAGTTTTTATAGCTTGATGCCAGCCAACAAATTTAATAGGCTGCCTAATTAGATTTGCGAGTTGGCGCTTAGATCAAAATTCGCTGCTGGTCTTAGGTTTTATTAGCGATGGCTGCGTGACGAACAAGTAGAATGCAAGTAGAAGAAAATTTCAAAATAAATATATAGAAAATATACTAGAAAATTATGTGTTTGTTGGTGAATATATAGCTGTATATTTGTACAGCATGTCTACTAATTGTTTGCAACATCAAAAAAGTCATAACAAATTATTCAAAACAAAAAAGAAGCGCAAACATTAGCTGTCCATTAATTGTTTGCCAAATGCAAACATTCGTTGAAAGAAGAAGGGGGAAAACAGCTAACGGAATATCAAAATCAAAAACGACTCGTCGCGTCTTTTTTTTCTCAAGTCTTCCGTGGACTCAATCGTTTTCATAATTTGTTCGATTCACTTCTACTTTTTATATAATTTGAGTTTTTGCAATGCCTGGTAAACGCACCGATGACAATTTGATACAATTCGTGTGTTTTAATTATATATCAAAGGAAAGACCAGCAAAGAGATGGCCGAACCACGTTATGTTTCTATATGTAACGTATTTACTCTTTTTTTTTTTTTTTGGTTTTGAATAATTTTTTATGTTTTTGTTGCTTTTTTCAGTGTTTTTGTTATTTATTTCATTTAAGAATACATTAAAGAAAAATATTGTGCAAAAAAAAAATATGAAAAGTGCCTTTCCTAATAAAATACGATGTCAAAGTGGAACTTGTATGACTTTTTTGATTTTGCAAACCATTTGTAGACAAACTGTATATATATTTCTGAATTCATAGCAATATATTTTTTAAGCACAATTCTTGCCCAATCGCACAATATTCATTGTATCTATTAATAATACAAACATCAGATTTATAATGTAGACAAGTTGGGATTTAGCAATTGAATTCAAGCATCAGAAATGTTCTTTTTAATAGACTTTAGACTTTTTTTAAATATTTTATATATAAACTCTTTTTTAGCTAATATTTATTCACCTCAGAAATGAAAAAAACTTAAAATTTCCCATTGTTATAAATAAATTCTTTATCAAAATTAATTTTTTTTTTTAAATAACTTAGAAAAGTTTTTTTTTAAATTTTATAAACTAGTTTAAAAAAAATATTTAAAAAAATATAACTTAGTCAATAATATTTAACATTAATTAAAAATTTTACCAGTTAACAGATTTTGGAAATAATTATTATTAATTATTTAAATAATAAAAAAAATAATAAATAATAATAATATTTACAATTACTTATATAATGATAAATAAAAAATAATAATATCTATAAGAATTTGTGCTTAAAAATAATAATTTCCTTTGAGTAAATTTTTGTTGCAATCATTTTTCAGCATAAATATTTAACAATTATTAAATATTTTATTTCTTCAGTATTTACTAAATTTCTATCAACCAAACAATTCTAATTTCTCGACCCACCAAACTAGGCTAATTAATTATTATATTTATTTGCATTATTTTTTTTTTTTTTTTTTGAATAACATAATCAGTTTATAAACATGCTTTTAGCCAATTAGTGCATCTATAATATCATCTATAGCCACAGCACAGTGTGTCAGCGTAGTCAGCGTCTATAGTATCACACGTCTGGTATTTGGACTTAATTTTGACATAATTTATGCAGCGCGCGGCAGTTAATCAAATTGCATGCCGCAAAAATTCCTTTGGTTCAGCTAACGAACATGCAACCGGCGAAATGCAATCAAATCAGCTGCTGTTCTCGTTCTCGTTCTCGTTCTCGTTCGCTCGCGCGGCCAATCTAATTCAATTTCGAAACAAATTCGTGCCGCGACAGCCGCACACACACACGCACACACAACAAAACCGAATAGAATGTCATGAGCTTCAAAGCCAAAATTAAATTCCAATAAAAAGAACTAGAGACACGTGAGCCATGTGGAAACAACAACATCCACAGCAACAACAAAAAGAAATATAGAAAAGCCGAAAGAAAAAAAATGTTTAGCCAAAGCTGCTGAACGATTTTCGTGCTTAGAACAGGAACAGGAAGCGCCGGGCAGCAGGTGCCAAAGCTGACGCCTGACCAAATTGTCGGGCAAACAGAACGGATAAGGAAGCACTTAAAAAAGGAGAACTAAAAACATAACGAGAATGTTTCTAATCAAAGTAAACGACCCACGAATACCCTAAGCCGAATGAAGATTTATTTCCTAAAATAAAATATATAATATAAATTATTATAATTAAGAGAATACTGTAGAAATTTTGCATATGTAAGTTAAAAAAAAATAAAAATAAATATATAAATACTATTTAATATAAATAAAATAAAAACTAAATAAATAATAAAAAAATATATTTAAAAAAAAATAAATAATAAAAATAATAAATAATAAAAATAATAAAATTAATATATAATAAAATTAACAATTAATAAATTAACAAATACTATTTGAAATAAATAAAATAAAAAAAATAATAATAAAAATAATATATAAAAGAAATAAATAAAAATAATAAATAATAAAAATAATAAAATTAATAAATACTATTTAATATAAATAAAATATAAATAAAAAAAAATAAATATATATTAATACTATTTAATATATAATATATATATATTAATACTATAATACTAATATATATATTAATACTATTTAATACAAATAAAATAAAAATAAAAAAAAATAAATTATAAAAATAATAAATACAATGTAATATAAAAAAAAATATAAATAAAAAAATAAATAAATAGTAAAAATAATAAATATTATTTAATATTAATAAAATATAAATAAGTATTAATACTTTGTAATACAAATAAAAATAAATAAATAAATACTTTGCAATATAAGTAAAATATAAATACAATTAAATATTGAGTAATATAAACAAATAAATCATAATTAAGTTAGCATTTTTAATGTCTGACTTTAATATAGGTAGATATATTTATTCCGAGCATCTAAATAAATCAAAAATATATTTTATGGCACCCTAACTATTCTAAGCATTACAAAAATCTTTTTTAAAATATTATTTTGTTTATTAAATATGTAAAACACTTTAAATTATCTCTTTTTAATAGGCATAGGCAAGAGATTTGACAGAACTATTTATGTGCCCACAGATCAAAGAACTCGAAAAGAAAGAATTAAATAAGAAAATCAAATAAATAATTAAAAATCATGTAAGAATGTCTATGAAATATGCATATATTTGTTTTAATATATTTCCTAATTATATTATTTTTTGCCAAATATCAATTTAAATTACATAGTCTATAGTCTGTAATGTACAACTGTCGAAAATATTATAGATATAAAGAAATATGCCCGCCCACACTTACTTTCGCATAATTCAAAGGGTATCTCTCGCCAATGGTTTGTGGAGTGTGCTCGGTCGATGGTTAAGCATTGAGGCATGTGGACAATGGCCACAGGTTGGTCAGTCGTTTGGTCGATTGTTCGTTGGGTTACATTTTGGGTGTTAAGCGCGCATCCTGCAACATGTTGCGGTTGCTTGGATAAAAGAGTAGGAGTAGACCGAAGAGCATTGGGAGTATGGCGTAGACTGCTGTGAAGTGCTGGTCACATTGTGCATAAATCTCGCACAGCAACAACAACAATAACAAATGCAGCGGTAACTGGCTGGGACAATGCAACAATGAAATACGCAAAATATTGACAGACATTGGCCAAGTGGAACGGCTTGAATGGCTGAGTGTGTGTTGAGGGGAGGCAGTCCGAAGAGATTGAAGCAAATGCACTCGGAACAGGCAACCAGGCGACCAGGCGACCATGCGACTTGGGTGCCCGTTACAATTAAAACCCAGATAAGAGTGTGTTCGCTCCACGGAGTGGGTCCGAACTGTCATGTAATGCACTGACAGGCGGCACTCGGCAATGCCAACATGCGACGCGTCATTTAGTAGCCATGCACGAGAGAAGGAGCAGCAGCAGCAGCAGCAGCTGCCACATACAGTGGCAACTTTTGCTTGAATGGTTTGGTTTTGCTTTTTTGTTTGGAGTTTGGGCATGAATAAAGCAGAGGACTGTATGTGTGTGTGTCTGCCAGTGCCTGTGTATGTGTGCGTTGTTATTAATCCGGCATGATTGGCAGCAGGCAAATGGACAGCAGCAGTTGCCCAAAACAGTGGACACAGGTGGCTGCGTCTCTCTTGTTGCCTGTCAGCGCCGTATGAATATCGAGAGCGAGTGCAGACAAATTTGTTAATTTATTATGCCAAAGCGCGACGAGTTTCGGCCACACAGTCGGCCAACAAGATGCTCCCGCTCCCCGTCTCTCTCCCTCTCTCACACTCTCTCTCGCTCTCTCGCGCGCGCTGTGTGTTTGCCCTGTTTGGACCTGGGTCCCATGGCTGGTCAAGTGCTCTGTGGCGCGTATTTCATTTTAAACTGAAGCTGGTCACCGCTGCAACTTTGTTGCACTGATTCGCTTTTGCGGCTGTTTGTATAGGTGTCTCTCTGTGTGTCCGTATGTATGTACGTGTGTGTGTGTGTGTGTGTGTGTGTGTGGCGTTTTTAATAAAACGTCGCCAGCATTGCCCGCCTGCTCGCACTGTCCACTTGCCCATACAAATTAAGCCGCCGTGTTGGTTGGTCTGTTTGTTTGTTTCCCCCGTGAAAGCGGTGTTTGACTTAAAAGTGAAATATTGCAATCAGTCAATGGATTTTGCATTGCCAGAGTCCGGCCTGCTCTTGCCCCTGCTCTTGCCCAGCATTTGACCATTTGGCGCCAGATAGAGTAGGCTTCGATTTTAATTAAGGAATTAGGCGGCGAACGTCGTCGGCTTTGTTCAAGTGGCTTTTGTCACAGGACACGACATGGCGCAAAGCTCATTAGAGCTAGAGACAGTTGAGTATGTGCAGCGAGAGAGAGAGAGAGAGAGAGAGAGAGAGTGTAGGCATAGCTCAAAATCTATGCTTAAAGTTTGAGGTTTAGCTGGTATCTATCGTGGTTGAAGTCTAAAAGTAACTGAGAGAATGAGATAGCTGAATAAATTATTTATATAATCGGGATCTATTTGAAGAGTCTGACAGAGCATCTACGCTTTCAGTTTAAGGTCTACGAGTCATGCCTTTTAAGTATCTTGTAGAATGCTAAAATATATTAGCAAATGTTTACTTTGTTTATAAGATTAACTCTCTGCAGATAACAAGCAGCGACTAAGATATGTGTTCGATATTGAAGAAAATATAGGATATTGAAATGGAAGAGGAGCAACTGTATAAGGCAGTTATATGATTATATATGATGCAGATTAGTGCTTAGATGTGACTCAGATATTACTAAATATGTTGCAGATATATGATTCAATATGATTCAGATATGACTAAATATAATGCAGATACATGATTATATATGATGCATTTATATGATTACATATGATTCAGATATGACTATATATGATGCAGACATGTCTATATATGCTATACAGCAAATGTTTACTTAAGATTTCCTGTGAACTTGACAAGATTAAGAAACTGGAAATAGCATGCAGCGCATAAGATTTGATAGGGAGTTGAAATGGAGCAGTTGCATTACTGAATAATTTAGATATATGATTATATATGATGCAGATATGTGACTAGATATGATTCAAATATCTTATCTGAATTAAACATCTTCAAAAGTTTCTATACAACAATAAAGTAAAGTAAATAATGAAATACCACACTAATGAAATTTACAGATAAAGTCCAAGACATTCTAGTAAGATGTTGACTGAAAATTATAAAAAATTAAAAGTAAAAAAAAAAATAATACAAAAAAAATAATTTAAAAAAAATATAAAATAAAAAAAAATATATAAAAAAATATTAAATAAAATAAAAAATATATATAAAATAAAATAAAAAATATATATAAAATAATAGAAATATATAAAAAAAAAAAAATAAAAAATATATTTAGAATAAAAACTGTATATAAAATAAAATAAAAATTGTATATAAAATAAAAAAAATTATAAAATAAAAAAATACATAAAATTAAAAATTTATATAAAAATATATATAAAATAAAATAAGAAATATATATAAAATAAAAATAAAAAAAATTATAAAATAAAAAATATATATAAAATAAAACATATAAAAATAAAATAAAAATATATAAAATTAAAATTGTATATAAAATAAAAAAAAATATATAAAATAAAATAAAAAATATATATAAAATAGAAAAATCTATCAAATAAAACAAAAAGTATATTTAAAATAAAAAAGATATATATATAAAAAAATATATATAATAAAAGAAAATATGATACAAAAAATAAAATATATAAAAAAATATATATTTTAAATGAAAAAATATATATAAATTAAAACAAACAAAAATTCAAAATAAAAAACTCTAGCAACTGGAATAGCAAAAATAATCTTAAGAGATCAGACATAACTTGAAATCTATGCCAAATTTTACACATATATCTTCTATCTTTATATCATATCTATACCTAATACATTATGCGCAAATATTAGCTTAAGTTTGCTCAAAAGCTCAAACTCTCCTTCAATAACGGAGACAAAATCGATTGACAATAGTCTAATTACCTTTGATTAAGCACTGGCCAAAGGTGCCAGCAATAGCCTCTCCCCAGAGGGAGACGCAAGTGGCCAAACATTTGTGGAAAACATCAAACCAACTTTAATAATCGAACTGCCAACTGGGAACTGTGAGTGGACAACAGAGAAAACACACACACACACACATGCAGAGACAGAAAGAGAGAGAGAGAGAGAGAGAGAGAGTGGGAGCAGAAATTACACAAATGCTCAGTGGCAGAGCTTGGGGAGATTGGTGGAAATTTAAATAGTCGGGGGTAGCCACTCAAGTGGGCGGCGGATGCGATGCGGTTGGCGCACCCAAAGTGGCATTAGAGATTTATCAAGTGTAGCGTGACGTGGCATGGACTAGCGACTGGAGCAGTATGCAGGACACAAGCACACAGAGAGCGAGACCAGGAGCACAGTCATTGCATTACGTGTAGCGTAACAAATGTACAAAAACACGTAAACCCAGTGGCTGGACACGGATGTCTGTCCATGGCAATGGATGTGAATGTGAATGTGAATGCGAATGCGAATGCGGAGGTGGCTGTGGCGGTGGCTGTGGCTGTGAGTGCAGCTGGACACTTTGGCTATTGAACAGGCAAGCAAGCAAAGGACATGAAGCTCAAGCTGCTTTTTTCCTTACGCCTGCCTGCCGTCCTGACCGGGGCTATTCGATGACAATCAATGGTTTTTGGTCTGTTGCACACAGTGAGGAGCTGTTGCTAGCAAATATATGCATGAGCATGAGTGTGTGCGCCATGTGTATGACATGTGTGTGTGTGTGTGTGTGTGTGTGTGTTGTTTGTGCCACGCTTCATAAAGGATTCAAATTCGTTGGCGCTGAGTGCATTGCTAGTGCCGTTCGCTCTAATTCCAAATAAATGAAGTGTATGGCAAACAATGTCAATGTGGAATGCGGTTGGGACTTGGGGCCCAGCGCAAAGGAAACCGACTCCAAATCCAAAATGTAACTGCCAGCGCCGCTTCTGTTGGTCTAACTTCGATGCTCTGCAGTTTTAATTTGGCCAACTGCAACTGTCTTTTAGCTCTCTCTCTCTATACTCTCGCCCACGCCCACGCCCTCGCCCTTGCCTTGCAGTTGGAGTGCCTCAGAAATTAATTAAAGTGTCAGCAGCAAAGCTGCATAAAGGATATGCTTTTGGGAGTTCAGCTACAGGATGACAGAGCCTCCACACTGAGTGCATGTGTGCAATTCTTTGTGGTCTTTGCCTAATTAACCAGGCGGCCAAAAAGGCTTTGCCAGCGCAAATTAATAAAAAAGCGCACGCAAGCAAAAACCAATCACAACATTGTAAGGACATGCCCCGCAGTCAAATGCGGCATATTGGCTGCAGCTCCGACATGCGACAGCACAGATTATCGCCATAATTAATTGGCATTGAAAATACAGCTATATCGTAATTAACTACTAAATTAAAGCTGACTTATTACACAGAGATTTAGTTGTATTCATTTATATTTTAATGCGCTGTTCAACTTATGCACTTACAGGGTATTCATGCGCCTCTTTGACTCAATTGTGTTCTTGCTGCCAAAGGACTCAATCAAAATGCTGCAATTTTTTGCTTGTTTTTTGTTGCTTTTGCCTTTCAATTTCATGCGACTCAAATGCAGCGTTCACAGCTGTCAATCATAACCCAGAAGCAGTGGCTGACATGCAGGTGGGCAGCCGGAGGGTTAGCTCTGCTGCCTGATTGCAGGCATAACAAAAGACGCAGCAGCAAAAGCTGAGCCGCTACGCATTGCACAAAATCCCATTTAACGCTTACGCCGCGCCACTTGGCGCGGCAAGTCGAAGCTGCACGTCCTTCGCCTAATGCGCCACATGTGTCTAGCTGCTGCGGTGGCGGCGGCGGCGGTGGCGGCGGCGGCGGCTGCAACACGCCCAATCGTACACCCACCCAGGCAATTTGGCTGAAACGTATACTCGAGTGCAGTTTCGTTGCCAACCTAATGGAATTTTCCTCATGACTTAATTCAAACAATAAATGCGCTCAATTGAATGCAATTTTCATTCGCCGTTTTGCTTTTTCCGAAAATGAAAAAAGGAAGAAAAAAAACACACACACACAAATTGCAGCAGGAGAGACGCACAGCTGAAAACAAGAACAAATTCTAAAGGATATTAGTGGCGCGCTGCGCGTATCCTGCCAAGCGAGCGAGAGAGAGCGAGCGAGCGAACTGCGGTTGCCACTGATAAAGCCACTTGAGTGCAGCACGAGGCGTTGGCCAGGCTGCCTGGAAAGGGTCCTCGTTTTCGATGACGTTTGCACAATTTTTTTTTGTTTTTTTGTTTTTCGTGCTGCGCTTTGTGTCCTTTCCGTTTGCTTTGCTTTGCTTTGCTCTTAATATAAACGTATACAATTTGTTAATTTGTACAGGATCAAACATGAACGTCGCCTCGCCTCGCCTCGCCTCGCCCGCGCTCCGGTAATTAGTTCCTGCGAGCCGAGCTAAAAAGCTAATTAGATTTTCGACTTTTTCTGCGCAGCGAGCGAGCCAGCTAAACGCAACGCAGATTTAATTAAATGCGAATTCTTCTGTGGCCGAAGGAGCAAAAAGCAAAGGCTTAGCGGGCCACTTAATCTAATAAGCGTTCGTCAAATGAGCCAAATGAGCTACAGTTGTCAAGTTGTGCCAGCAGCGAGCATATCTAACTATTAACCAACTAACTATATATATATTTTTTTTACTATTTCAATTAAATTCCATTGAAAATTGAATACAAATTCAGCTCGAATAGATATTAAACTGCTGCGCATATTTACCCAAGTTTATGTCAATAGCTAATTTTAAAGCCACTAAATAAATAACATTTAAATCATTTTAATAGATATATATATATATACATATATATATATATATGTATATATATATACATACCAAAAAAAAAAGTGTCCATTAATTAAATTAAAATCCACTTAGAAGCTCATTAAATGCAAATCTGGCTCTAGCCCAAAGGCAACGCAACAAAAAAAAAAAAAACAATTCTAACCGCAAAAACGCATTAAATGATTTGTGCGTGCAAAAACAGAGCAAGCAACAACAACAACAACAACAACAACAGCAGCAGCAGCAAAAAAATCAGTGAAAAATGTAAACAAAATGAAACAGAAAATGAAAACAAAAAGCAGATTGCCAAAACCGCATGTTAATTAAAAATCAAACTAATTTCCTAATTGCAAAGCTTAACAATCATTAAATAAAAACCAAAACACAAGGCAAAAGCAACTTGATGAATACGACATGACTATGTCATGACTATGACATGACTATGACATACCCTGTTTTAGTTAGATTTTGATCAAATCTGATATATATAAGTTAACATAGGCAGCTCTCACTGTAGGTCAAGAAAGAAGCGGCGTCAGCCGATTATCGACCTCGCTGCCAAGTAGATAAGAAAATATTTTCAGTTTAGCTTTAAAGGATTCCCAATACGATTCACACGAGTTGTCAACTAATGACTAATGTCCAAATATTATAGCGATCATTTATATTTTAGCTTATATATGTATAGCAAAGTGCTTGCTGTGTTGCAAACAATAGCAGCGCACTTTTACTGACAAATATGACTTAATTTTACGCATGTTCATTCCTAAAGATCGCACACTAGTGCACAGCGTGTGGGCAAGAGCAAACTATGTCCAAGTCTAAAGCTGCTTAGCATTTCCTTGCGTGCTCAAAAGTTTTTCTTAAAACTTTGTGCTTTTCATGATTGTCAAAGCACTTTATTTTTCATGCTCATCTTAGCTTTGTGATATACAACAACAAAAGTTGCTTATAAATTTATAAATCTTTATTGAAAGGCGCTAACAATTTGCTTGAGTGGCTAAAAGCTAATTGAAGCATTTGCATCATTATTTTGTGCTGCAAACGAATTTTATCTCAGATTCTTTTTTGATACATATGCATTAGAGGTGGAGAATTATCGATAGTCTGCGCCATCGATAGTGAACGATAGTCTTTTTCGGAGCCATCGATAGTGGCCCATAGTCATTTCAGAAAATAGTAAACTACGGCTACGTCTGGCTGCAACAATTTGCCCTGCCTAGCTGAAGGCTCTCTATCGGACTCGACCGACGTTGCGGGGCTGCATGAATATTTATACATTACGCAAATTTTAACGCAATTTTTAAGCAATTTTTGCACAAGAGAACACAAACACAAAGCAAAAACGCGTGAGTAATTTATGTCAGAGATGTGAAAACCAAAACTATCGGAGGCACTATCGCACGACTATCGAGCGATTGGGCCATTGATAGCATGGCGGCTCGAAATTGCCGAACCATCGATAATGACAAACAATCGATAGTACTATCGATAGTTCTCCACAAATAATATACACATATTTGTTTAATTAATTAATTTGTTTAAGTGCTTCAAATCTGAATAAAGCTTTGCACTTTTCAGGTATTTAGAAAACTTTTACTTGGAATTGTTATTGGTGTAAGCATAATACAATCGGATAGATATATGTATATATTCCTAATATGTTATTTACTTCACATTGAATAACTCAATCAATTTTTAACAAAAAACTATCATTAGCCAGGCCCTAAAGCTCTGCCATGTTCAACTGCTGCTTCGCCACTAAAGATATTGATATATATATATATATTCTCATCTCAGCTTTCAACCGTATGAACAATTATTACTTAGCGAGACAATTACATACATTTACACCCTGTACATACATATATTACAACCTAATCAAAAAAAAAAAAAAAAAAAAAAACAAGCTCCTGCTAGCTTAAAACTCCCCATTTTTCTTGCCAAATACTTAATGCGTATCGCGCATTAAGGGCATATATAAATCAAATAATCGGACGATGCGAGAGATCGTTTGCAAAATGCCTTTGATTTATTTGCAGCGAGGTCCATTTGAGGTCCATTTGACCAATTGTCACACGATTAAACAGACAAATTCGAAAATAATGTTTCATTAAATGCAATGCAATGCAATGCAATGCAAATCAAATGGAAAGCCGCTGCCAGCTGCCAGCTGCTGGCTGCCAGCGGCTGGGACATGCGGACAACTGCATTAATCCTGTTACATGTGCGCAGGCTGGCTGGCGAGTATACCCTTTTTTTCCTGCTGCTGCTGCTTCTTCTTCTTCTTTTTGGTATGTGTGTGTTGCCTTTTGCGCTTAATTAAAATACGCCGCAATATGTGTGCTACCCCAAAAAGTATGCTATGCAAAATGCAAATTTACATAACACAAGCTGCTGCCCCGCACATACAGACATACATACATATCTATATCTATATCTATATATATCTATATATATCTATATCTATATATATATATATATTCTTTCCATCTGCATATGTGCAAAATCGGACTCAATAAATTTCAATTTATTTGCGTAAATCATTTGTTTGGCGTAATTTTCAGCTTAATTTCATGTGCCCAGCGAAATAGCTAAAAAAAAAAAAAACACATTTTGTTGTTTTGCATGAAATGCAGCGTAGCGTGGGGTGTATGAGGTGTTTGTTGGGTTGGAAAAGGGGTTTGGAAAAACCCTCATAAATCAATTAGGTCCACGAAGCAGGTTCTGTGCCAGATTTCGTTAGCCAATTTTTGGTTTTTGCGGCTTTTACGCTTCGCTTTTTTTTTGGGTTGCTGTGTTTACCCGCCGCAGCGACATATATAATTTAAGAAAGCCAGCGTGAGCTAGTGATGGACTAGAAGATACTCAGTGCATGGCTGGCAAGTGAATTTGAATGTTGGCATATGGTTAGACTTGAAGTTCTTATGATGGCTTAGTGTGTGAGAGATAGAGAAACATAGAAGTTTTAGTTATTGAAGTTAGACATACATGAATAATAGATATTGATAGATAGATGTATCAGATGCAGACTTTGATAACAATATGTAAACAAATATAGAAAGTTGCGAATTCAAGCTCTGCTGGAACAATTTCTATACCTAATTCTCTCCATCGCCCTTTTCTATATCTTTATCTATTTGCTGTATATGTACATATAGATACATAGCATGCATTGTGTCTGGCCTGTCTTATAATACCCCATTCAACTCACTTTCCAAAAGGGTATTCCTGTTGCTTTTCGCACACATTGACGCTCAGCTGTAGCTGCTGAGGTGGTGCAGGTGCTCGCAGTTAAATATGTGGACTCTATGATTAATTGGCCATATGCATATGATTTATTGGGTTGGCTCGGCAGGTTTTAGCCCGCAAATTGTTGGCCCCCGAACAATTAGTGTAATGTGTATAAAGCTAGAAGAGCTAGAGCACTATACAAACATTTATAGCATTGTGGTGCAATGCGCACCCACCACAACAACAGCGCTAACAGCGCTGTGTTAAGGCGGCTCGAATTTCCTTTACACTTAGCTCTGCTTGTGAAATGTTTGAACAGTGGCCGACGTTGCGGCTGTCAAACAGCTTCAACGATTGCTAAAACAAAGCCCACACAGAAACAACAACAGCAACAGCAACAACAACAACAACAACAACAGCAACAGGAGGGAGATGGAGTAGAGTGGTATAAGGTTTGCCGGCAGCAACAGGGCGCACAGCCTGACTGGCAGACGCGACTTCTTCAAGGCGCAATCAAGCGTATGAGCAATTAAAACAAAACGCGGCGGCACACGCAAAGGATTTCACTGCTGCTTCAAGCCTTTCACCATTTTTTGTTCTTCTTCTTCTTCTTCTTCTTCTGCTTGACAACCACAAAAACAACAACAACAACAACTGCCAGCAACAATAATTGCCCGCAGTGTTGGTTAAAGTTAAACAAATGCAATAATTGTTGCAGCAAACTTCTGCGCAAACATTGACAGGCGGGCGGCCGGCCGCTCGGCCTCTGCTGCCAGTCGCACGGCGCCCATGGCAATTCAGGCAATTTGTTGTTTGTTATTGTTGCCACTATTTCTAAGGCTTTTGGCTGTGATTGTTTCTCGCATTTTGCTTTTTAGACTGCGACGCGTGCGCGGCTAATACGCCTCGGGGTGCGAAAGTCAGTCCGAGCTGCTCTACGCTGCTATACACTCTCTATGCTCTGATTCGATTTTGATTTTTGACGAATTCGCATTGTTGTTGTTGCTGCTGTTGTTGTTGTTGCTGTTGTTGTTCTAGTTTCTGTTGTTCGTTGCGTGTGTCCGCGTAAATGCTTTGCAATTGTTTGTTGGCTTTTGTGCGTGCGCCGCCACACGCAACAATTGTTGTGTTTGTTGTTGTTTTTTTATCCTTTTCCTATTTCGAGTTGTGAGAATTCGCTTTACGCGTTCGTTCGGCACGTTTCCCACTTTAAATGCATGCAATATTTCATTTGAGAATTAGAAAATGAAGTCATTTGAAAAGAGTTTTGTGATAGCACTCAATAAACTGCTTCACAGCTGGGCTTATCGCAGGCCACGTGAAGGCCAAGTGGCTTGTAGTGATTTTGCTCGGAAATTATAAAGAGTTGACAGATTGCGGATTAGGGAATGGTGAAGAATATTTGATAATAAATATAATAAAAATAATATATATACTTAATTTGTCATGTATTTCAAGAAAGACAAATTACATTTTTAGGCAATTTCTTTTAAATAAATTCTTCAATTTTATTTAATTTGAATTTTTATTATATTTTCATTGAAATAAAGTTTTATAAAGCAAACAAACAAAATTGTTTGTGGAATTCGCAGCTGCGCAAATAATATTAAATTTATTTATTTATTATTATTATTATTCTATATAAAAAAAATATAGTTTAACAAAAAATAATTGAAATTGTTTTTAATATTTATAAATTCTTTTACCTATATAAATATGTGCATATTTTAAGATTCTTTGTATAATTTCCTGTATATTTATAAACAAATAAATAATATATTTTTAAAAGCAATTAAATATAATATTAATGTAATAAATATTCAATAAAATTATAACAAAATAAAAAAAATGTATTTAAAATAAAGTTGCATTAAAAAAATATATTTACTAATTTAACTACTTTCAAATTTATTTTATTTATTTTTAATTTGTCTTCTTATTATACAAAAAAAAATGTATTTAAAATAAAGTTCCAATAAAAAATACTTTCAACAATTAATTTGTTTTTAATATTATATTAATTTATTTTTTTACTATACAAAAAAAGTGTATGTAAAATAAAGTTTCATTAAAAAATATATTTAATAATTAATTCTAAAAATATATTATTAACTTTTTTAATATAAAGAAGCATAAAATATATACATATTTATATACATAATATTTTTAAATTTACTTTAATTATTTTTAATTTATTTATTATACAAAAAAATGTATTTAGAATAAAGTTTTATGAAAAAATATATATTTACTTACTTAACTTTTTTTAAATTTATTTTTATTTTAAATTTATTTTATTACTTTACAAAAAAAAGTATTTAAAATAAAGTTTCATTAAAAAAAATACTTACTTATTTAACTTATTTTTAAATTTATTTTATTTATTTTAAATATTTTTTTTAAGATACAAAATGTATTTTTAAATAAATTTTCATTAAAAAACATATTTACTAATTTAACTTATTTTTATTTTTTTTTTATTTATTTAAAATTTATTTTTTTTACGCTACAATAAAATATGTATTTATTTTAAATATAAAAAAAAGTATTTTTAGGTTTTATTTCCAAATATTATTAAGAGTTTTATTAAATTTCTTTTTAAGCTGAATAAACCAGAAACAAATAAAGAGTTGCTTAGCTACTTTTTTCTATATGAAAGAGTTCATTCACTTTTTTTCTCTAGGCAATTGCCCTATAAAAATATTATTATAAGACCAAACGCGCATTTTGTGTCCCTTTCCAGCAGTTTCTTAGAGCTATAACACTTGGCCAAGCGTTGATGAGCGAAAACATGCGTTAATGTGCTTAGCAAAAAAAAAAAAGAAAAAAGAAAAAAATCATTGAAGGCAAAGCGAAAATCAAATCAAGCTTTTGGGCTTAGCGCCGACACACGGCAACTAAAAAAAAATCAAATGGAAATAAAAAACAACAACAGCCACTGAAGAAGAAGAAGTCACAGCAAAGACACAGCCAACTCGCACACGCACACGCACACGCACACGCAGACATCCAAATTGGGTTAAGTTGCAACCCCCCGCTTAGAGCGGGGCACTTCAAAAATTGTTGAAGAGTCGGCGGCGTTGGCGAGCACGTGTCCTGCTCGGAGCTTACATGGCCGACACGTGACCACCATCATGTTTGCTTACATTTACGACTCACTGACTGACTGACGTATGGGTAAATGACGATGGCGTTGATGATGACGCTGACGCTGGCGATGACGATGTTCATGTTGATGTTGATGTTGGGAGTATGATGGCGATCAATCAAGGCAACCAAAACGGACTCAACAGCAACAACAATAAGTATATAAAAGAGTGCAGGATGCATGTACAGTTGCCACCCACAAAACGCCTAATCCACTTTGTCTGGCCACTAAGCCCAGCCCAGCTCAGCCCAGTCCAGCCCAGCCCAGCCCAGTCATAAATTCCAGATCTGTCGCCAAGTGGCAGCGAGAGCGCAAAGTGTGGAGTGCATTTCGCAATTTGGCAAATGCATCGCGACTGTAATTAAAATTGCATTCGCATCTAATTAATTGGTATGCAAAAACGAGACTAGTTGCACAAATGCCAAAATGCAAATCATTCGCCGACGCTATAGAGACAATATACATAAATGCAGACATATAGATGTGGCTGACTTTTGGGGGCGAGTGCAATTAAGGCAAAGACATTTTGTGCAAAACGCCTTTGGCAGTCACAAAATCCCACAGCTTACGTCACTTCAAGTCACGATTTGCAGCTGCATCTGCCGCCGCCACAGCCACAGCCACAGCTACAGCTATAGCTACTGCAACTGCATTTGCAATGTGTTCGGGCAGCGACACCTTTAGCAACCCTTTTGTATAGCTGTCAACTGGTCTGTGTCTCTGCCGCCCTACCCTTACTGCCCAACACACACACACACACACACACACACAAAAGAGCCTCCGACAGCGTCCTGTGCCTTTACATCCTCTGTTCTGTTGCTCTTTTTGGCTGGCTCTGACATGATTGGCTTTTAACGCTCAAATAAGCTTAATTGAATTTCTTTTCATTGCTAACAAAGTTTCTGGTTTGGATTTCGACTGCCTGGCGTTTTGTTAATTAAAACTGAATTACAGAGCAAAGAGATTTTAGCTCAACAGCTGAATAGCAGCATGGCATATGGAACCAAAGTCTAGCTAAAAGATGCATTTTGCCAATTCCGAAGAGCAAAAACTGATTAAATCGAGTTAAATATTGATTCGGCTTAAAGAATTTAGCTGCATTGGGTTAAGAATGAGATAAAGAAGTTTCAGAAGGCAAGGCCCATAGAGTATAGACAGCTGTGTTCATAAAAATAGTAGTGCGACTGAAATGTTGAACAGCAACATTTTTGTGATGAATATAATACATAAAAAACAATTTGAAGCGAGTCTAGCAAATTAACATATAAGTTAACATAGGGAGCTCTCACTGTACGAAAGAAAGAAATAAGCGGCGTCAGCCGATTATCGACGTCGCTGCCAAGCAGACGCCGTTAGGCGATAGATACGAAAATATTTTCAGTTTAGCTTTAAAGGATCCCCAATACGATTCACTCGATCATTTATTGATAATTCATATATTTATGTAAATAAATACATGTCAGTCGCACTACTATTTCTATGAACACAGCTGCATGCTAATGATCAGAAGAACGAGCTGAGTCGATATAGTCATGACCTGTCCGTCCGTCCGTTTGTCCGTTTGTCTGTCCGTTAGTTCGTCCGTTCATCCGTCCTTCGGCTTGTCCGCTGGCTCGTCCGTATGAACACAGCGATCTTGGCAGCTATGACAGCTAATGCAACCCAAACATGCACATAAAATGATTGTAGTATCAGCTCTACGCAGTGTTTAGGGTATCTCCTAGTCAGATACTTAACACAAATTCATTTTGATCTCAAAGTCCAAGCATTAAACCCTTTTTTCTAGCGTGGCATCACGCCATATCTGCTTGCCAACATTCAATCAGAAGTCAGTCTGTTTAACACTCACATATTAGCCCTCTTTCATTTCATTTCATTTCATTCACAGTTTTCAATTGAAATCATGTTAGCTGCGACTTTAATTTCATGACAATCTCTTTAATGCTTGCTCTTCATATCTTCTTGGCTCATGCCAGCAGCTTGCGCCGGAGTCACTCAGGCTGCTAATTTCTGTCATTTAATTATCAAAATATTTGCGTTTAATTAGAAACGAGGTCAACCAACTATAAAAATTAAATTGCGTGCAATTTGCAAATTAATGAAATGCAACTAATAAAATTATGTTTAATAAAAAAAAAATATATATATATAAATGCGCGGCTGCCATGACAACTCAGTGTGGGCTCACAATTGCTCTCCCTCTCCCACTCTCTCTCTCTGTCTCTGTCTCTGTCTCGCGCCTACATCCCGTACGTCCATCAATGGATATCTCTTGCTCTCATATGACATGGCGCAACTATCAAAATTAATGGCGCCGCCATGGGCTGACCGCAAAAAACGCTATGAAATAAAATTTAAATACCTGCAAAAAAAAAACAAAAAAAGAAAAAACGAAACCAAACGAAACGAAATTAAAATAAGGAAAAATTGGCCAAGCGAGCCGATTGCACTGACATTTTAGCTATCAAAAATGTATTTGCATATAAATTAACGACGCCATTTTTTTTAAATAATGCAATTTAAACATATTTTATTTGCATTTATTAACACACGCACGCACACACACACACACACACACAGTCGCAAAATAAAAAGGTAACAAAATACCAAAAAAAAAAAAAAACAAACATCAAAGTAAAATGCTTTTCAATGAAGTTTGGACAGGGCCCGTTGCCATTGCATTATTATCCCTTTTTTCCTATGCGCGGACTGCGGACTGTTACAAAATATGTTTTTATATAAAAAAAAAAAAAAAAAACATTTTGCAGCATTACCATAAAATTGTAAAAAATAAAATGATATCAGCGCCTGACCACGTCAAAACATGTGACGGGTATTAAAAAACAAGCTTGCCGCATGGTCACAGCCACAGCCGTTGCCGTTGCCGCTGCCGCCGCTGCCGCCGCCGCCGTTGACTTTAAGCGGCGGCTGCAGTTTTATAGCCCACAATTTCCCCAGCATTTTCCAGCTACACATATCGAACGAACATTTTGCGCAAATCATGTACGAAAATTGATGGAAAATGTGATTTTCCCTGCCTGTGCGTGTGTGTGGGTGTTGATTGGTCTGCCACAAGCAGCCTGCCAAAAAAAAAAAAAAAAAAAAATGTGTGTGCGACACGATTTCAAAGGATTTTTATAGCCAGCGGCTACTTATGATATAAAAACAAAAAAAAAGGCAGAAAAAATAGAACATAATGCAAGCGCTGCTAGCTGTCTGTCAAGTCATGTGTGTGGCTGCGTGTGTCCCAGACATAATTGAGTTGTAGCTGCGAAGAACCAGAACTCGAACCCTTTTTTACTTTCTTGATACTGCGTGGGCGAGCAGTTGAGCTTGTGGGGTAGACTCGAACGGAGGAAAGTTGTATATATGATATAGGATGTAAAATATATGAAATTAGTAAACAAAAGAACGAATATTTTTTATATTTGTGATTTCCATAAAGTTGGCTGTTAAACTAAATGGCTAATCTGTATTATCTTTACTTTATTTTTTTTTTTTGTTATTATTCCTTAAGAAGCTATAAACCACAGCACAACTAACTTGGAAGGGGAGTTCAGCAGCTAAACTTGGTTTTCGGTAAACATTTTAAACTTTTTACAGATTATGGCAATTTGTTATCAACTAATTAAGAAAGAAGCGAAGCACAAACAAGAGCTGACGTGCTTCTGGCTCACACAGCTAGCTTTGTTTTAGAGAAGATCTCAGAGTTTATGCCTGTGTGTCATATATAGTTTAGCTGGTTATATATAGTTTAGCTGGTCATATATAGTTTAGCTGGTCATATATAGTGTAGCTGGTTATATATAGTTTAGCTGGTCATATATAGTTTAGCTGGTCATATATAGTTTAGCTGGTCATATATAGTTTAGCTGGTCATATATAGTATAGCTGGTCATATATAGTTTAACTGGTCATATATAGTTTAGCTGGTCATATATAGTATAGCTGGTCATATATAGTTTAACTGGTCATATATAGTTTACTTTGTCATATATAGTTTAGCTGGTCATATATAGTATAGCTGGTCATATATAGTTTAACTGGTCATATATAGTTTAGCTTGTCATATATAGTTTAGCTGGTCATATATAGTTTAGCTGGTCATATATAGTTTACTTTGTCATATATAGTTTAGCTGGTCATATATAGTATAGCTGGTCATATATAGTTTAACTGGTCATATATAGTTTAGCTTGTCATATATAGTTTAGCTGGTCATATATAGTTTACTTTGTCATATATAGTTTAGCTGGTCATATATAGTTTAGCTTGTCATATATAATACTTTTGTATATAGCACATATATTTTATATATTTTTATACAGAATATATCGTATATATCTGAATTTCTAATATGAAAGAACTCTTGTGCAAACACTCTTACACTCTTACTCCTATACAAGACTCTTTCAGTGCTGCAGTCAACTCAATTTTCAAAGTAGTTCCGACTTACCATCTTTATAGCCATGTTATAACATTTGACTTGTATACAACGAAGTCAACAAGGTCTCAAAATAAAAGACAAAAAAATGAAAAACAAAATATAATAATTATATTAAATAAAATTATAAACTATATTATAATTATAAAAAATAAATACAAAAAAATCAAAAAATTAATATAACAATAAAAAACAATAACCACCAAAAATAACTCAAATAAATACAAAAATTACAATAATAATAATAATAACTAAATTAAATTAAAAAATATAAATATCTAAAAACAAAAAAATATTATAATAAAAAATAATGACCAGCATAAAAAACTCAAAAAAATAAATAAAATGAGTTATAATAATAATAAAAATATATAAAAATAAATGAATATAAAAAAATAAATAAATATAAAAAAATGAATTAATATAAAAAAATTATAAAAATATAATAAATAAACAATGACCACCAAAAACAACTCAAATAAATAAAAATAAATTACTATAATAATAATAAATAAAATTATAAAAATATATGAATATAAAAAAATAATAAAAATATAGTAATAATAAAAAAGAAACTATGACAACCATAAATAACTCAAATAAAGAAAATATATTAATAATAAATAAATATAAAAAATAAATAAATAAATATAAAAAATAAATAAATAAATATAAAAAATAAATAAATAAATATAAAAAATAAGTAAATAAACACAAAAAAATAAAAATATAATCATAATAATAAAAAAACAATGACCACCATAAATAAATCAAATAAATAAAAAAATACAATACTAATAATAAATAAATTAAATTAAAAAAAATATACATCTTAAAATATAAAAAACATATAATAAAAAATAACAATGACCTTAAATAACTCAAATAAATAAAAAAAAATTACAGTAATAATAATAAATAAAATTATATAAAAAATATATATATAAAAAATAATAAAAATATAGTAATAATAAAAAAAAACAATGACAACCATAAATAACTAAAATAAATAAAAAAAATATAATAATAATAAATAAATAATAAATAAATAAATATAAAAATTAAGTAAATAAACACAAAAAAATAAAAATATAATTATAATAATAAATAAAAACATAAATAACTCAAATAAATAAATAAAAAAATACAATAATAATAATAAATAAAATTTAAAAAAAATAAATAAATATAAAAAAATAATAAAAATATAATAATAAAAAAAAAACAAATGACTCAAATTTCTGCTTCGTTTCCCATTACGTAAAAAAAAAAAACAATAAAATATAGATGAAATAATTGCCCAACACAAACAGCTTCTATTGCCTTTGGGTAGTTTAGCCATTTACAGGTCATCTCTTAGCCCATCACACACAGACATTTGTGCACACTTTGTCGGCGGCTTTTCTTGTATCATATTTTATGACAACTTTTTGTGTTGATTTGGGGCTTGGGCTTTCAACACGCCACGACGTGTTTTGTTATTATTGAAAATTGGCCAAATTGTCGAAATGCACATATGCGTGAAATTCAATTCCATTGAAGGAGTGGGAGCCAACACTTGTGTATGTGGCCATAAAAAGGGTTGCACGCAAAGTAATTCAATTTACAAGTGATTTGTCCTTCGCACAAAACCGATTTAGTTTTCGGCTTGACCAGTGTAGTGCGCAAGTGTGTACAAAATTTATGCAAATCCCATTTAAATTGTTTGCACTGCAATTTCAATTTAGAAACAAAATAAAATATACCAAACTCCATGAGAACGAGAATGACAATGAGAATGAGAATGATGCTGAATGCTGAATGTGTTTTGCCAGCCCTTACCAAATGAGAGCAATTTATTTAAATTTTTTAGCATTGCAAACCCCTCGTACGGCCCTCGTCCGGCCCTCGTCGCAGCCGCAGCTCTGTAATTTTTGCACAAATTTATGCCACAGCTCCGTTAGGCGAAATCCATCAACAAAATTGCCAGAGAAATCAACGCTTGTCGCTTGTCATTTCAACGCCTCCACGAACGACACCGACGCCGTTTTCAATTTGCTCGCTTATCAACAGATAGGTAGCTAGCGCTAGCTCCCACGTTTTTTTTCCAGTTTTCCAGTTTCCCAATTTTTGTCTATGCACTCAGCAGTCAGCACTTCTGGTTCGAGCATAGTCTGGGGTCTGGGGCTTACCTTGGCCATTCGGGCTATCGCTATCAGTTGGTCATAAAAACAGCTTTCCGGTCGTTACTCATTCATGGCAATCAAAATGCTGCCAAAATAGAAAAATGTACGAAGCTACCGAATGAATACCGGCGGCTAGCAGCCAAAATAGAAGACAACATAAAAAAAAGTTGCCTCAACGTATTTGAAAATTTGCATATCAATGCGACGAGTGTGAAATGCACTGAGCGAAAGTTTGGTGGCAGTAAATTAGAGATTTCACTTGCAAAGTTTTGGCCAGTTAAGTTTTCAGACAAACTTTTCTCAGAGAATAGATTTTGTGGAGTCAGTTAAGAGATTAAAATATTAATCAACGTGTAAGATTGCTTGAAGAAGTAGATCTTAGGAGCTTTAGATTTTTATCCGACAAGTTGACTTTATTTCTGTCTGATCAGACTTTATGTCTGTCTATATATGAGCCTATTTCATTTTTCATGGTTTCTCTTCATTTCTTTTGATTTCTATTCACTTTTATTGTATTTTCCCTCTCTTGTTCTGTTCATACACCTCTTTTCTTTTCCCTTCCCTTTTCTCTACTTTTCTGTTCTGTTTTATTTTCTTATTTTCTTATTTTTCGTCTTTCTTTGTTTTTCCTCTTTACTCTTAATTTCTCTCTTTATTATTTTTGTATTTCTCTTCCCGTTTCATTAATTTTTTTCATACACTTATTTCCCTACTCTCAATTTCTCCACTTCCTCTCCTTTATCCCTCCTTCGTCTCACTTCTCTCCACTTCGTCTTACTTCTCTCCACTTCGTCTCACTTCTCTCCACTTCCTACTTCTCCTCACCACGTCTTACTTCTCTCCACTTCGTCTCACTTCTCTCCACTTCGTCTCACTTCTCTCCACTTGCGACTTACTTGTCTCCACTTGCGTCTCACTTCTCTCCACTTCGTCTCACTTCTCTCCACTTTGTCTCACTTCTCTCCACTTCGTCTCAATTCTCTCCAATTCCTCTCCTTTATCCCTCCTTCGTCTCACTTCTCTCCACTTGCGCCTTACTTCTCTCCACTTGCGTCTCACTTCTCTCCACTTCGTCTCACTTCTCTCCACTTGCGTCTCCCTTCTCTCCACTTCGTCTCACTTCTCTCCACTTCCTACTTCTCTTCACCACGTCATACTTCTCTCCACTTCGTCTCCTTTCTCTCCACTTCGTATCACTTCTCTCCACTTCGTCTCACTTCTCTCCACTTTGTCTCACTTCCCCCCCCCCCCCTTTGTCTCACTTCTCTCCACTTCGTTTCACTTCTCTCCACTCTGTCTCCTTTCTCTCTCCACTTATGCATTTCATAATCACTCTTCAATTTCTTCAATTTGCTTCAACAACCTACCCAAGTTTTTTTTTCAGTGTACATCTCAGCTAGCCCTCGCCTGTTAGGCCCCTGTGCTTATCAATGCGTCGAGACTTTGTTTCGCTAACGACAACTCGACTGAGTAGCAGCCGAGCAAATTATCAGATAGCTACCCGCAACGCCCAACAACAAACGGCAAGAAAAAAGAAAAAAAAAAAGATTTCAGCTAAAATATTCAAATGAAATGTGAAACGCAGCAATTTGGAACCAGAGAGAGAGAGGCGAGAGTCAGCGCAGCTCGATCAAAACAGCCAGCAGTTCGAGACAGTCGGAAGGGCTGGCACAGACCAAATAGTCGGTAATCCGTCAACGGAAGTCAAACGTATTAGCATCCTGGCGATTTTTCATACAAATGGCGCCGCACCCGACCACCCGACGCAAAGACAGTCGCTGGCGCTGTCGCTGTCGCTGTAGCTGTAGCTGTAGCTGGCAAGGGCTCTGCCCGGTTGCCATGATTGGGCTATCATGGCAGCCATCTAGTGAAGGCAGCTTCAGCCAACCTGATGACATATTGCAACCATTTAACACTGTCGCCCGTAACGCTGCCACGAACAATGCCAAAACTTGGATGCCAACCAGCAAACCAGCCAGGCAGCCAAACAGACCGACAGGCACACAGGAAGCCTGCCTAGTCGAGTCTCGGTTGAGTCTGTGGCAAACAAACAAAAAACAATTTCGAGGAAATTGACTGAAACTCTGCAGTGTTGCTTCATCATTTTGTGACGGAGGAGTAACTATGTATGTAGGTACAGGCCGGCCATGTGCTGCTGCTCCTTTTTGGGCAGTAACGGAAGTTTGCCTCGCTACTTTGGGGGGCTAACCACATGCTGTGCTTTGATAATGAGTCCGATCCGCATTGCTCCATGCTTCATTTGAAATATTATGCTGCGCCAGTGTTGAGAGAGAGAGAGAGAGAGAGAGAGAGAGAGGGAGAGCGAGAGTGGCCAAACTACGAGCAATCCTTGGTCCGCTTGGCATATCAGTCATGCAAATCTGATAATTGAGGACTTGTCGCTTGGCTGAAACTTAAAGTGCTCCATTCTGAGCTGAGCCGGCGCAGCAAAGCCAAAGCAGATGATACATGCACCAAGATTAGACCAGACGACAGACAAGCAGACAGGCAGGCAGTCTGTCAGGCAGGCAGGCAGTTGGGCGGGCAACCTGCGACCCCGAAATTGATGACTTCAGCAATATGCAAAATTTTTGCATACTTCTTTGGTATATTATGAGTAATTGCGGTTGAGGACAGCATAATTGAGATTATGTTGGTGGCATTGGTGGGTTGCTGTTGATGGTGTAGATGTTTAAGAACAGCCGGATTAAGTAGTACAATAGAAATTTTGGCAGCTGCAACAGCCAGAGAACTCTATAGCTTTACTTATGAATGGGGAGGAAACCCGCTCCAGCTAAAGTCAGTCACAGCAATTTTTTTGTGCTCCACTTGATTCTAACTATAATAATAAAGGGCTACATTACTTTAATAGCCAAAATGGCAACTTTGAATGATATGTTTGTATGCTGATCGATAGTAGTGCTGCTTGCAAAGCCAAAAAGTACAGTTGAGTCGAAAAATGAGCAAATGCCAGGTTGAAAAGCTCTCTTTTTGGAAGCAAGTGAATATTTCGAAAAGTTCTTAAGCCACGAAAAATCTGTGCATACAAATCGGAATAAATGCAATGAGCTTGGTATATTGTGAAATCATTGTTAGACTTTGACTGCAACGTGAGGCGACGGCGTTGTCGCGCTGTCGCCGAGTGCAGTCCAGCTGGCCTGGCGCGTGCAAAGAAGCAGAGATCGAGGCGTAATCAGAATAGGCGAGGCAGTCGAGTCCAGACTAAAGGTGGCGAACTATCGATAGTCATCGATAGTGGACGTGGATAATGAAGTTTTCAGAACCATCGATACTGGTTGATAGTGCCACCTCTACTTCACACAATTGCACGCGCCGGTTGGAATTCGCTTCACTTCCAAAGTTCGTGTCTCAACACGGCAGACCTGACCAGCCACAACAAATTAACGACTCTGCGACAAACATAATATACGAAATATTACAACAAATTTCAGTTAGGCACAACATAATCGCAGCTTTGTGAAAAGCTGAAGATTTTCAATAAATTCTTTTATGACTTCCAGCGGCTCAAAAACTTTATCCTCCAACTAGTTACCCACAGCAGCACCCACAACTCGTCTCAGCATTTGGCCGCGTGCATTAGAAAAATTAAAAAAAAAAAGGCGAAAAAAAAAACAAAGATGAGAACAGACCACCCAATGTCAAGGCTTTGCCGTGACGCGACAGTAAAAAGATCAAAGGATAACAGACAAATGATTGCGGGCAACAACAACAACAACAACAGCATGAAAATTGTGAAATGTAAAAAAAAGCAGCAGAAATAATGTCAAAAAAGCAGCGAAACATCCTGACAACTTCAGTTTCAATTACAAAATTACAAAACAGGCGTCAATCAGCATTAATAATAGCGACTGTTGAGCGGGGGGCGTGGCGCAGCCTCAGCTTCATCCTCTTTGCTACTTAACCCTTTTGCCAGCCTGCCAGCGCGCAGGGGTTGCGCCTGCAATCTGATGGGGGGGGGGGGGGAGGTGTGAGGTAAGCGCTTGCCACAGTTCTTAAATAATATTTTCAACACAATGCGTTTCCAGCCGCATGCCGGTTGGCACACCGGAAGTTGATACTTCAGGATGAAAATGTTTATGCGGGCGCTCTGCTCCGCGCTGGACGCTCCTGGTCACGTGTCAGACTCATCACGAATCATCAGGAGTGCGACGACGACGACGACGACAACGTCAAGGGAAATAATCAAGCATATTAATGACCATAAAAACTGAAAGAGTTAAATGCACAGAGGCGCATATGCAGGCTCTACTCCAACAGTGAGCACCTTGAGAGGCCTGCGACTCGATCTCGACCAGTGTGCTTAATTACGTGTAGCTGCTTACAATAAAAAAAAAAAGAAAAAAACAAAAACAACACTGGTCATTGTGTTTGTTGACTTTTCGTTCGGTTGTTTCGGTTTCTGCTTTCCCATAATTAAATCTCAACCCTTAACGCTCGGCCAGCGCCCGCCTGCGAAGCTAATGATATATTTACATATAAACAAAGTCCAATTGCAGTACAGTTAGAACAAGCAGCAATGACTCGACGAGCATGGAATGAAGAGTTTACATTGCAGATATTTACATATTTATAACAGATATTTGTATACTTCTAATATTCGTATACAATGCAAACAATTTGATAATCGTAAAAAGCAAATTGAATCGAAATATTAATTTTCTTTAAAATAAACAAAATTTGTAACTGGCCTTGTCAACACGACTATACATATATATATTCAAAGAGTATTAGAGTTTGCTACACTTCAGTCACAGCGTTTCTGTGATGCCAGAGATATAGCATTTGCCGATCTTAGCACGAGGGCAGCCACGAGTGCATGTTGCAAATCTCAAGAGTCTAGCGGCGAAACGACTTGCGCTCATGCGGCCAGCAAGACGCATATTGCACGCAACTGATATACTTTCTTCACTTCGTGAACGAGCATAAAAAGAGGCCATTGGCTCAGTTGGAAGCTATGTGATTCAGCAGCCGACGACATGGATAACAACACAGACTGCTGCAATCGGGCAGAGACTTATCTACATAGCAATAAGCGATGCGAACAGAGAAAAGACAGCCAGCTGTCTGTAAACAGTCTCCAACCAATGCACACAGACAACCTATACCATCTAGACAACCTATACCATCTATGAAACCTAGACAACCTATGCAACCTATGCAACCTATACAGCCTATACCACCTATACAACCTATACCATCTAGACAACCTATACCATCTATGCAACCTATACAACCTATACCACCTATGCAACCTATACCACCTATACCACCTAGACAACTTATACAGCCTATACCACTTAGACAATCTATACCATCTATACAGCCTATACAACGTATACCACCAAGACAACCTATACCATCTAGACAACCTATACCATCTATACCACCTATGCAACCTATACAGCCTATACAACCTAGACAACCTATACCACCTATACAACCTATACCACCTAGACAACCTATCCAACCTATACCACCTATACAACCTATAGCACCTATACCATCTATGTAACCTATACCCCCTATACAGACTATACCACCTAGACAACCTATACCATCTAGACAACCTATACCATCTATGAAACCTAGACAACCTATGCAACCTATGCAACCTATACAGCCTATACCACCTATACAACCTATACCATCTAGACAACCTATACCATCTATGCAACCTATACAACCTATACCACCTATGCAACCTATACCACCTATACCACCTAGACAACTTATACAGCCTATACCACTTAGACAATCTATACCACCTCTACAGCCCCTACAACGTACACCCCAGACAACCTATACCATCTAGACAACCTATACCATCTATACCACCTATGCAACCTATACAGCCTATACCACCTATGCAACCTATACCACCTAGACAACTTATACAGCCTATACCACTTAGACAATCTATACCATCTATACAGCCTATACCACCTATACCACCTAGACAACCTATACCAGCTATACAACCTATACAACCTATACAACCTATACATCCTATACAACCTATACCACCTATGCAACCTATAGCACCTATACCATCTATGTAACCTATACCACCTATACAGCCTATACCACCTAGACAACCTATACCATCTATGCAACCAATGCAACATATACCACCTATAGCACCTAGAAAACCTATACAACCTATACCACCTATACAACCTATACCACCTATGCAACCTATACATTGTAGTTCAATAATATATTTGTCTAACAACTAATTCCAAATTGACACTTAAAAACGAACTGTTTCAACTGTTTCCGTACGGCGAACTGCATCAAACGACAACACATCCACAATACACAGAGGTTTCAATCGATGTTATGTTCGTCAACGAAAGTTCCCAAAGAAATCTCAAAACACCTCAATAGACATCATCAAAATTAACTGACTATGCAACCCATCAGACAGGAATATGCATGCATGTAGACTAAAACGATTACAAACGAGCTAGAGCTGACCTTTCAGTTCGATTCAACATTAAATTTCCTCATTTAAGCTAATTCTTAATTGGCATAAGCCTACGTATTAGCCACAGCAACCACTTATTGTGCAACAAAATTTAATTGCAAAAATATATATAAAAAAAAAGCTGTATTAACGACATAAAGAAATGTGATACAAGTTTACATACATAACATATACTATATATATATATATATATATATATATATATATATATATATATATATATATATATATATATATATATATATATATATATATATATATATAATATTTGCCAACTATTTAGTACAGTTGCGCAATTTTCACTATTCACATTTGATTTCACGTGAGGTAATCAAAAACCTTTGCCGCAGCAGTCAGCAGTCTGCAGTCAGCATTCAGCATTCAGCATCAATCAACTATAATGATCGGGCACATATGAAATGTATTTTTAAAGGCTATTATCAACTGTAAAATATCAAATAACCCAGAGGATAACTGACAAAACCATGGCAAATAATGGAATAATAGAAATGGAAAAAGCATACACACGCACACACACACACACACACACACACACGCACACACACATGCATATATGCCTGTAATGATTTGGCGAATTTTCAGGCCACACATCCACAAACGGACACAGGCATCAGATTACATTGTTGTGGCCAGGAGAGAGAGAGAAAAGAAAAAAAAAACGTCCTCATATTCCACACGTGTTGCCCCGGACGATATCAATAAAAAGCCGTCGCTCGGCGTTTGCGATAAAAAAAAGAAAAGTAAAGCAAAAGCGCCGCAAAAATATGCGAAATTGACAAATTGACATACGTTTTGGCTTAGAGTAGATTTTCAATTGGGTCTCAGCAGCAGCAGCAGCAGCCCAACAGGCAACTCCAACTCACATATACATAGATGTCCTGTCATTAGAAATAATTGTGGATATGTCAGGAGTTGCTCTGGCAGCCTGAGCTGCTTAGGAATGGGTGCTTGTGCTTTAGGTCAAGCCTTTGATATCCCAGCGCCGACATCTCCGTCACTTGCCTCAACTACTTTCACTGATGCGCCTGCCTGCGTGCCTGCCTGCCTGCCTGCGTGCCTTTTGTTGTTTGTGCTGAATTATGTGCGCAAAAAGTTTTGATTTCGATTTGAGATTAATTCACGGTCATGTGTCAGGCATGCTGACCTGAGCCCTGCTCAAGCGCTAGCTGTTGCCACACCTCCTGCATGACGTCATAAAAGAAAGCACGATTTATTTCTCAAGATTGGGATACTGGGTCAGGGGTCAGGGGTCAGGGGACTGCCCTCGCCACTTTCGTCATTCTCTTAATGGCCATAAAACTTGCAGAACTCTTATAGTTTTTTTTTTTGCTATCGAGCGGTAATTAAAACATGACGAGCCATCGACCGAGCGAGCATACAGCTGCGACTGCTGCGCGCTTCCTGCAGATATTTTTAATCCTTTTTGCATAATTTTACACGTCTCCAAAGGGAATATGCCACATAAATGAAATAAACGTTTTACGACAGCGCAGCGCCATGCACAAAAACAAAAACAAAAACAAAAACAGAAAAATAAATAAAAATAAAAATAATAAAAAAAAATATATAAAAATATGGCAAAAAGCGCGCAAAAGAAAACAAACAATGAAATTTGTTTTTACGACAGTCGTTGACGGCTTTTTTTTTTCATTCTTTCTTTCATCTTTTTTGTTGTCTTAGGGTACAGAGCGCAGCGCGCTGTCTGGACCCAATTGTTTATCTAAAAGGATAATTGTTGAAGGGTTGCCACCAAACTGAATTACAACTTCATAAGCAATAAAATCATTAAATTTTTATTGGCAACGGAACGCAGTGGGAAAAGCAAACGAGACGAGGCAAAATTTTAGTCTCAAAAGTTGGCTCAAGTCTGCTCAGGAGAGCCAACAGAAGCAGCTGGACGCACTTAAAGGAAGAAGATTGTCTGATGCTCTTAGAGGGATAGTTGTCGAGTTTTTGAATTTACGATAAATAAATTAAGTTTTTTTATGCACTCTACATATATATAAAATATAAATATATACATATATATATATTTTAGTTTCTTTATATATATATTTCTAAATTTTAAAACCTGTTTTTTTATTATTACGAGAATTTTATTATTTATTTATTTATTATATTTTTTAAATATTTTTTAAAATATTTTTTTAATATTTTTTTAAATATTTTTTAAGTGTTTAATATATATTTCTTAATTTTAAAACCTGTTTTTTTATTATTACGATAATTTTTATAATAATTTTTTCATTTTTATTTTTTTAATTTTATTAATTGTTATATATTTTTTTTTTAATTTTAATTTTAAAACCTGATTTTTATTTATTATTATGATAATTTTTATTATAATTTTTTCATTTTTATTTATTAATTTTTATATTTTTCTAAATATTTTTTAAAATATTTTTCTAAATATTTTTATAAATATTTTTTTAAATTTTTAATATGTATTTCTTAAATTTAAAACCTGTTTTTTTATTTTTATTATAATTTTTATTATAATTTTATAATTTGTTTTTATTTTATTATTAATTTTTATATTTTTCTAAATATTTTCTTAGATTTTTGTAATTTCTTTTTAATTTTATTTGAAATTTATAAATTATTTTTAAATTTGTATAATTATTTTTTATTATTTTCTCTAATATAAATTCTTTTTTTTATTTAAAAATTATTTAAATTTTATTTAAAATTAACTTTGTTATATTTTTTTCATTTTTATTATTTTTATATTATTTTTTAAATTTTCATTTATATTTATAAACTAGAATTGCCTTATGTTAGGGCAAGGGCATCAGCGCTTCAACTATTTTCTGCTTTGCTCAATTCTCTGCCCATTTTATGTTTCATTTATATTTTTCGCTGCAATGCCATTATTTATTGTTATAAGACGCATTTTTATTTGTTTATAAACTTTGCAGTGCTCTAAGGCGCTTAAGGCAGAGCAAACAACAAAACGATGTCCATTAACTGGCCAAGTGTCCTGAGGGTTGGCCAACCCAACCAAATCCAAAGATGTTGCCATTCCCTTCTATTTTATTTTATTTTATTTTACTTTTTTTTTTTTTTTTGTTCTCGTTGAGTCTAACAAATAATGCCGCATCAGCAGCCAAAGCGATTCAAATGTATCTTTGACCTGGACAGCGTCTTCATTTGCCTCGCCTCTGCCCTGTCGCTTGGTTCATCTGTCAACTGTCAGGCAGTCAGTTCTGTGCTGTGCTGTGCTGTGCTGAGCTGGAGTCTTTGGCTTACATTAACTAAATTAAGTGCTCGTTGTTCTCATGCTTAGAGCAGTGTCCCGTTTGGGACAATTTCTATTTTTGTTTATTTGATTTGAAGACTGAGTTGAAGCCTCATTTGCCTTGGTGATTAAGCCAGTAAGTTGTTGAGGCTAGAAATGAGCTCTGTTTGCTATTTGCTTGCTATTTGACAGTCATGACATATGCCGCCGCATAGCCATTCGAGAGCAACTGCTGCCACGGCTGTTTGTGCACCCCAAACATTCATCTAGCAACTGAAAACAAAATGCTAATTGCGAATTAATTGTGCGCTGCAGCTAAAAACAACAAACTCCACTCACTGCCCACTCCCACTCGCACTCGCACTCGCACTCTCCCTCTCTCTTTCATTTTCTTTTCTAAAAAGCCTAACACACACACACACACACACACACACACACACACACACACACACTCAAAAGCCATGCCTTGAAAGCTTAGCAAAGAGCCAAATAAGCGTTAAATGTTGCAAAAATAACAAAAAACAGCCCAGGCTATGCCTGAGTCCTGGGCACAAACACTTGTGGCCGCGCACATGTGGCCCACTCGACTCAAGAGAGAGAGAGCGAGAGAGTGCAGTGGGAGAGGTAGACAAAAAAAAAAAAAAAACAACAAATGAGCTGGGGGATAAGGACACGACTGTTGTGGCCCAGGCTGAGGCAATGCAAACAAATTAGTCATCATTAGCGTTTGGCTCGCATCTCCGGCTGGGCAGATTTGCGTTAAATAAGCGCACTTAATGCGATTACAATAAAAACACACAGAAACAAGTGCACACACACACACACACGCACGCACACACGCACACACACATATGCACGCGCACATTCATTCATGTCCAAGTGAAATATCAAAAGCGGCTCTGGCCAAATTGAAGTCAAAAGCGTAAAAGCGCATTTGCAACAATTATTAAAAAAAAAACACACACACATTCAAATTGAAAATGGAAATACATATATATATATATATATATATATATATATATATATATATATATATATATATATATATATATATATATATATATATATATATATATATATATATATATACATATATATTTATATATATATAAAGTTAAAAAAGTAAAACATGCTCAACAAATCCTGAGGACAACTGACAAATGCAGCCGGCAAAAGTTCGCTTTGAACAATTTGTGCATGAATGAACCGGCTCTGCAGCGCGGACACGGAGCCACGCCTGGGCGCAGCTGGGCTGACCAAATTTACAGCCATAAAAGCCACGGCCAGCCAAAGAGTTGGTAAGAGTTGAGTTGCCCACGCTGAAATGCAGCGCCAACATATGTACACATATGACTGGCAAAAAGGGTATATTGTGCGAGCATTGAAAGCTCAACTGGACCATATAGATAATATGATACATATATATAAATATATATATATATATATATATATATATATATATATATATATATATATATATATATATATATATATATATATATATATATATATATATATATATGTATATGTATAGATGTATAAAGTGCGGAGTGTATTATGCAGAGATTTTACATAGATATATTCACTTTATAAAAATATAATAAATAATGAAAAATAATAAATAAATATAAATAATAAAAAATAATTTAAAAATTTAATAAATATAATACAAATAATAAATAAATAATAAAAATAATAAATAAATATAATTAATAAAAATAATAAATAAATATAAATAATAATAAAAATAATAAATAAATTTAACTCATAAAAATAATAAATAAATATAAATAATAATAAAAATAATAAATAAATTTAACTCATAAAAATAATAAATAAATATAAATAATAAATAAATATAAATAATAAATAAATATAAATAATAAAAATAAAAAAATATATAAATAAAAAAATATATAAATAATAAAAATAAAAAAATATATAAATAAAAAAATATATAAATGATAAAAATAATAAATAAATTTAAATAATAAACATAATGAATAATTTAAATAATAAATAAATAAATAAATAAAAATAATAAAAATAAAAAATAAATATAAATAATAAAAATAATAAATAAATATAAATAAAAATAAATAAAAATAATGAAAATAAATAAATAAATATAATAAGAATAATAAATAAATATAATAAATAAATATAAATAAAAATAATAAACAAATAAAAATAATAAATAAATATAAAAAACAAATACAAGTTAACAAATAACACCATAAATATCATAGCACATAGCATAGTGAATAATGCTGATGCGCCAAAGCGCGGGTGCAGCTTAGAGGTGGACAATTATCGATAGTCGGCACCATCGATAGTGGACGGTAGTTTCCCAGAACCATCGATAGTAGTCAATAGTGTGCCAAAAAAAATGGCGCTTAAATTATTCAATTCTTTTGAAAAAAAAATAAAAAAAAATTCTAATATAATTCATAATATTTGGTTCTTTATTTTGTTTATTTTATATTATTCATTTGTTATTATTTTATATTATTATTGTTATTTTGTTTATTTTATATTGTTTTTATTCAAAACTAGTAAAGTGTTTACATTATCCTCTGAGAGCGTATGGCTGCATCAATTTCCCCGCCTTGCTGAAGACTTTTTCTGACTCGACCGACGTTGCGGGGCTGCATGAATATTTATACATTACGCAAATTTTAACGCAATTTTTAGCCAATTTTTGCACAAGTGAACACAAACACAAAGCAAACTTTAGCAAATGTGACAAAAACGCGCGAATAATTTATGTCAGAGATGTGAAAACCAAAACTATCGGAGGCACTATTGGACAACTATCGAGCGATTGGGACATAGATAGTAAGATAGATCGAGAGTGCTATCGATAGTTCTCCACCTCTATTAGTAACAGCTCTTCATATCCTGCAGCTGCAGTAGCAGTTCAGCTGTTTCTCGATTAATTGCCATTGAGTGAACTGCACAGCTTCAAATAGACGGGGAAATCAGCATAGGCCGCGTCGCGACTTTGTCGCACAACACAAGCAAAAGTCACTTCCGCAGCGCTGCCACGCCCCCCTCCCCCTCCCTCCCTCCACCAACCAACATTTTTGTTATAATTATGGCGCCCAACGAGGCGTGAACATGTGTCGTCGCCAACGCAGCTACAAAAAAAAAAAAAGAAAGAAAAAGTTGATGCTATTCAACGACAGCAATGTTCGCAGAAACTTTTTCACTTACAGTGACAATTGGCTAAGGCAAACCAAGTTGAATTGGGCATAATTTGCAGCAGAACATATATAAATCGTCCTGAGCAGCTGCTTTTTGCCTGCTTTTATTGTCTTTATGGAATTTAGTTTAGATTTTGTTACTTTTAGGCAATTACCACTGTACTTTGCATGCGCCACCACAGCAAAAGTTGCATTCAAACCGTGAATGTGCTTTTTGTATAAGCTCCAGCTGGAGTTTACAATGGACACAGCGAAAGCCATGGAAAAGTTGGAATTGTCAGCGGCCAGGTAGGCTCAACTGGCAGATATGCTGTAAGTTAAAGTATATGTCGCATTATGTAGGTATTTTTTGACCACTGTACGCGCCTGTCACACTATGAACATAGTTTGACCATTGTGCAATAAGTTTGGTATATTGTGAAATCATTCTTAGAATTAGACTTCAACGTTGAAATTGACTGGCGCCAAAGTACCGTACGAGCGCCATTTTTGTTTTGGCACTATCGACCACTATCGTCCACTATCGATGGCGCCGACTATCGATAATTCTCCACCTCTTGTTTCTAATGCTATTTGAGCTTGAGCATTGGAGAGGAAGTAGCAGAAGTTGTATAGTCGAGCAGGATATGCAGAGTTCTGTGTGGCTTGCAGAGTGAACTAGCTGCTGGTGGATGAGATATGGATAGTTGCCCCGATTTGGCTTTAGTTCAGTAGTGAATAGTTGGAATGAATATAAGCATGAGAACATCAAAGCAAAGTTTAAACTACTATTCAGAGTAAATAAGTTTAAGCAAGTGTATAGGAAGTTCTTACTGATATTGATAACTGCAAAGCTGAAACTCACTCTAGTAAATGCTATGAAGGCCTAAGCTCTAAGCAGGCTATAGAGTCATTGCTGCTTTGCCAACTCAGAGAGAGAGAGAAAGCTGTCACAATAATAGAGATTCCCAGCTACATTCCAGCTTCTGTATTGAAACTGAATATTTATTCTAGAGCATAGTCAACTCTCCTGCTAGTCAGACTTGACTTCCACTCATCTGACATAATGTTTGCCCGCACTGCCATTAAAATCAATTTGTGTCTGACAAAAGCCCAGACATAATCACCATGACGAACCTGCATTACGAACCTGCAGCTGTGCTCGCGCCAGCTCCCCAATGTCAAATGTCAAATGTCAAATATCACGAGGCGCACTCATAACGCGAAAAGTAAAATTAGTAAGAAAAATTTGGCCAATCAGCGACGAACCCAAACCGCTGGACTGAAGCGCGCGAGCCCTTTTCGGTCGTCAAGCAGCTGTCATAATGATGGACAAAGTGCAACAGCCGCAGAGGCCAAATAAAGCGCAGATGTGTGCTACTGTGTGTGTATGTGTGTGTGTGTGTGTGTGTGTGTGTGTGGGTGTTGGGCATATGGAGACAAAACGCTGACAACTCTTGCGGCAGGCGACGCGGGCATAAATTACAAAAAGCAATTACAAAGCCAAAACACACTCAGTGCTAATCATGTGCGTGCGTTGGGGGTGTGGCAAGCGCAGCTGTGCGCCACCTAGCGTTCAAAAATTGCGCACTAATTGCGCGCAATTTGCGCCAGAGACAGTCAGAGCCAGAGCCAGAGCCAAAGCCAGTGCCTGGTGCCTGTTGCCTGTTGCCTGGTCATTAGCCCTGGCTGGGCAGTTAAAATGCCTTCATGAGTTATTGTCAAAGCCTCTCAAGGGACAAAAGTCGAATGCGCGCACACTGGACGCTTTATGAGTCCACGCACTTGCAACGCCTACACCTACAGACGCGCAGGCTTCAATTGCCATCGAAATTGATGGGCCAAAAAAGAAGGCGTTGAGCAGTGCGAGCAATTAAAATTCATTTCATTTGCAATCAAATTTTATTAGACTAAATTTACATATATAAATTATATATATATATATATATATATGATCATATCTACAGTTATTGTGCCTTCTCTCTTCGCCCACCTTTCTCAATCACCAATTTCCATTCAATTTAAAAAGTTCTCGCTGTAAATGCTTATTGAAAACTTACGATAATGCCTTCCGTTAAATTACATAAATTGTATAATTTAATTTATATTTATATTTACGAGCCTCGCCGCCCCGCATTGTTGTGCATGGAGTATCGCTGGCATTTCCTGCATAGATTAGGCCAGAGACCAGACAACGCGTCACCAGCTCTATTCAAATTTCGACTTTTATCTATTTTATGAGCCAAGTGTGTGAGTAAGAAAAGTCTGTTGGCTTTTATATACTTTGATTTCGGATGCTGCTGCCGCTGCTGCCGCTGCTGCTGTGGCTGCCGGTTTTAGTTTTACGGTCGCGCATCTTTTACGACCCGCTCAAGATAAGAGCATTGATAAGGCCACGTTCGCATACGTGGACGTGGACGTGGCCGTGGCTGTGGCATGGGGCAAATTTTTTAATGCGCCATTTGCATTGGCACATAAAACACAAGATGCGAATGTATGCAAAAAAAAAAAAAAAAAAGAAAAGAAAAATTGTGGGCGGTCGACTGCTGGCGACAACTCACTCGCATCAAAGACAATTCCAGGCGTCATGTGTTGCATATTTCATGGCGTTTTGACTCGAATGCCAAACTATGGCAAAAAAAAAACAGAGAAGAAGAAGAAGCGCATTTGATGATTTGCAAATGTTTAAGTAGCCATAAAAAGTAAAATATCTAAAAGACATGTATGCATATGTAATGCGATAGCCATTAAAATGAGCAATATCGAAGCGAATGCAAGTTGAATAAGGCGAGCGATAAGCAATATAAGCTATATACATATATATATATATATATATATATATATACTCCTCTTTTATAGTCAGTGGAAGCGAAGAAATAGATTTTGAACTAGTTGGTCAAGTAAGTATCTACTGTAGAACTAATAACAGAATTCAAACTTTCAAGGCAAACTTCGAATGGGAACTGTTCATAAAAATAATAGTGCGACTAAAATCTTGCACTAATGTCGCTAAACATCGTGATACACAAGCAAAAATAATAGCAGATAGTGGATAGTATAAAGAAAATAGAATATAGAAGCCACAAAAGATGGCAAGCTAGATGTAAGAGGTTATAAGAAACAAGGTAGAAGATAGAGATTAGAAGATATACGATATGAGAATGATAGAATACAGTAGAAAAAGGTAGGAGATAAGGGAAAGAATGTTAGAAGATAGAAGCATAGAAGATAGAAGCTTAGAAGATAGAAAGTTAGAAGATAAAAGCACAGAAGATTGCAGAGACTAGAGAAAAAGATGAAAATATAGAAGATTGAAGATAGGCAATCGAATATACAAGACAGCAGATTATAGATAGAAGATAGAAGATAAAAAGAAAAGAAAAATAGACGAGAGAAGATAGAAGATAGAAAATAGAATTTGTATCTTTTATTTTCTAAAGAAGATAGAAGCAAGACGATGGAAGATACACGATAGACGACAGCATGTGGAAAATAAAATTGGAATCTTCTAATTCTCTCCTCTATCGTCTATCTACTATCGTCTATATCCTATCTTCTATCGTCTCTCATCTATATTCTATTTTTTATCGTCTCTCGCCTATATCTCAACATATATCTTCTATCTTCTATCATCTGTCTTCTATTGTTTACCTTCTATCGTCTATCACCTATCGTCTATCTTCTATCGTCTATCTTCTATCGTTTATCATCTCTCTTCTATCGTCTATCTTCTATCGTCTATCTTCTATCGTCTATCTTCTATCGTCTATCTTCTATCATCTATCTTCTATCGTCCATCTTCTATCGTCCTTCTATCGTCTATTTATCATCATCTATCGTCTCTCATCTATCTTCTATCGTCTATATCCTATCTTCTATCGTCTCTCATCTATATTCTATTTTTTATCGTCTCTCGACTATATCTCAACAAATATCTTCTCTCTTCTATCGTCTATCTTCTATCGTCTATCATCTATCTTCTATCGTCCTTCTATCGTCTATCTATCATCATCCATCATCTATCTTCTATTCTCTATCGTCTATCTTCTATCGTCTATCTTCTATCGTCTATCATCTATCTTCTATCGTTTATCTTCTATCCTCTATCGTCTATCTTCTATCGTCTATCTTCTATCGTCTATCTTCTATCGTCTATCACCTATCGTCTATCTTCTATCGTCTATCTTCTATCGTCTATCTTGTATCGCCTATCTTTTATCTTCAATCGTCTATCTTCTAGCGTCTATCTTCTATCGTTTGTCATCTGTCTTCTATCTTCTATCCTCTATCGTCTATCTTCTAACGTCTATCTTCTATCGTCTCTCGCCTATCTATCAACATATATCTTCTATCTTCTATCGTCTATCTTCTATCGTCTATCATCATCTATCTTCTTTATCATCTTTGTTCTATCTCCCATCTGCTTTCTTCTTTCTTGTAAACTCCATCGATAAAGCATAGAAGATTCTATGAAGAAGATAAATGATAAAAGATAAATGATAAATGATAATAAATTTCAGTTTTTATAAAGATTTCAAGTCGCATCTTTACAAAAACTGGAATTTTTATTAAGTTTAAAGATTTCATTTTCTACATTTTATTATCTCTCCAATATCCACTATTCGCCATCTTTTAGCGCATATCTTGTATCTACTATCTCGCATAGAACTTACATCAATTACAAAGATTTGAAGGTACTTCTGCCTGCCTTTCTTCTACTTCTAACTGATATCTTCTATTTGCTATTCTATATCGTATATCTTACATCGACTATCTTCTATATAGTATCTTTATTCTTCGATCCTGATCCTCGTTCGCTCAGCTGCCCATTAACTATTCAGCTCACGCACACAGAGGGTGCAGGTGTTTCACAGAACTCAAAATTGTCAGTAGATCTGGCTGCTGGCATCGATTCAGCTATGTCTTCGAGCTGTCCGCTGTCCGCTGTCCACTGTCCACCGACTTGGCATGTTAACGATCTGCTGCATAGATTTATTCATGCACTTGCAACTGCTTTTCACAATCAACTCTAATTGCCGCCTGTTTCGACACGCGCATTCCCAGCGGCTGCAACCGCAACGCAGCTATGACTCATGACTCATGAGCGCTCGAGTCGCGCGGAGTTCTCACTCCACTCTTGGACTCGCCTGACTACTGGCCATGGGTAAAATGTTAGTGCAACTAAGACGATAGACAAATAGTGACAACATAAGCAAACAATTCTTCGACAAAGCAAAATCAGAGAGCTGCAGTTGCAGCGAAGATGCCTTATCTATTCATCAAATCTATGGTAAAAGGGGCGAAAATTACATACAGCATAAAGACGAGCATATAGAGGCACCGACACTGACATGTTTGTACAAGACACACACACACACACGGACACACACAGTCATCATCGATGGGCAAACAAAAAGAACAATCGAATAAATTAAACAAAGGCCAAGCGTTCCCGACCAAGAAGGTTCACATCTGTTTTCGGGCATCGCCTGCTTAACAATCTTATCGGCATATCATTTTTCGTGCCTTGTATCTCTTTTCTTTTTTGTTTTTTTGCGTTGAGTGTGCGTTGAGGAGCGCAACCGAAGCCGCAGCCAAATCCGAGTCCGAACAGTTATGCACATGTTGTGCAGAGAGCTGAGACAAGATGAAGGCCCACAGACAGGCCCAAAGCAGTCGTTAAACAACATTAAATGGGTCTCGTTGGCCATGGGCCCCCGCTTCTACCCCTACCCCTGCCCCAGCTCCAGCCCCAGCCCCAGCCCCAGCCCCTCTCTACCTTGCCATTGCGCATATGACTCATCGGTCGCTTGCTGCTCGACTGCCCAGTCGTCTCTCGCTCTCTCTCTCTCTCTCTCTCTCTCTCTCGCGCTCTCTCGTTCTCTGGGAAGCTTCCGCGATCTGCCTAAGCAGCACTCAATGACAGGCGTTACAAACGGCAGCAAGTTAATGACCCATGCGCAACAGATCACCCAGCAATTGTCTTTGTCTCGCTGCTTTCTAAATGGAAAACAAATAAAAAAAAAAAAAAAAAACGAAAATATGTCTGCCTATCTGTGTAGCGCACGGCCAGGCATGCGAGGGGCCACCGCCACTGGAGATCGTAAAAAATTAAAACAAATTACACGAAATGAGAGATCGCGGCAATCAGGGCCAATCGACAGCTAAACAGCGCATGAATGAAGACGGTGCACAGACGGAGGAGGCATTCAGAGCCAACTTGAGATCGAAAATCAATCCCATCGGCAGCGTGACAAATCTCATCTATATTATCTAAAGCTTAACAGCTAGAGACTTGATATCAATGGCACTATCGACCACTATCGATGGTTCCGAAAAACTATCGCCGGCTATCGATGACGCCGACTATCGATAACTATTCACCTCTACTGTTGACCTCTTCTATAAACACGCCAAATTTACGCTCTTTTAGAGGCGTGTCCTATGAAAAATACCCTGTATTTTCCACAGTTTTGAACCACAATTGTTCCATTGCAGTCGACTCATTCTAAGCATTAACCAAAGTTTACACCTACTGCGTTGTAGGCGTGGCAAAGCATTAACTTGTTGCTAGACTCGCTTGCACCGTTAAGCCCATTAGGGGCGTGGCAAATGCTATACTGTGTTTGATGTAGCAGAAATTATATTACTTAGAATATACACTCTCATATAGACAGCTTAAGATCACAACTATATGGTAGATATAGCTTTACAATAGAACGTTTATCACAAGATTTTGCTGTCAGTCGCACTACTATTTTCATGAACACAGCTGAATGAGCCTCTTGGCGGACTTTGGAAACAATTGTTACACAGACTATATAATTGATGTACATATATATTGAATATACCTAAAGCAGAAGACAGAGAGTAAGAGAGAGGGGGAGAGAGGGAGAGAGAGTAAGAAAGAGTAACAAATTCCAAGCAGAATATTTCCATTTTTAGCACTTGCTGAGCAACAAAAGAGTTCAGTCAAGTTGATAACAAGAAAGTTACTTAGAAATCGAGAGCAAAGCAGCAGCAGCAGCAGCGCAAATCAAGTTTGATCTTACGCAAAGCTTTAGCGCCTACAAAGAGCGGCGGCTGTGACGTATTAGCCGCATCTGTAGACGCATACACTGCGGCTTCTTTGGGGCAGTCCCCAACACAGAGAAACACGTCAGAGCGGAAAGACTCGTGAAATACATTCATACGACACTCAAACTTTGTTTGAATGCTGGGATTTTTTTCGGGAAACTTCGATTGACACACGCGCGCGCGCGCGCGCGCTCTCTCATCAAAAAGTATTTGTAAATTTTGATCATGTGGGTGATTTGACATGCAGATTGAAAACTCAATTAAAAGCTAATTTGACATGTTCACAAATTGTATTGCCATGCAATTAAATATGCAAATTGATAGCGACAATAATGCTACACAAATATATATATATAGATATATATATATATATATATATATATATATATATATATAGATATATATATATATATATATATATATTTATATGCATAGCCAAACAACCCCAGATCCGTTTGACGCACGTCGCTTCACATTAGCTACACAAAAATTTCAATAAAAATTGCAATAATTACCCGCATCGGCTCAAAAGAAAGCTGATTGTAAAGATTTCCAAAAATATCAAAAAGAACAAAAAAATATCATGAATCCTTTAAGAAAACAAGGCAACCCAATCCAACAACTTATGCCTCATCGAGCAATGCTCAATTGCTGCTCTTATCTCAGTAAACACATCTAGCAAAGGGCAAATGCGCTAATCGCCTCAATTTGGGCTAAATTAGCGACGGCAAATCGAGCTGAGCGTTGGCTCAAATCTATCGGCCAAGAGACTCCACCCAGAAACGCTGATTCATAGAAAATAACAGCCACAAAAAGGTAGCCCATTGCATAAGGTTGCGGCCAAAGCTCCGCCCCACAACGCACACACACACACACACACACACAAAAAAAAGAAAAAAAAGTAGTCCAAAAAAAAGGAGAGAAAAAAAAAGAAATGAAAAGAAAAGCAGGCAACCAAAAATACCAAATCCCAAAATCCAACTTCAGTCGTTGGCTCATTGCGGCCGAAAGCGAAACAGCAAATGTTGTTGCGGCTTCTGTCTGGTATATGGAATATGTGTTTGGCCGACGTTAGGGCAATAAGCCACGCCTTTTCGATTTATGTTGCCGGCGCGAACCCGGAAAACCAAGAAGCAAAGAAGAAGAGAGAGAGACAGAGAGAGAGAGAGAGAGAGAAGAAAAAAACTATGCAGCGACTTTGTCGCAGACAGGCAAACTGAGCTAGAGCAGTGCAGAGAGACACAGCCAGGCAGCCAGCGAGACAGGCAGCCAGCCAGGCAGCGAGGCAGCGAGTAGTTCTTGTAACAATAGAAGGTCTGGAGCAACCCCTAAGTGGAAGTTGTGTAACGGCAGCGACTTGAGACGAAATGCTGCAATAGCTCGAAGGCTAACCAAAAGTACAGACGAGTTTGTGGGTGGAGTTAAAGTGCCCATTCAGTTGGCCAGCTCAACTTGTCGATAGGTTGGCCAAGAACAATCGAATCTGTTTGGCTCTCCAGTAAAACTGAATTTCATCAGTTCGAAAGTTGTTTACAGGATTTTTTTATTGTTTGTGTTGTCGTTGTTGTTGGATTGGAAAGTATTAATCACTTAATTGATTAAAATAAGTCTGGCCTTTTCTTGCATGAATAATTTGAGTTACATTCAGAGCGCTGACTAATGAATCAACCTTATCGAAATGTATATTTGATTATAAGTGTGGTTTATCAAGTTGGCTGTGCTCATGAAAATAGTAGTGTTCAAGAAAATAGTAGTGTTCATGAAAATAGTAGTGTTCAAGAAAATAGTAGTGATTTTAAAAAGCATAATTTTCTGATATACATAAGATTTTGAAAACAATTTGAAACGAATAACAAGATCAACATGTATATATATTCAAGCTCAAATTTCATATTCAATATTCACTATTCAAATTGTTGTTAAAATAGTAACACAAAGTTTTGCTTGCAGTCGCACTACTATTCATATGAACACTACTATTCATATGAACACTACTATTTTTATGAACACTACTATTCATATGAACACTACTATTCATATGAACACTACTATTCATATGAACACTACTATTCGTATGAACACTACTATTCGTATGAACACTACTATTCATATGAACACTACTATTCATATGAACACTACTATTCGTATGAACACTACTATTCATATGAACACTACTATTTTTGTGAACACAACCTTATAGAAAATATATATGTATATATAAATATACAATTGGCATGTGCACAGTTCATAAATAAACATAAATAAATTCTTGATTTACTGAATGAAACCAATTTTATGCATAAATATATAGTTGTGGTGGCATATTTATGCTAACAATTGGTTCTTATCTTACTGCCTGTTACTCTCTATATAAAGCAATGAATGAAATGCCTTCAAGCAGCAGTCAATGGGTTCATATAAATTTCGGAAATACTCTAAGTACTCTACAGACATACATACATATCACATTCATCTCAGTTTGCACTGCTATAATCATTTTCAGAACGTTTCGGTTTAATGAATACGCTAATATTTGCGAATTATGAACAAAAGATGACAAGTCCATTGTTGATCATATATATATATATATATGTGTGTGTGTGTGTGTGTGTGTGTGTGTGTGTGTGTGTGTGTGTGTGTGTGTGTGTGTGTGTTTGTGTATACAAGTCTATAAAGAATTCGTGACAGACTTTCATTGCCTATACTATATTACCATATTGTATTGTATCTATATCTATATCTATATCTATATCTATATCTATATCTATATCTATATCTATATCTATATCTATATCTATATCTATATCTATATCTATATCTATATCTATATCTATATCTATATATATATCTATATCTATACCTATACCTATACCTATACCTATACCTATACCTATACCTATACCTATACCTAAACCTATACCTATACCTATACCTATACCTATACCTATACCTATACCTATACCTATACCTATACCTATACCTATACCTATACCTATACCTATACCTATACCTTTACCTATACACAATACCTATACTAAAAATGCTGATAAAGAGAGCGAGAGCTGGGCTAAAAGACTCGTCATATTTCTGCGCTGACAACTCATCAGAAAGGTGAACTTGACGTATGTATGTAGGTGTGCGTGTGTGTGTGTGTGGGCGTGTACATACATACATACATATATGAAGTAAATTAATAATTATATATAACTGAAAACAAATTTATCTGGGTTTTTTTTTTTTTTTGCTTGGCATACGAACTTGCACACTTGCCCACATTTTTCAAGTGTCACAGGCTCCCACTGCGGCACTTTCTCTCTCGCACTCTCTAGCCCTGTCTCGCTCTCTTTCTATCTCTGTCGTTTTGCCTTCTAGACGTTGCGCTGAAAGCGTTTGTCATGCGACAACGATTTAATACAATTAATATGCTAACTGTACTTCTCTCGCCGCATACAGTTAGTTACAACACTTGGCAACAGGCGCAAGGTGGCCGCCACGCCCACGCCCACATCCGCGGCAGCGCGCCTGGCAACGGCACACCAAAAAAAAAGTACGAATGAGGCGATGTCAACAAAAATACCAAAACAAAAAAATTTTTTGTATAGCGAGCGAGCGAGTCGACGAGCTGAGAGAGTCGCAGCAGAGACAGCGAACGACGACGACGACGCCGACTGCGACTGCGACTGCGACTGCGAGAGCGAGCGGCATATAAAAGAGCGCGCATTGCGCTCACGCCAGCCAGTTTGAAATCAGCCAAAGTAGTGAGCGGACGCAGAGCAGAGCAGAGCAGAGCAGAGCCGAGCCGAGCCGAGCCGAACAGCAGCAGCAGCAGCGAAGCAAGACAAAGTGAACGAACCAGCGAACAACAACAACAACAAAGAATTTGTGTAGTTAATTTATTCATTGTGTGCCTCGCGTGAATCTGCCAAAGAGAAAGTCTTGAGTCACAAGCAAGACATTTATTAATTACAAACAATTGTGCAATTGGAAACAAAGAAAGAAGCAAAAAAAAAAAAAAAAAAAATAAAACAAACTTTTCCTTGACAACAACAACAACAACAATGGCCGTGGCCTTCTACATACCCGATCAGAAGGAAATGCTGCGCAAGGCGCGCGAACAGGAGAAACAACTATTGCGCCTACGTCAATGGCAAATGGCAACAGCTGTGTTGAACACCATTAGACAGCTAATGGACGCCACCGCCGGCAGCCGGTGTCTGCAGCGAGCGGGCCGCAAGTGCGGCAAGTGGCGCAAACCATCGCAGTGAAAATACGCAAATTGAGTAAACAGACAACAAACAATAGCATCAGCAACAACTACTACTAACTACTGCCAAGGCCCCAAACACCGTTGACTATATTAGTCTAAGCTCATGGGCAACAACAACTACAGCAGCAACAGCAACAACAACTTTGTTTGATCCCCTCAAAATTCTTCCTGCTTCAAAGTTTACTCATCAAAGCGATTGTGATAATGGTTTTGTTTCTATATAGCAACAACAACAACAACTTTATATATTTATATATATAACTTTATATATATATATATATATATATGTCAAGCGAAACGAGTTTTCGATTTAGCAATATTTGATTTAATTATAACAACAACAACAACAACAACATATGTCCTAGTTTGTAAGCGTCCTGCTAAACGATTTTGTAAGAGCTGACGAAGCGCAGTTTATATAAAAAAAAAAAAAAAAAAAAAAAAGAACTTTGCGCAGTATCTATAAGGTTTGCCTTCAACAAAAATTGCATCAATTTTTGGACAAGCCACAGAAAAAAAAACGAAAGAAAAAAACGAAATAAAAAAAAGAAAAAGAATTTCAAATGATTTTTTATTTATTTATTGTCTCAAGATTTTCAGGAGAAAAAAAAGAATTTTTAACTTTTTGACAGCAACAATAAAAAGTAGAAATAAAAAAAAAATTTTAAAAAAAAATTAAAAAAAAAAATAAAAATAAGAAAAAAAATAAAAATATTAAATAAAAATAGTAAAAAAAATAAAAATAAATGTAAAAAATAAAAAATAAAAAAAAATAAATAAAAAAATAAAAAAATTAAAATAATAAAAAATAAAAGTAAAAAATAAAAATACTAAAATAATAAAAAATAAAAATCACAACCTAAAAATAAAAATAATAAAATAATAAACAAGAAAAGTAAGAAATAAAAACAATAAATAATAAAATAATAAAAAATAAAAAATAACAATAAGAAAATAATAAAAAATAAAAGTAAAAAATAAAAATAATAAAAAATAAAAAGAATAAAATAAAATAAAAAGAATAAAAATCAAAAATAAAAATAATAAAAAATAAAAGTAAAAAATAAAAATAATAATATAAAAAAATAAAAGTAAAAAATAAAAATAAATAAAAAACAAAATATATATTCCAAAATATTTTTATTTTTTTAAGGTCTCAAAAAACATAAATTTATCAATATCGGAAAATAAATTAATCAGCTCTAAACGGAAGTCGAATAAATTAAACACAGACAAGTAGCACACATATATATATATATAGCTGAATCGGTATATATCTCAATATATATGCATATCTATATGCATATATAATATACGATTCATGAATGCATATAATATGTGTGGAAACGTTTAATGTTTTACGGAAGACTTGTCCGATGATCATCTAGCAATCTGCTCTTAATCTTCTAGAACAAAGGAAATTTCTGTTGTTTCGTCAACTGCCGACGGCTTTTAATCAAATTCAATTTTATTGCTGCCGCCGACGGCTTTTAAGTTGACTGAAACATGTTTTTTTTTGTTTTCGTTTTTTTTTTTTTTTAATAAATATAAATACAATTTTATGAACTAAAAAACAATGACAAGCAGGAAGACTTGAGAAATATTGGCAAAATTTGCTGGAAAATGTTTAGAAGGAGACAAGAGTTAAATTATATATATATAACAATTTCTAGATTTTTATAATGGGAGAAATCCAAGTTCACAATCTATACCCAAGAGGCATGATCATAATCCAAATAATAATAATTTTATATAATTAATTTAATATAATTTCATTAATTTTATTTATTTTTTAATTTAATTTAATTAAATTTAATTAATTTAATTTAATTTGATTAATTTAATTAATTTAATAATTTTTATTTATTTATTATTTAATTTAATTTAATTATATCAAATTTAATTAAATTAAATTTAATTTTGTTTAATTTAAATTTATTTAATTTAATTTAATTTAATTTAATTTAATTTAATTTAATTTAATTTAATATATGCCCAAATATCGATTTATATACAAATAGTAGATAGATAAGAAGGCAGAAAGTTGGGTTGGTTAAATAGTTAGATGAATAGAGAGATAGATGAATACATAGAAATATAGAATAAAGATTGATGAATATATAGAAATATAGAATAAAGATAGATGCATATATAGATACATAGATATTTAGATAGACCGATAGATAGTATACAGCTATACAGATAGAAAGAAATGTAGATAGACAGACAGAACAATGCATAACTAGCTGAATGCACTGATAGACATAGACATAGATATAGATATAGATATAGATACATATACATTTATACAGAGTACGAGCGATAAACGCTTGAGAGACGCACAATACATTATATAGATGGATATCGGCTTCATGCACTCATTGAAAAGAAATCTCTGCAAAGTATTTCCACGCGTTAAATCAATTCGCTGATCAAACAATGCAAAAATAATGCCATTTATAGACACATCTAGATGAATATAGCTCGGCTTAGTTATAGATAATCCTTGACGCCTTTGCAGCTTTCGGCTGGAATATCCTTTCTTTACCACCTATAAGATCTCTCTCTCTCTCTCCCTCTCTCTGTCTCCCCCCCTCTCTCTCTCCCTCTCTCTCTCTCTCTCCCTCTCCCTCTCCCTCTCTCTCTCTCTCCCTCTCTCTCTCTCTCTCTCTCCTCTCTCTCTCTCTCCCTCTCCCTCTCTCTCTCTCTCCCTCTCTCTCGTCCCCCCTCTCTCCCTCCCTTTTTCCCTCTTTTTCTCTCTCTTCCTCTCTCCCTTTCTCCCTCTCTCTCTCCTCCTCTCTATATCCCCCTCTCTCTCTCTCTTTTAAGCTAATCCTGCTAATTAACTGAAATTTTTAATTAATTAAACACATACGCATACATACATACGTGTCGGAGAGTGGCCTATTTCATGTAGCTGGTCTGCCATATTGCTACAAACTTTTTGAGTGAAGCGAATGCCAACCGGCGCGTGCATTGTGCGAAGTAGAGGTGAAGAACTATCGATAGCACTATCGACCAGTATCGATGGTTCTGAAAACTCCATTATCCACATCCACTATCAATGACTATCGATAGTTCTACACCTTTAGTCTGGACTCGACTGCCTCGCATTTGCTGATCACGCCTCGATCTCAATCTCAGCGCGACAACGCCGTCGCCTCACTCGTACGGTACTTTGGCGCCAGTCAAATACTACGTTGCAGTCAAATTCTAAGAATGATTTCACAATATACCAAACTCATTGTGCAGCAGCGTCTAGCATGCACAGTGGTTAAACTATGTTTGTAATGTGACAGACACGTATAGTGGTCAAAATACGTTCAAACTGCGACATACATACGTATATATAGTTTAGTTTGCAAACTTTGTATATGGAATCAGCTGTTCGTTTTGCATATTCACAAAAGTTTTTGGCCAAAAGTTTTCCACTTGCCTTCGCTGACAGGAAAATCGCTTGCGGCAAAAACTTGCCAAGTTAACAAGTTAACAAAAATTGTGGAAAATTCAATTATGCAAAAAAAAAAAAAAAAAAAAAAAGGAGAAAAATGCAGAAAAACATTTTGAGCTGCAAACTTGGCTCCCCGGTTGATAATGTCAAAAAATTAGGTGCTAACAAAACAATTTGCATGTTTAAGCTGATTGTGCTCTGCTGCTTCTTCTTCTTCTTCAACTACTACTGCTACTTCTGCTTCTTGTTCTTCTTCTTCTTGTTCATTTGTAAACTTATGGTAAATAGCGCGCGCTGGCAATTCAAAGGGGGCTCATCATAAGCGCCATTTGGGCGCCAGCGCCTCAGCTCTGCCTGCAGCCAAACGTCGTCTTTTAATTAAACTTTTGCACTTATGCAGCTGGAGCAGCAGCAGCAGCAGCAGCAGCAGAAGGAGCAGCGACAGCAGCAGCAGCAGCAGCAGCTCTGCGTCCTTCGAGTTCAATTCATTTTGATTGGCAAACATTTTTGCTAATAAAAAGTTCAGCAGCAGCAGCAGCGCGCGGAAAAAAATCAAAAATTTTCACTTTAGCCAAAAACAAAAACTAATTAACGCCGATTGGAGGTGGGCGTGGGCCAGTGGGCTAGTGGGCGTGGCATATGAAAAATAATTGAGACAAGTTGATACGATTATGTTAGCTCGTCGCACAACTTGCTCGTGCGATTTGTAAGTCGGAAAAGAGCCGTAAAAATCACAGACAGAAAACCGTTAACGTTAACACAAACGTTAGCCAAAAGTTACAAAAAAAAAAAAATGAGCTTGGCCAAACTTCTGAGCAGCTAATTAGCTGGCAAAGCGTTGCCAATTTGGCTGCCAACTCGCACGCTGTGCGCTCTTCAGACCAACTCAAAGCTCAACAAACAGTTTCCAACTTTATTCAAATCTTTCCAAATCGCAGGAAATTCTAGAATATTTTGGCCATTTGCGTTTGCTAACCCAAATCAATTATAGGCTTCAGGTAGCTACAGAAAAAGAAAAACAAAAACAAAAACAAATGACTCTTTGAGCAAATGGGGCAAAAGCAACGTAGGTCAACTGCAGTTCCCGCTAAAGGCTAAAGGCTAAAGGCTAAAGGCAGGCCAAAACAACTGTGAAGTATATTAAATGGCTCAGAGCTTGTTTCAACCAGCAGCTTAAATAAAGTTTTGTTGGTCTATAAAGTCTAAGCTATTGGCGAGATAGCCAAGAAATGTAAACGCAGTTTGCTAGTGTGATGTTTAGACTAATACAAAATTTATTCAATGAGACCAAAAGAGTTCCACCTGTTAGTTCAGCCACTTTCAAGTTTGCAGCTGATCAGAAAGCTCCGTTATTCGGTAGTTTCTGGTTCTATGCTCTATGCACAGTGTGACGAAATCAATTTGTGCTGAATTTTGAGAGCTCAACTTGCAGAACTCAACCTGAGCAGAACTGGGAACTTGCTCTCAAACACTTTGCCGTAGATGCTTGCATTTAGTGATTCTAGTTCTAGTTGAAAGCATCATATCCAGCCTTGCGCATGAATATATGTAGAATCCACGAAAAAGTTAGAAATGCTTCGAACCAGCTAGCGCTCGTCGCTGTAGCGCCAACCCAAGGCTATCGGCGCCACAGGCGGCCAATGCTGTTAGTCAGTTAGGGAGGAGCTAAACAAGGCATGCCAAACAGCAACTATTCGCCGCGTGCTTAGGGAACATGACTTTCATGGCAGAGTGCCACGCGAGAGGAACTGGGCGAATACAACTTGCCCAGGAGCATTTGGATGCTGAAACACACTGTTTTATGTATTTCGTTTTGGGTCGCATGGGCCCTCATATGTATGTGTGTATGTATGTATGTGTGTGTGTGTGTGTGTGTGTGTGTGTGTGTGCCGTAAGCCTAGCACAGAGCTTGACGCAAACAATTTGAGGGCTACAGTAAAGCATGACGGAGGGGAGGGAGGCAACGTTATGGCTTGCTTTGGGCCTGTATATCAGCTGCCGGCGTTGGGCACTTGGACTACATAGAGACGACGATGGATAAAGGCAAATCGCGCGATATTTTCAACTCCAATTGAATTCAAAGTGCGCAGAAATTGGGCATAAAGGAGGACTTTAGATTTTACCAAGATAATGACCCGAAACACACACTGCGCCAATTGTCCAGACTTGGCTGATCTGGAAATGTGCGCACGTTCGGAAACCACCAGCCGGAAACCAGTCGCCAGACTCAAATGTAATCGAAAATATCGAGCAAATCGGACCAGTCGCCAGACTCAAATGTAATCGAAAATATCGAGCAAATCGGACCGAAAAGCTGCATTGGTTGAGACACAAAATGGCACAAAAAGTTGCTGGATTTAAATGTCTTATTTAAGACAACATATTTGGTTAATTTTTAAATAGTTTTACTCATTTTCGTTTCTCGTTATTTCAAGCCTGCGATATTTCGAGCCACTCATGAATTCAATGTTATCACGAGTCCCCCGTTCGAACTAAAAAATCATCGCTAAGACGCGGTAATTCGAACTCAAATGGTCAAACACTCGACCATTCAAATGTGCGAAGTTTGGTAAGAACTTTGAATTTTGAATTATGAATTATGAGACTGCCCTGAAGCTAGCTTTACAGTGCGTGGCACATTTCTTCGATGCTCGCTGAGAAGAAAGGCGATTCCACTCGGCACTCTCTCAACCATAATAAAGAACAAGGAGAATGTTACGGCTGCTCCAACTGCACGGGGCACGGGGCACGGGCACGGAAAAGCACAAGTTAAGGTCAATTTCAAGTGGATGAAGTTGTTGCTGTTTCAGGATGCTGAAACTTTGCGAAATCTGCGACAGATACAAACGAATGAAAAGAGCAACGATGAAGATGAAGACGAGACGTCATCTGAACCAGTTAAGGCAGCAAGAGCCTCCTCGACAAAACGATGGAACTGATGGAACAGCATCAGCGTATCAGGCACTTTTTCTACTTTAGCTTTGCTTCGAAGCAAACCCGTATACTAAATGAGTTCTTTTCAAAGATCAATCAAATTGAAGAAACATTACGAATATGTAAAGCATCAGCAGTTGAATAAAAAACTTTGATAATCATATATGCTATATCCCTAAATATGTTTTCAACTAATTTAATTGTTAGTTTATGAAAATCTTAAATTTCTCCTATCACAATTTATATTTACTTTATATTCCCTTTTTTATATATATATATATATATATAATAATATAATATAATTTCTTTATCCACTTCTTGCGCCTTTCAAACAACAACCAAATCAAGTTGGGCCAAATCAGTCAGCAAAACTAATGGAAATCTAATCACATCATCATCATGTGAGTGCAGAGCCAAAGCAAAGCCATTTAAAGCCTGTTCGAATGAGTCAGTTGGAAAAATTGTTCACTCGCTCGTACCATTTGCGACAGCTGTGCAAAGCAAACTAAGATGATTTGAGCGCAAATGCGATTAGAATGCGAGTTTGGCTATAACAACAGCTTCGATAAGGTCAAGACTGCTATGGCCAAGGGAAATGTAAAGAAAATCTGTGAAATTTCAGTATGAATATCTGCATTTCAGTAGGAAATATCTAGCTGTGTGCATAAAAATAGTAGCGCGACTGAAATGTTGAACAGCGAAATTTTATAAGATTAGATTTTTATAAGAATTTGAAAGCATTATTAGTATTCGATAAGCAAATATGTGATAGACTTATAATTCTTAATATACACGTTAACTAATAAATCTAGTCTTAGCACACACAAAAAATCATTATGTATCGAGTTAGACTAATAATTAATAGTTTCTCTTACCCTCGTTGGTAGCCACTACTATTAAAATGAACGAAATAATTTTGTGAAGTTTTCGTTCTGAAGCGCTGAAAAGGGAAAAACATAGAAAAATATATAAAAATAGTAAAAAATATGGGAAAATATGTGTAAAAATATTTATAAAAATATATAAAAATAATAAAAATATTTAAAAATATCTATAAAAATATATAAATATATATAAAAATATATAAAAAATAATATAAAAATATATTAAAAATAATAAAAATATATAAAAATAGTAAAAATATGAAAAATATGTAAAAATATATATAAAATAATAAAATATATAAAAATAATAAAAATATATAAAAATATATATAAATATATTTATAAAAATATATGAATATGTATAAAAATATAAAAAAAAAAATAAAAATATATTAAAAATAATAAAAATAAGAAAAATATATAAAAATATATAAAAATAGTAAAAATATGGGAAAATATATGTAAAAATATTTATAAAAATATATAAAAATAATAAATATATATAAAAATATATAAAAAAATATATATAAAAATATATAAAAAAAATATAAAAATATATTAAAAATAATAAAAATATATAAAAATAGTAAAAATATATATAAATATATATAAAAATATAAAAAAAAATATAAAAATATAATAAAAATAATAAAAATATATAAAAAAGTAAAAATAATAAAAATATATAAAAATATATATAAATATATATAAATATATATAAATATATATAAAAATATATATAAATATATACAGAAATATATACAAAAAAAATATAAAAATATATTAAAATTAATAAAAATCTTTAAATATACAATTCAAATACTATGTATGCCTACATATCAGTCGCACTACTATTTTTATGCACACAGCTGTATATTCTATTATATTTATATTTATATTTATATTTATATTTATATTTATTTTTATATTTATATTTATATTTATATTTATATTTATATTTATATTTATATTTATATTTATATTTATATTTATATTTATATTTATATTTATATTTATATTTATATTTATATTTATATTTATATTTATATTTATATTTATATTTATATTTATATTTATATTTATATTTATATTTATATTTATATTTATATTTATATTTATATTTATATTTATATTTATATTTATATTTATATTTATATTTATATTTATATTTATATTTATATTTATATTTATATTTATATTTATATTTATATTTATATTTATATTTATATTTATATTTATATTTATATTTATATTTATATTTATATTTATATTTATATTTATATTTATATTTATATTTATATTTATATTTATATTTATATTTATATTTATATTTATATTTATATTTATATTTATATTTATATTTATATTTATATTTATATTTATATTTATATTTATATTTATATTTATATTTATATTTATATTTATATTTATATTTATATTTATATTTATATTTATATTTATATTTATATTTATATTTATATTTATATTTATATTTATATTTATATTTATATTTATATTTATATTTATATTTATATTTATATTTATATTTATATTTATATTTATATTTATATTTATATTTATATTTATATTTATATTTATATTTATATTTATATTTATATTTATATTTATATTTATATTTATATTTATATTTATATTTATATTTATATTTATATTTATATTTATATTTATATTTATATTTATATTTATATTTATATTTATATTTATATTTATATTTATATTTATATTTATATTTATATTTATATTTATATTTATATTTATATTTATATTTGTATTTATATTTAGATTTAACAGCAATTTGACATTTGGCTATTTGCGCCCACTTTCATGCAATTGGAGCATTAGCATTCTTGACTTATTAAAATTGATGGACATTTTTGCCATTTAGCGCTTTAAAAAACCAGCCCAAAAAGTAATCAAAATAATCAAAAAAGAAAAGAAAAAATAAAAACAACCTCAAAAACCCCTCAAGAGCATCATTTATAAGCCGCGCGACAAGCACTTCCTAGCGAAACATTTAAAAAAAAAACCATTTTGATTGATGATGTCGACGCCGGCTGACGGACTAGTCAAAAAGTGCTTCTATATAGACATAGATATAGACATAGATATAGATAGAGTAGCTGAAAGGACACGCACAGGAAAACGGAAATGGAAAAAATGAGGGCAAGAAAGAGAAACGTACATTAATTATTGAAATGTCATTAAAGAAAGAACGAAGCTGACAACGCGCAGATTCGCATGAATATTTAAGAGTCCAATGAAATTATGACTGGAGCAATACGATGCGTGACCGCACAAGTCAGGGTATATTGATATAGCCAGCCAAGGCGAATGACGCACATTAGGAAGTGGAATGGGGGGGGGGGCGCAGGAGAGCCGTTGAGGTGCACAAATCACGCAAAGATGATGGAAGACATTCAGTCAGTGCGGCTCGGCCCCATTCCTGATTAAGAGCATATTAATTGCAACGGTGGATGAATGGATAAGCCCGAAAATGGGAAGCACTCGGCCATTCATCATTTGCTTTGGCAGCGTTAAATGAGCACACACACGCAGCAGCCAAAGCAGTTGAGCATTTAATTAGCTCGGCTCGGCTCGGCCCGGCCCGGCCCGGGTCGCATCATATTGCCACAGATAAATAGTCCTTAAAGCCATTAAAGTCATCTCAACTGGACAAATCAAACAAAAACTTGCCAATAGTGAATTATTGCAAGTTTTGGCCAAATATTTATGCGTTAGGGCGGAGGCTGGACAGCTGACTGATGGAATATGATATACCCTATATGCATACATATGACAAGCTAAGCTCTGTATTGTTTGCTTAACACTATGTCATGTATAAATTAATAATATATACAAATATCAATTAGAATATTTATGCATATTTGTAAATTTTTATTATGTATGTTAAATATATTTTTATTACTCGTTGGTATTCAAATTAAAATGTATTTATTTATTTATTTTTTTTTTCATGGCTTACATATTGCTTGACATAGTTACAATACGCTTCACTAGTGTAATTCCATGCAAATAAATAATAAAAAAAAAATGACTCACTTGCTCTCCCGCTCGCACTCCCTTGTATTTGCATAAAATTCGATTTTCAACACACACGCACGGCGAACGACGAACGATCGTAGGAGTTGAAGCACACGCGCACTACTGTCGTCTCTCTCACGCCTACGTTAGGCAAGCAAACACACACACACACACTAATACAATAACAGCTACATATTTACTCTGTCTTACAATCCACAAAGCTAGTCTCTTAACAGTGTTGCCAACTCTTTACAGTTTTACGGCTAAAAGCCAGATCAACTAGTCAAATAAAATAGCTAAACTCAAATTGAGATATCCGGATAGAGATTTAATATATTCAGATTTTTAAGCATTTTTTACTTTTACTCTCAGCTTGCTATTCTCAAATGCGCATCCAAACGCATCGAAGTCCAGTTTGGTTTCATACAATTTTATTTAACTTCACTTTGTTAATGATTGTTTTTTTTTTTTTGCTTCTTGCCCTCAAATTGTTTGTTGGATTTGCTTTTAACACATTAAATTTTCACATTTTTCCGCATTTGCCTTACAATAACAAAAAAATAAGCCACTCAATAGCTAAAAATAGCTATAGCTATCTGTTTGCTCAACGCCAGAACTGACAAGAAAATAGCTAAATTGGCAACACTGTCTTCAAATAACAGCAACAACTAACGGAACAATGGCGCAAACGACTTAAGTTCCACAAGGCGCACTCTCTCACTCACTCACTCTTGCATACATCACATTTGAAAGCAGCCAGGGTATATTAGGCGAGCAAGTTGAAGGTGTCCCATAAAAGAGATTCAAATTTGCCAAGGCAAAACGTCAAACATGAGCCATAACTGTCGGCCGGACAACCCGCGGCGCATCGCACGATTTTTGCAAATTTTCGCACCGAGCCGCCGACGGGCGGCGATAACTATAAAATAAACAAACTTCCGTTAGGCCAGTTGACAGTCGCCTTTAGCTGGCTGGCTGGCTGATGAGCTGTTGATTTTTGATGTGTTTGACATACGCTCGGTCGCATTGATTGCGCCATAAATAATGAATTTATGCTGACAGCAAGTCATCAGCGTTCAAATGGTGGTTGAGATCGGACCAGACACACACACACGCATCCTTTTTGCGTCAACTAATAAAATATGTTTTTATTGCACACACACACACACACAGAGATACACACATGCACACACACACACGTCGCACGAATAAAAATTAATGAGCCACGGAGGCGCGCGTCCCTTTTCTGCTGCAGACTCAATGATTATGTTGATCCTGTTGCGAAATGCTAAATGCCAAAAACGTCGCTTGCCAAATTTCACTTTTGTTCATGCACATTGTGGAAAAACATATTTTTAATAATATGCATAAATATGTCAGCTAATAAAACGTTATGTGTATGCATGGCATCAAAGAAAGGTTCAGGTAGCGCACAGCTTTGCGGTTTGACATTCGCATTTGGTTTATGACGTCAGCGACTGAAGCGGCGCCGTTGACTGCGCTGCCGCAAGACATTGCTCTTTATGTGGATGCTAATTGAAAACTATTGTTTAAACAATGCCTTCGAGACGCTGGGCCTGTTTAAATGTGTTTAATTTTTATATTGAATATCTTTCTATTATATGCAACATAATCAATAAGACGAATATTTGACTGCAACGCCATAAAATGCCGCCATTATGAAACACACACACACACATGCACACACGCACTTTTACTCATGCACACCCACACTTAATCGTAGCGCTACTTTTTCACACGCGTAAACCGTAACACGTAATAAACCGCACTTATTTTCTTCATTCACCTGCTTTGCCATTGCTTTATATGCACTTTTTTATATAAATATATTCTTTTACACAGCATTTTCACTTAAAAAAAAATAATTTCACTGCGCACTTACAACCGCCGACAGCAACTACAGCTTGTAGTTAGCGTAAAACTGCCGCTAGGTGCCGCTGCACGACGAAGCTATTAAAAATAGCCAATCACACAAGAGCATATTTTAAATACCAATGAATAAAATACTGCCAATAAGAAAGACTTTCGACAGTGTTGCCAGAAAAACTAGTCAAAAAGCTAGAAATAGCTAAACATAAATTAGAAAATTTAGAAAAAAAGCTGCAAATTTTTCTTAATGCATTTGGTTAAATTTTTCTTGATTTACTTTCTTAACACAGCTTTTCACACCTGCAAACCACTACACACGCTCAACTCCATTTACAACTAAATTCCATACTAAGCGCAGTGCTGCCAGACAGTTTTGTTGATCGAGTGAGTTAATTAATTTCACTAATGCAACTTTGGCCATTCACACAAAACTAATTAAACTGAATTTCTAGCAATTTCTATCGGAATTGTGTGTGAAAACGTAAATAATTTTTGATCAATTGGCTTATGTCTGAGCAGTGTTATGTATAAAAGGCGACACTCTGGCAAGTTTGTTGGCGCGCAGCTGCTGTCCACTTAATACACAACATTCACAGCCCCAACGAAAACTTTTATTAACGTTGCGAGATTTCGGTTTCCTTTTCTTTTTTTTTTATAGATTTATATCCACAATTCGACTTATAGCATTTGTGTTTTTATTGAAATAGGAAACTTTGTGCATATTGCATGCATCAACGAGGATAAGAAACTTCTTCACTTGCAACATTTTTTATGACAAAGAATGAAATGAGATGAAATTATTGACGGGAGAAAGAAAAAACGGAAATCGCTGGCAATAGTCAAAGGAAATAAAAGCGAAATTACTTTTGATAAAGCAACAACAACAACAACGAGCAGTAGCAGGAGATGAGCAAGGACTTACACTAAAACTACACACACACACACGCACACACACACACACGCACACACACACACACACACACACTCGTAAAAAGGCAGCAGGAAGTTAACTACGAGAGGGCGTTGATTTGTCACAACTAGAGAATTATGAGAGCCGCGATGCATGGACCGAAGCAGCTGCCAACAACAACAACAACAACGGGAGCAGCAGGAGCGACAGCAGTCAGCACAACAACAAACACTTCAATTACCGGAAAACGTGTCTGATAATACCTCCCGAGATTTCAGCCCAGCAGCCAGCAACAACAACAACAACAACACACAAAAAAAAGTAAATAAAAAGTAATTTTATGATTTGGATTTTTACGGCATTTTTTCCTCTTTTTTTTTTTGCTTCTGTATATAGTTTATACCCTGTACATAGAGGCAGCTTGGCTATGATGCATTGCTCTATATGAAGAAGCCAAAATATTTTGGCTTGTTTGGAATGGAAATAAGTTTTATTGCTTACTTTTATATCATAATGTTTTTTTAATATTATATATTATTTTTTAAATATTTTAATTTTTGCTCATTTTTTAATTATTTTATTTATTTGCTAATATTTTAAGTATTTTATTTTAATTTTTTTTTAATATTTATGTTTATTTTTACCTTTTTTTAGCTGTTTTGTGAATCTCTTAATTGATTAAATGTTTTTTATAAATTTTTAGATATTTTTTATTTAAGTTTTGGGAGCCTAAGCTCTATTAGACTTATCTGCAAAATGTGTCCTATACTTATATATATATTTTTTTCTGTAGAATTTATACACTATACCCTGTAAACTATTCCAAATCATACGCTTAGCCATCATCCGCTCTTCTATAAGCTTTATTTAGTTTATTTAGTTTATTTACTTCCATAGCTTTGTTCGTGGTTCTTACTAACTATTTGTCAGCACATACCCTGTAAACTATATTCAATAATATTTATATAAATTTATTTATATTATTTGAAATATTTATATTATTTTTAGCATATTTTAAAACGATTTAAAATTGCTAGTTCCTTTTTCTGTGCTTCTTTTTGAGTGCAATCTGTAAATTACAACTTTTTATCTTCCCCGTGCTATATTTTTTTCAAATCTAAACTGATTGTTTGCTCTGAAATACCCTGTAAAATGTTGGTATTCATGCCAATAACTACAAGATAACATATGCAAAGCTTTGTATACACATTTTCTATTAGAGTATACCCTGTAAAATGTCCCTATTAATACTCTAACTACCTTAGCATCTACTCTAAGCACTGTTCAGTATCTTTTCATACTTGCTTAATAAGAATACCCTGTAAAATACTCTTTATAATGCTGAAACTCCATCTATTTTCGCTTTATGTTTTCTACAAAAATTCCTAAAAATAAGAACACGCTGAAAAATGTTCCTTATCATACGCTATACCCTGTAAAATGTATTTAATCACAATTAAGATCTATCAACAGCTGTTAAGTAGTCTTGAAAATACTCAAACTTCATGTGTGCCTAAGCTGAGCTCGTCCCCCACTCTTTACATATTAGCTAAAGAGGCAAATACCCTGTAATATGTGCCTTCTAATATACAAACTGAATCAGCAACTGCTCTAAGTCAGGCACTCACTTTCTACATGCCCTATAAGCTAATATACCCTGTAATATTTCAAATAATATCAAATATCCGCTTCGTATTTCAACTTTGTTCATTTTTCTTCAGTTTGCAACGCATTGCTTAGTCGCGCCCTTCCCCTTATGCTCAACATTCCTTTTGTATTATTTCCTGAATTTATTATTATTAACGACTAGTTTATAGCTAACGGTTTGGCCGGCATTAATATTAATAACCAGTTCCAAAAACATTGTTGTTGGCGCCGCGAGCCGCGGAGGGGGAAGGCAGAAGTGTTGACATGTTGCCGTCAGGATCTACATGCCAAAGTCCTTTTGTAGCTATAGCCGAGGTGTGTGCGCCTGTGTGTGTGTGTGTGTGTGTGTGTGCGCTCGTTTGTATGCGAATAGTTTTAATGGGTTATTACCTACGGTTTCGTGCTGCCGCCTCGTCCTGGCTAAGGAACTGCCATAAATGTCACTTGGTCGTAAAAAGGCGAAATGCAATTTCTGCACCTCGGGCCGCGCCCCCTTTCGAGCAGTTGCTGCACTTAAATTTATATTTTTTATGCGCTACCAAACCCTGGCAGCTATTGTAGAATAGAGAATACGGAATACAGAGCTAAAAAAAAAGTGTCCTTGTTGTGACTGCTGCGTCGAGGGCTGCGTGTGAAATTATGATAAATGTGCATAAAATCGCATCGCAGGATAACAACCGCATTGCATATCCTGGCTGCCATTTGCCGTCTCTGTCTTGCGGCTGCATTTCGTCATTGTCTTGCGCTCGTAAAAAAGTGTGTCCTGCATCGGAATGAAAATTGCAAGGCGGCACGCACAGGACAATGCCAGCACACACACACACACACACACACACAGCAGACGCTGCCAAATGGCGTTTTTGATTGCATTTTCTTTTAATTAAATTAGCTTTTCTTTTATGCGCTGCTCTGCTTTCTGTCAAATTGTGAAACATGCCACTTACAGGGCGTGTCCTTGCAATTTCTCAGCACACCAAAAGAAGAAAAAAAACACAAAAAAAATAATGCTATAAATTAGGTAATTTTACAATTATCTGATTTGTGGAACCACAGAAAACTGAAGCGAAAACTTGACTAGGTGCAAGCCTGAACGCTGAGCACAGCGGCTGCTTCAGTCAAGGTTTCTTCTATTGCTGAAGGATGGACAAAATTTCAGTGGCACTACTATTTCTATGAACACAACTGCATGTGTATGGCTGATTCAGTGGCGCTACTATTTTTATGAACACAACAGCCTGCGTATGCCTGAGATGGTGGCACTACTATTTCTATGAACACGTCTGCATGTGTATGCGTGAGACAGTGGCACTACTATTTCTATGAACACAACTGCATGTGTATGCCTGAGATGGTGGCACTACTATTTCTATGAACACGTCTTCATGTGTGTGCGTGAGACAGTGGCACTACTATTTCTATGAACACAACTGCATGTGTATGCGTGAGACAGTGGCACTACTATTTCTATGAACACAACTGCATGTGTATGCGTGATACAGTGGCACTACTATTTCTATGAACACAACTGCATGTGTATGCGTGAGACAGTGGCACTACTATTTCTATGAACACAACTCCATGTGTATGCGTGAGACAGTGGCACTACTATTTCTATGAACACAACTCCATGTGTATGCGTGAAACATGTGTTCATAGAAATAGTAGTGCCACTGAAATGTTGAACAGCAAAATTTAATATATACTATATTGTATATATAATAAGAGTAATTACAGCAAAAACATAATATTTTGAAAACAACTTAATTTCAGTCGCACTACTATTAATATGAACACAGCTAGATATACGCACAAGTAGGTACGTCCACCATCTGTTGTCTGTTTTATGAGGTGTCTGCCTTCTGCTGGAGCCCCAACTATGGGAAACTAAGTATTGATGAACTTTCAAACTAGATAAGCTATGTGTTTAGTTCAAATCTCTACTAATTAAAATAGGTTTTCTTTTATATTCGTAAGCAGTAATGTTGGAGATATGCCAAATCTGAAACATTCACAATCTGTGAATTCATGACAAGATTCTAAATACCAAATTTGATATTTCTAGCCTTAAAAGTTTTCAACTAAAGCTTAAAAACCCAACTCATAAGATCGATTTATATCGATAACACGGAATTAGGGTGAGTTATCGGACAAAAATGTTTAGCTTATACTATATAGATCTTATATGAATATATATTCCAAATTTGAAGTCTTTAGCTTTTCTACTTTACGAGATCTCGCTAGATAGACTCCCTTCGTTTTTCCGATCAAAAATCTAAATGCCACCCATTGAAAATGGTATTACAGGGTATTCCAAATTTAAAGCAATTGCAGCTAAGAGTCTTAGCGCAGCTATAAAGGCAATATGTATCTTAAATGATTGGAACGGACGGCACATAAACTAATCAAGTCCTAGGACTCCAAATAAACACTTGAGACTGCCCAGTTGGCTGTCTGCCTGACCAGCTCTGCCCACCTGACTGTTTGCCTGCCAGGCAGCCTGCCTGCCTGCCTGCTTACACGTATTTTCCATTTCCGTTTCTACGGACAAATAGGCCAAGACGTAGTACGCGAGCAAGGTCCAAGACCAAGTTGCGGAAATTGCAAAATTTCTGCACCGTAATAAGATGAAATTAAGTTTGCACACAAAGCAAATAAGCAAAGTCCCCCCTCCCCCCGAAACCGGACAAATATCGAAAGTCTTGTCCGGGAATACACACACACACACACACACACAGAGAGACAGACACATGAGGCGCACTCGCTCGGGCGGCAAATGAACCACTAATTGCGTGCCGAAATGCAATTTAGTGAACTTTGCCCAGCCCAAGCCCCAAAAGCAAACACAAACAGACGCCTAAGTGTGTGTGTGCGTGTGTGTGTGCGTGTGTGTGTGTGGCTGACCATTTGACCAAAAGGCCTGCCTGCCACAATTAAATTGAAAACTGAGCAAAAGTCTTGAGCAGTGGCAAACAAAACGTGGCTGCCACACGAATTCACAGTGATAATGCGTCCCCAGTTCGCGCTCTGGTCGCATGCGTTTGATTATGCAAACGCTTAAGGTTCGATTTTAATCCTTTCAGCTCTTATTTTTCAGCTCTTTTTTTGTTGTATATACCCTGTAATGTACTGAAAGTGGGTGTAATGTTTATTTGCATGGGCATTGCCTGTTGAGCAGGCGTGGCAGCAGAGATTGAGTCGATCTAGCCATATCCTGCCTGTTCGCCTGTCTGTCTTTCTGTGTAATTCTTTATCTGTCCGTCCGTAGGTCCGTCATCCTTCTGACTGTCCCTTTATCCTACTGTCTGTCCTTCATCCATCTGTCTGTCCGTCCTTCTGTATGTCTGTCCTTTCGTATGAATGCATATATTTGATAAGCTATTAAAGCAAGTCTTAAAATTTGATTGATTTATGCTCGTATACCTCATCTGTTTTCCGATAACTCATTATGTTTCCTAGTTATCGATAATAATCGACATTTTTATTTGGTTTTTTACGCCTAACTAGAAGACTGTTTGAGCTAGAGACCTCACATTTGATATTAAGGGCCTTGTAATAAATTGAAAGATTAGGGATATTTCAAATTCAGGATATCTTCAACATAACTCTATAAAATTTAAAAAGAAAAATATATTTCAAGTAATAGAGACTCGAGCTTTAGTATATAAACACATAGGGATGTTCTTATTATGCTCTAAAAATATTATTTAAATATTGCTTCTAGTTTCAGAGTTATTCAATAAAAACTTGCACATAGTGTTGCCTGCAGCAGGAGCAACAAATGAAGATGCTGCCAAAAGTGGACAATAGATGGCGCACATGCATGTGTAAGTGAATGTATTCTGAATGTATGTACATACATAACACTTATGTATACTCTAAGGTACTCTAGCCAATGTCTATAATCGCCTCAAATATGACTAAAACCAGCACCGCATAGAGTGCACGGTATTTTCAAGTCGTGCACTCCCGCCTCGAATCGTCTTACTTTGCATTGTTTTTGGTTGCTTAGTGTTGACATTGATAAATTACTTGGCATTTGTTTAAAGCGTGATTTATCGCACCCCGTGCCGTGTCCTTGCGCCTGGCGTCCTGTTGGATGCGGCACATTGACACGTGTCCAGCCTTTTTGTCTGATTTTTAATTAAATGCAAACAGAAATGACCATTTGATAAGCCTTGCGCCTTGCGCCTTGCGCTTGGGGTCTGAGCTCGCTCGCCGAGTGGCCCAAACCCAATTTTTCCACACAGTTTTTCCACACTCATATTTAAAACGCATCCAACTGCATGTGGCATTAATTTTTATAGACTTGACTGCATTCATGAAAATTCATTGCCTTTGCCCGCGCCAGTGCATCCCGGCTCCAATTGCATCCATTTGCCATCTCCGCTGCGGTCCTTCATAGGCCGTTGCACTCCTGCGGCCCAACAATTTTCAACTTAATGATGTTGCCAAATGCATTGGCAAATATTTTGCACATGTTTCCCATGTTTCCCATGTTTCTCACGCAAACTCCAATCGCATATCAAATTTGATTAAACAATGCATTCTAAATGCTCTTCATTTGCTGAGATCTTTTCGGTTGTGAAGGGTCAATGACCTAGTACTATCTCTACTATCTGATAATAATGATGGATGATGCTACTTTATAGAGTAAGTGATGATGATTGAGTGATTGGTCATGATTGACGACGTTTGCATGCTGATGATTGAGTGACTGCTGCTGATGGACGCTCTGATGATGATTGACTGACTGATGTTGACGTTTGACTAACTGACGATTGACTGACTGACGATGATTGAGTGGCTGATAATGATTGACTACGATTGACCGATGATCGAGTGACTGATGCTGATTGACGAACTGATGATGATTGACTGATGATGATGATTGAGAAGCTGATGAAGATCACTGATAATTGGCTGATGATGATTGATTACGATTGACTGATGATGATTGACTGACTGATGATGAATGACAGACTGATGATGATTGAATGACTGATGATGATTGATAGAATGAGTGAGAATGATTGAGTGACTGACAAGAATTGAATGACTGATAATGATTGATAGACTGATGATAACTGCATAGCCACTAATAAAGATTGACTGACCAATAATGATAATAGACAGACTGATGACGACTGACTGGGATTGACTGTCTGTGATTTACATATCTAGATCCAATCCTTCATTCATGGCTGATTGATTGACTGACTGACAGATCCATTATTGCCTGATTGAGTGATTGATGATCTACCTAGCTTATATAGATATATCTAACAGAAAACTTCACATTTATGCGATCCACAACCGTTAAACATATCGATATACCCTAAGCAAGAGTATTTTATACTATTGACCGGTTGTTGCGGTCAGCTCTCGTAGGACCCACGCCCCCCGGGCCCCACCTCATTCAGCTTCCCCCCGCATTTGCAATATGTTTATGTGTAATTTTCAAATAAAGGTTTAAATGTTTTTGGCAAACAATTGCAGGGACGCAATATACCGTTGCCCGTTGCACACAGCCCCCCAGCCCCGCAGCCCACCCACGTGCCAGCTTCAGTTCCGTTTCACATTTTGGAGCGCTTCGCTTATTTTGTTTATGGCTTTTTGCATATTTGCAAATGTGTTACATTGCGGTTATTTGTGCGTTCGATTTTGGTCATTGATATTGGCGGTGACCGGGCCCAGCTTTTGGTCTGGCTTTTATTTGGTTTTTGTATTTGTTGCCGTTCGCTGCTGTATGTAGCTGTCGAAGCACTGTTGAGTGCTTGTAATCAACATGGTTGCGGTTGGGTCATTGCTTTTTCCATGATTATAATACTCTAAGCAAAACAGGTAATCTCATTTTCTCCGACAAAAAAGAAACAGTTACAAATGAACAGAGTAAATGTAATCCACACACATATAAAAAGCCAAAATACTATTGTCATCTCGCTCTGTGTGCTGCTTGTCTATCTACTAGCGACAGAAACAGTAATTTCATTATAACTGCAGCAAGAACGCTACATTGTGGAACCTGCAAAAATTAAACAGTTATATTTGAGTCGAGTAAATGAGATCCACAATTGTATAAATAGCCACAATAATATTTCTATCACTCTCTGTCTGCATGTCGAGCCCCAAGCGACTAGCCTCGACGCTCTCACTGCTGCTTTGCATTGCAACTACAACAAGTACGCTCGCTGCCTTACGGATTCTTACTCATTTGCGTGATCCCGTTATCCACAAGCGAGCTGTATGAGTGTGTGTCAGCTCAAGAATTTGCAATGCTACGTTATGATTGTATTAGTGTGCAGTACGTTGGCTTTGATTATATTGGTAGCGCCTAAGAGTGAGTGTGAGAGAGACGATCAACTTTGTGCCGGCTCCGCAGCTTTAAAGCAGTCTACAGTCGGATAAAGCGAGAGAGAGAGAGAGTTAGTGCGCAGCAGAGAATTTGAGTGAGTAACTTAGATCTACTCTTAGTTTTCTTTGCACTCTCCACTTTATACACTCACTGAGTGTATTTCAATGCGGCAACTGTCTGACTGCCTAATTTGATGTGAAGGGTATTTTGTATTCGACATGTCATGTTTGAAATATTTTTGATTTGCCAGACGAAAGAGGGGAATGCTGTACACAAAACAAAAAAAAAAAACCCTGTCAGTTGACCACTAACGATGCCTAAAATCTAATTTAATTAGTATATTTGCCAGCTTTATAACTTGCGCAGCAACCAGAAATGTTGACGATGATAGCGCAACTGTGTGAATGACAAGTTAAGGTTTGTTAAATAGCATTTAAAGTGTTGGCTCTATATGTATGTATGGTATGTATGTGTGTATGTATACATATAAAACTGTGGTCAGAAAAATAGTAGTGCGACTGAAATGTTGCACAGCTAAATTTTGTGAAAAACATAATATTATGGAAACAATTTGAAACGAGTATTTAAACTAAAATATATATTTAGATATTTCTGTATTTGTATTTTTATATATTTATATATGTATGTATATATTTATATATTTATGTATATATTTATATATCTATATTTATATATTTTTAAATTTTTATATTGATTTTTTTATATTTTTAAATTTTTAAACTTATTTATTAAAATTATTTTAAAAATATTATGTTTAACACAAAATTTTATTGTGCAACATTTCAGTCGCACTACTATTTTTCTGACCACAGCTGTACAATCAACCAGCAGCTTAACAACCCATTTAGGCAGCTATAAAATCTAAACTAAAAGAGATAACAAAAAAATTTAAATGCCAGCTGCTAGTCTAATGTTTTAACTTATAAAATATGTGCTCGTATATTTTTTAAATATTTTTAAAACATTTTATAATAGTTAAAAACTACAAGATTAAGGCTGCATATCGATACATCATTTATAGAACACTAGTATATAGTAATCTATATACATATTGCCTGGCTAAATACCACGCTCAGGTATATACATTTAGTGGATGACGCTCTCTCCTGCCTCGAAGAAAGCTCAACTAAATTACGTGCCAATCAAGCACTTGGAAAATGACAATGGGCACGACGAGGCGTCTGATAAGGACAAAGCCGGGCGACACGTCAGACGGAAAACCAAAGGACAAACGTAGCACAAACTTATTTGTTTAACAAGACACTGAGACAACAGCAAGGAGTAAGACAATCCTTACACACACACACACACACACACATACGCACACAGAGTGAGGCCAATATGCTGTCTGTCTCTGCTGACTGTTTGCTAATTAGCACATATATTCCATGCCTGGCAGGCAGGCAGGCAGGAAAAACAAGCTGGCGACAGTGTCAACATTTCACGTGCTGGCAACAAGGACTTGCCAGCGTCTGCGGCGGATTAAATTGTTTAATTTTAAATATGCTCTGTCACTTCATTTGTAAGGCAGTGCAAGAAGTTTTGGGTAAAAGTTTCGACGGAGGGTGAAGAAAAATCATTAACACGCCGCAAGCCAAGCCAAACGAAAGGATAACAGATTTTTCTGCTAATTTGAGACGTAGTCCTTTGTGCGTGACGACCAGACAGCGCATTGCCATGAAATGGAATGGAAGAAACAGCAGCCACTCCACTCGACTGCTCCATATCTCAGACTTAAGATCAACTTCTTTGCCGGAGTTGGAGCTCTTGTCGTTCCCGTCGTTCCCGTCGTTTTGGTTGAGTGACGAAGCACAGAGATAAGCTCTTAGCTAGGCAGGATGCGGCCGGGAGCGGGCAGGAGTTGGCGGGTGTCTGCCAGCTCTAAAAGTTTCTCAATAAATTGCGTTTCTCGGTTGCACGTTGACAGTTTTGCTTAACGCTTCATAATCAGAAAACAAATACGTTGCCATCTAATTGTGTGTCCTGCGCCCAAAGGACTCTTCGACTTTGACTTCGACTTCGACTTCGACTTGGCCACAGCTGGCAATTCCGTTCTGACTTTGGCGATAACTTTTAAATATCCAGCCAGCTCCTCGCCGCGGTCCAGTCTGTCCGTCCGCCCGTCCGTCTGTCCGTCCGTCTGTCTGTGCGCCTTTTAACGCTTCGCCGATTGCTCACAAGACGAAATTAATTGTTGAGTAATTGAAATTTTATTTATATTAGTGTCCTTTTGCGCGGATTTCCTTTTGACGCACTGCAGGCGACTTCACGAACTTCCTACCCTCAGCTCTCAGCTCAGCTAGTCAAGTGGGTGCAATACACGACTTTTTTCCATCCCATGCCCTTGTTCAGTTTAGGCTTCACTGCATGCCACGGGGCAAATATCTAAATTTTTTATTCAAATCTGTTTTGGGCCGCAGGGCCTAGGATATTGTTGCCGGAAATCAGTTTCGCCTTGGAAAATCAATTATACGCACCGCTGATGATGTCATTTGAAAGTGAATTACAAGTTTAGTTTTCCGATTTTTTAAATCAATAGAAGTGAGAGAGGAAGGCATTGATATGATTGCATGCATTTAGGTATATCAAAAAGCTTTAGCAATATCTTATTATATGTCTTGTTTAGCTACCAAATTAACTACTATTTCAGGCATGGCAAGAGGCAGCGCTGTTAGCTAGACAATGAAATACATGAAGAGATTAAATAGCTGTCATATATATCTTAAGCCATATGTAATGTATCCTTAGGCATAAGAAAACTGTGTTCGCTGGTAGCTAAAAAGAGGCTAAGAAACGGAAGGTATACAACTAATTAATTCTAAGCTTAGTTATATATATATTTTATAGTGAATTTAGTTTAAAATCTCTCTAAGCAGAAAGAAGAGACAATTGTGTGCGCTGATGACGGTGATGAAAAGTTTTAGCTGGTAAATAAATATGAAAAAGTGTATTAATCCGATTTTATATATATTATGAATTGCAGTAAGGAATTGAGAATCTCATTCATCTCATCTGTCTGTTGACTTGGCATGATAGCGTATGCAACATATATGCAATGGGCTGTCATATACATATGTTCCATATGCCATCATGCCAAGTCAAGAGGCAGATGAAAGAGTTTCTCGATTCCTCAATTCAATCACGTCTCAATTTAAAGTGTTCTCCGCTGAACTGTCTCTCTCTCTCTCTCTCTCTCTCTCTCTCTCTCTCAAATCTGTGCTTAAAGTTTATCTTAGTGAATTATTTGACAGTGTTTAGCTCTCTCTGTCTAGCTGCATAGCTGGTCGGACTGTTTGATAAAGTTTGCCTTTTTTTTGTTGACACTCACTAAGCCATTTTTTTTTAATAAATAAATATAATTAAATAAATATAAATCACATTTAGAGCATAGAGGCTAAGAAATACTTAATAAAGAAAATATTCTACATACACATACATATATTTTCAGCTGAGTGGAGTATATGCAAAGCAAAGCTGCCTCACAGAGTCTATCGACTACTGCTGCCAGTTGCTACCTTCCAATTATATATATATATATATATGAATGTATGTATATATGCATATATGTTTATCTCTCATGAACCCCATTTGGAATCTTTTTGTTAATGCATTTTAATTTAATTTTGCATGGACAACCGCACAGCAGAACGCAAATGGCCAATGCACAAATAAAAAGCCAGTCCAACAATGTTGCCCCCTGCGAAAAACAGAGAGCGGGATAGAGAGAGATAGAGAGAGAGAGGGAGGGAGCTGCTTGTGGCATGTGTGGACTGTGGGTGGAGTTGCAAGTAAAGTGGCACTGGAGTCAATAAGAATGCAATGTCGACGTCTGCCAGCCACATAACAAGCTGGACACGACAACTCACAATGGACACGGCTATCAGCAACACACACACACGCACAACATAATTGCCGGACATTTGCAGCAAAGTGAACAAACCAGTTGCCAGATAGCCAGAGATACAGACCAGTTGCCCCATTCTCAGCCGTTTGTCATATGCAAATCAAATAAGAGCTGGGCTAGGGGCGAGAGGCGTAGCGCAGCGCAAATGCTTGGCAACATTGTTGCAGCAACATGTAGCTGCCCTTTGTTTTTTAGTGCTTAACGCAGTTTTTTTTGCAGCATCAAATTTGAGAGGAAGCTGGTGCTTTGATGGCCAGAATAAAGTAACTGCCACTGGGCACTTGAAGGGACTCGAGAACCATTTGCTTTTATTGGCTGACCACGGCTGACCACAGACAATTGCGTTTACTGCGCTCAGCCAGCAACTAGATGGAACAACAACAATAATAATAGCAAAACAAACTCGCACTAAATGCCATTAGTTATGCTGGCGTGTGTTACATGTCGTATGCGTAATGTTTTTTAGCTGCTAGCCAATCTGGCAGTCTGGGCCATTTCATTTGAAAAGTTGTTATCAAAATAAGTGCAAGAATTGTAGACGTGGCCAACACAATTGCCGCCCAAGCAAATCTCATTAGAATAATGCACGCACAAGGTGCAGTTGAGGCAGAGAGACAGAGAGAGAGAGAGAGAGAAGAGATTCACACAATTGTTGATTAAATTCATTTGAGCCATTTGCATATATATATATATATATATATATATACCTAAACTAGTCTGCTGCGTCTTTTATTATGAAACCGCATCGAAATGCCGTTTGGCTCGCCTTTTGGCCACAGGAATAATGAAGTTGCTCAAGTCCTTAAGTCGCACAACAATTGCCTGTCTGCTGTTGACAATGGCGTTGACTTAGGTGTTTGGCTTTGCGGCTACAGTGAAGCTTCCGAGTGCAGCAGCCAGCGCAGCACAGGATTTGGCAATGCACTTAGATGGCTCTGCTGCTCCATTGTTCTTTTCGGGCGGGTTTTGTTTTGATAAATTAATTGAAATTTCATTGCAATGTTTGTTTCGACTGTGATTTTCCAAGTTGAGCTGTGACGAGGGCGGTTTGGCAAAGTTTAATTGAAAAGGTAAACTGAAGTTTGGTATTAAAATCACTTCTCTCAATATTTTTCTTAAACATGCAACAACTTTTTGAGCACACCTCTTTAGCTGTAACTCGAACCCTTTTTGTTTATGGCGTGTTCCAAGAACTTCAGACGCACATGCCCATTCGATTGCATTAGGCCAACAATGGCTCGAGTACTTGGTTAACACATGCGGCACACATCGACTGAAGTTGAGGCCAAAAGTTTTTGGCCAGTTGAAGGCGAGACTAGATGAGACAAGCTGAGACAGGCTGAGACAAGTTGAGAGAGATATGTCGACAGTAGCTAACAGCTTTTTGCCAATTTTAATTGACTTTAGGCAACAGACCGCAGCAACTAGTGAAAAGTTGGTCTTGGGCGAGGCAATGCCTCGTTTGACTTTTATTGAATTAAAATAGCAACTGCACTCAGACTCCTTAGCACATCCAGCCTAATTGCTGGCTGTAAGTGAGCACGTGATTATCCAAGAAAAGAAAAACTCTCTGTCAGCACCTCACTTCCGGCCACAAGTTTCGTGCTAGTTTTTACCGTCAAGTAAGTAACTGAGTTTTCTTTTCCTCTTTGGCTCTTCTTGTTATACCCATTGAATATGGGCAATCAGGGTATACTGGTTTTGTTAACATGTGTGTAACAGGCAGAAGAAGGCGTGGCCGCTCCCATAAAGTATATATATTCTTCATCTGGATGACGAGCTGAGTTGATTTGGCCCTATGGCAACTGTAAAGCCTAAGCATAGCTCCGGCAAGTAGTTCAGGAGGCGTGGCACCAAATTCTTCCAAATAATAATGCATTTACAACATAGTGTAAGACCGTAAAATATATGTGTAAAACATAATATATGAAGTTAGAGCAATGCTAAAAAGATTTTTCCCTTTTTTAATAGTCACTACTATTTTTATGAACAACCAAATTTTTTTAGTTCTTCTTTCTCAATCCTTGAATTGCACATCCTTCCTAAGTTTGTAAGTAAAGAAATATCTAAAAAAAATACAAAAAATTGGTTAATATTAATATTAATTTCAAGTTGCTTTCAAATCATAGTCTGTCCTTAAATTATACTGTTAAACATTTAGTGCCTCAGTTGCACTACTATTTTAATGAACACAGCTGTATATATACTTTTGCTCACATACATTTAAATGCGCGCATTCTTACCTATATTTATATTAAATATTCCAGGAATCACAATTGCGATTAAGTTGGGCTTACTTTAGCGGAGATTTGCTACTCATCGAGGCGGATGATATGTAAGTTTCACTTCTGACGACTTCCCTTTTAACTTTTACTATTCTTATCAAGCTGTCGTTGTTCAGGGTATCTGCTAGCTGGGCACTCCCGGCTAGAGCTTACTTACTTGCTTCTTTTATTTTTTACATGTGCGCATTTTTGATGAAGTTGTGTGTGCTTCCTTGTCAGCGCATCCATTTGCATATCGTTTACGCTTTAATGTGATTATGGCGTGTGCATATTGAATGCCTTATCCTTGCCTTTGCCTCTGCCTCGGTCTCGGCCTCGACTTCGGCCTCTGCCTTTGCTTGAACTTTTAAAAGTAAGTTTTCTTTTTGGGCCTCACAGTTGTGCGGTTAGTGCGCTTGCAAAAGCTAATTGTGTTTCGGTGTTTTTCTTTTGCCCTGCAAACATTAGCAATAATGAATATTTCAAATGCCAGTTAATGGCTTTTACTGTGGCATTTAACTAAAAACGATAACTTTTAGCCTGTAAAATTGCTACAGCAATTGACCCGAATCGCACCTTACGAAACTTTACCAAGTTAACTTCGTCTTCTTCTGCTTCTTCTTCTTCTTCTTGTTCTTTTTATAGTGCTCACAATTTACAATAAAATGTATTTACGACTATGTTTTCCAAGTGCTTGAAGTGTCCTGTGCCATGTTTAATGCACCTTTTATTGAACTGAAGGGAAAAAACTGGAGTTCAATAGACGCCAAACTACCCATGAATACTTAGCCATTGCCCTACCATTGACCAATGTCCAAGCTGTGTTTATACTCTGCATATTTTGGGTCTGGTTGACTGGGTATATAGGTTTAATAGCTATGCTTGACTATCTATTTGAAGGTCTGTTAGTCTCCCTCGCACTCTTTTAGTAAGAAGTCGAGCTCTTTCCCAAGTTGAGTCTCTGTATTCATGCCTGTTTCTTGTATATCTCGAGTATTACAGTAGCTAGGCACCTGAAACTTAATACATATATTGTTGAAAGGCAGCTTTAACTCTAGGATAAAACTTTTCTTTGATATCTTTTGCCTAACCGAATATAAAATTGCTGCTGGCATAGCTCGAAAACTTCAATAGCTGGACACTTCAAAATTAATATTTAGCTTAACATACACATAACCCAAAGTCGGTTTCATTCTTTTTCTAGATACATTCAAACAATTCCTTAATTTTGATAGAAAAAAACTTAAAAGTCAATATCTGTAAGATCAAATATACGTAACGTCATTATTTTTAGTATCTCCTAGTCTAACAGTGTCAATTCCAATTCTTTTTTTTATATGTGCCAAGTAGCCCTTACCATTTCGGTTTTTATTGTCAGCTATTGACTGGCATTCTATGGCGCAGGCGGACGGTCCTGGTGACAGCGCTGACTATATGTCAGCAACATAATTCACAATTCGCTAGTTTTACGAGTCGCTTCCGTTCATTTCGGGCGATATAAAACGAGAAGCTGCTGCAGCTCCCAGTGGGAATATGTGCGAGAGAATATGGGAAGCGTATTTTGGGCGCTGGCGACGACGCGCCCGCATCATCAAGTGACCATTGTCCAGTCAGTTCTTTTTTACGGCATCAAGGGTCATCCTTTTGTGCTTAATGGTCGAGGCAGTCCACATAGATGGAGAGAGGGAGGGAGGGAGGGCGCTTCTCGCTATTCTGCGACTATTAACCTTATGCGTTACGTCACTTTTTGTCTGTTTTTTTTTTTTCCAGTTCAGCTTCGACTCGGCCGTGCAAACATAAGTTATTTATGATCCATCATTGTGCAATATTTGGTAATTCTTACAGACTTTTTACGGCTCGCCGTACAGTTGTTGTTTAACATTTGGGGTTTCATTCAACCTCCCAAAGTCCGACTGTCAGCGCAGGCCGTGCCATATGTGTGACACTCGGAGATTTATTTCGTTTATCTGTTTACAAATAATGTTATAAAACCTTTCACTTTTTTTTTGGCATTGATTTGATTTGTCCAGTCGACTAAAATGCCAATGAATTTAAGTGAATTTCGCTTCAATTTATTTCGTTTAGCTGAAACAATTTTAGCTATGAAATGGGAACACGACATGGCATGATATATGGCCAGAGGGTGAGTCTAGTTAGTCCTTAACAGAGCTGACTTAATTGAAAACGTTCGTAAGCTTGAGAGCTAGAAACTGGAAGTTATTGATGGAGAAACTATGATGAAAGTTATGGATTTGAAGGTATGTAGTTGAAAGGCGTATATTATTATAAAATTATTGTTAAATAGTTATTCATATAGAAGCTAAACTATAATATTATCTTCAAATCATTATCATCATTATTGAGTTCTCTCAATAGAGAGCTGCATAGAGCTAACTAACTATGTAGACATAAATTATCTTGTTTTATAGCAAGTCGTAAGGCCTTAATATTGTCTCTTATATGCCTAAAACGCACAAATGATAAATATATTTTGGTTAAATCTTAATTTTTTGACTTTTACTTAAAGAATTTGGGTTGTTGGGAGAACTCGATAATCTTTATAGACTTCTTACTATGATTACAATACACTATAATGCTATGCATAAGCTAAGTTTGACAGCCATTCATCAGTCTCAAAACTTTGAACATAGAACTAGCAATATCTATAAGATCTGCATATAGCTACTCTCATTCATCAGCTTAACTACTTGCAAATGATAAATACCTTCAGCTGAATCGTAACATTAACGTACTTCGCCTGCCTTAAAGACCCGTCTACTCTGGCCACATATATCATTTTGCGTTAGGCAATTTCAGTAATGTGCTCCGTATTGAGCTGCTCGCTCGTCCATTGCATTCAGACGTCAACTGTCTGTCAATGGTAGCTAGAAAATTAATGTTTGCCAGGGCATAAAATGCACACAGAACACACATAAAAATGCAACGCAAAAATAACATAAAAAGGCCACCAAAAAAAAAAGTAGAAAAAAAGCAGGCAATAAATTGCTGGCGCCCCCCAAAAACAAATGCCCAAAAATCGAACTATGACTTGACTCTAGTCCAACCCCGTTCGATTAACAACATAATTTCGAGTGTGTGTCATTAATGTGCACATTATGCCAAAATAATGCAAAAATCATATAATTTATATGTGCGAGGAAGGGTTGTCCGACCAGCGAAAGGGTCAATGCAAACCAATGGGCCAAAAAAAGAAAAAAAAGAGGAAAAAAATTGAAGGAAGAAGGAAGGAACAAGTGACCAGGATATAAAAGTGGCCACAGCGAAAGGGTCTAAGAGGCGTGCTGCCCACAGTTTTTTTTGTGCGCTGGATGTGAGCATGTGGTCAGAAGTGGAAGTAAAGTAGCCATAAGTGTTGTCCGGAACAGGACAAAAGGCAAGTCTAGAGGCAGGAGGAGTAGGGTTTAGCTGTGTGTGGGCTGTGGCTAAAGAAAGTTGTTTTAGCTTAGCATATAAAAAAAGCTAAATAGAAAATATAAAAAAAATGCTATGAAAAATTAAATAAACAAAATGAATAAACTGAGCTTATAAACAGCTTAAATTATTAGGCTAAATGCAGTGAAAAAGGTGGGAATTTGAATCAATGCTTGATTATGCCTAAAGCAATTTAGTTTAACTTTAAATATATACCAAAAATACAAATATTTAGAAAATTTCTTAAATACTTAAAATACTTAAAACAAATAATTATGATAGTTATGCTATTCTTATTTGAATTCTTTACTAACTGGGCAGGACTCTAACCCACACAAACGCCTGGGCAGGACTCTAACCCACACAAGGCTAAAAAGCTGTTAGAAAGCTACATACATTTATGTATATTCTAATTAAGTCAGCTTACATTAAATACTAAAAACTAGAAAATATAAATAATATACTGCATAAGTTAAATACTAAATACTAGAAAATTTAAAAAATATACTGTATAAACTAATTCTGCCTAGTCTAAATGGTATTAATAATTAAAGTCCACTGCTAAGGCAGTAATAAAGCGAGAAATGTTTCGAGAGTTGCCTAATGTATGTATATATGGTATACAATATTTACTATATTTATAAAGATATTTTTGTAAGAATTTCAATTGTAACTTTGATGATTTACGCAACATTTTCATATAAATTATTAGTCATCATTAGCTGCGATCTGTCACTATCTTTGAGACTTTAAAGGAATGATGTTCAACTGAATTCGAAGAACATAATTTCTTTCAGCCAAAGCTTTTTCAGCTATGCCCTAACAGCAAAGACTCCGTGACAAGTTGTTGCTCGCAACATTGTTGCTGACTGAAGCTTCAGCTTCTGGTGCTATGCAACATCTTTGTTTCTGGGAGATCGTGTTAAGTTATAATACATACAGGAAATATCAAGTTAGCTTCTTCGAAAGTATTTTTTGCCTTAAAAGCGACTCCGCCAAGCATAGACCTTTTGCGAAGTATATACATTTTGACATAAATGTAGTTTGACGATCATGCAAATGTGATTCACTGATAATTATTATTATTATTAGTTAATCAACTCTTATGATACTCTCAAGACTTTATTACATAAGGAAATGTAACGAAGCTTAAAATAAATAAAGTATAAATATATATATGAAATAAATATATATAAAATTTCATATAATTGCACTCATTCCCCCACTTCAAACGCTAACGAAGCGCGCAACTGTCAAAACAGTTCCACATATGAACAATAATGCTAACCAGAAAACGCTCAACGAGCTGCGACGACAGGACATATGCAAAAAACCGGAGCACAACCAACGGAAGGATACGCAAATAGCATAAAAAAGAGAACATATCTATAAATGTATCTACGGAGCAACAGGAAACACGTGGAAACGTATGCAAAACACACGATCTTAACCCCTTGTTAAGCTCTGTAGCTCATATGTGAGCCTGAGCCTGAGCCTGAACGTGTGCGTATGTGTGGCGACATGATTTTGATTTAGTGGCACTTTCAAGGCACAAGCACTCCGCACAACCCACAACACAACGCGTAGCCTGCCTGCCTATAAATTCAATTTGCGTATTTCTTGATGCAGAAATGCGTCAACGACAGCCCGGAAGCGGACCAAAAAAAAAAAAAAGAAGAAAAGTGAGTAAAGTGGAGTCTGGCAGAGCGACAACTTAATGCACTACCAATTATAACTCAATTTTCATAAATAAGACGCACACCAAAATAAAAAACGACAACACGCAAGAGCTGAGAGCCAGGGCTAAAAAGGGTTTTCGGCTTCGATACGCCTTGACAACTTTATGCTTTGATTTTGGCACTGCCAAAAAAAAAAAAAACCAAAAAAGAAATTGAGGGAAATTTATGAAATATGAAACAACCGCATGTGTGTAAACAGTTGGCTGAGTGAGAGTGAAAGGCCATAAAGCAGGGGCAGAGGTAGAGGTAGAGGTAGAGGCAGCAGGAGCAGCAGCAGCAGCAGGAGTAGAGACAAAGGCAGAGTCAGAGTCAGAGGCAGGCGCAACCCCTCAAGCCCTGCCTGCTCGTTAGGTCGTTTAGTGAACCCTTTTTTTTCGGGGTAAAAACATTGATTTTTATCACCAAAAATCAATTGCATTATTGTGTTGTGTTTTCTTTTACCAAGCCGCCCGAAAATCTATAAATATACGATATATTGCTATTTATAGCAGCCGTGGATAAATCAATTTTGGCAAGCCTAATGAATTACCAAAACTGCAAATGTGTGACAGAATAGAAAAATGGTAAAAAAAACTGGGCGAAATTCAATACATTCTTAACGAATAGGAAATACACTATGAGCGGAAGTATAAATGAAAATCATTTATGATAGTCAAATGAAATCTATTTTAGAAAAATATTTAAATGCAATATAAATGCATAAGAAATATGCTTTGAAAAGAAATTAGCCTTGAAGCTCTAAGAATATCTATCTATGAATATCTTTTATATATATTTTTTGGCAGATTGCAAATATCATTTAATAAGCTTGTATCTATGATTGTATTTATGGTAGCTATATCTCAATTTATTTAATTTATAAATAACATAATTATTTTAAAAAATGAAGAAAATTTAACACCAAAAATTTACTTTTAAATCAAATTAATGGCAAATTTTTAAGCAAAAATATAAAAAAAAATATTCATTTTATACATTTTTATTAATTAACATTTCAAATATCCATTTAGGCGAAGGTTCGGCGCCGCAGCTAACAATCACTCTTTCATTAACCTCTGTTAGGTTTCTTCTCTTTTGAATTGCTTTGCTCTCAATTTACTCTTGATTCAATTTAGCTAGCTAGCTTGTGTGATATTGCTGTTGCGGTGCCTACTTATACTTCTATTCTTGGCATTTGTCTCTCTCTCACTCTCTCTGTATAAGATTTTGCTCTTAGCATCATATTTGTAAGTTCATTTTTTGCTACAATGTCATGTTCATGGCACTTAAATAAATAACTTATATTTCGAATTGAACGTTTTTAAATGATTGCCGTCAGAGTTGCCGTAGATGCTTAGCAGACTTAAATATATACCCAAAGAAAAGAATCAATATCTATGCTCTCATGTGCTCTGATAGTCAAACGATATATGAATTTATAAGCTTCCTTCTAATTTGATTGTCTAATATGTAATATGATATACACTTTATTAAAAAACTGAACAGAAGAAGCGGAACTCTGCAAATTTCTGTGCCATCTAAAAGTAGATCTCAAATAGCTTTAACTAAGCACTTTGCCAGTCTTAGGAAATGCTTTATAGATCTTAAACACCTTAAACTAAGTTGATATCCAGTCCATGTCCTTTAAAGCACCCTATCGTATTGGGATATCTAATGAGTATTTGCTGCTGTCTGATTAGTGCTTATTGTTGGCCAAACAAAAAAGGGGGCGCAGCATGAAAAAGAAGACGCAAGTTGTCATTGGGTCTAAAATGCAACATAAATCATGGGACAAGTTGAAAATGCCGTGACAGCATAGGTCCTGGCAGGATGCGCCTGGTGTTTACAGACTGCTGTTGCTGCTGCTACTGCTACTGCTACTGCTACTGCTACCTACCTAGCTACCCACTACTCTAACCCCGTAGCTACACACATGAATCACTTTATGGCGCAGCGAGTGCAACAAACTGTGATTAATAGCAGCCGCAGACCCACAGCAGCAAACTAGACGCCGGGCAGCCTGAACAGCAGCCGAAAGCTTTGCTAGCTGACAAATTTTCATGAATTTTTTATTAAACATTGAAATCAATTCCATTTTTTATCATTTGTTGTGGGTGGCCCCCTCTCGTCGTTGTTGTTGCTGTTGCTGTTGCTGTTGTTGCTGCATGTGTGTGGTAAAAATTTAAAATTTCGGCTGAGGATTTCGGTTTTTCCTTTTTCGTTTGGCTTTTAGAGCTGCAGTCGCACGTTTGACTTAACTTGTTGATTTATGGCTTTGCAGCTGTCAGCGTATCGTGTGCCTGTGTGCCACGTCCTTGTTGGCGCTCTTCGTGTAGCATGTGCCTTGTAGAATTGTGTAAAACGCTTGTTAACATTTACCCCACAAGCGAAAACGTTGCGGCAAAAGCATTTGACAGTTTTCAGCGTAAGCAAAGCGCAAATATCTACACGCTGTGATTTTTCAACAAAGAGAAGGAGAGAGAGAGGGAGAGAGCGGAATTTAAATTAGTTGAATCGGTAAGTGCGTAGCAGGAAATGCTTTTTGGCATAGTTTCCCAGCATGCGAGTCATAAATCACTTGACATTTTTGGCTGTGCTTGGTGGCACTGGATGATGAATTGAAGTTGTCATAGCTAAAGTTACATCCAAATGAGTTTGGTGAATAATAAAAGCTGCACAAATGAGTAAAGGAGCGAAAGGGCAACGTGGTTTGAATTGGAGTTGAGCGTATTGCACATAGGATGTGAGCTCATATTAGGCAATGGCACATAAAATAGACTAAGAGCTAAAATATAGGCATATATTGGTCTATGCTTAAAATAAAGAGGAAAATTTAAAAAAAGTAATAGTAAAAGATATTTGAAACTAAAGGTCAGTTTTTATACTATATAATATTTCACGTAGAGCTCGCTGAAGTAAATGCTGAGATTCAACTGAATTCGAAGTTAGACTTGAGTCTAGTTTGTCATATGTTAGCTGCAAAAAATTGTATAAAAAGATTTAATTGCGCCTGTTTATACAACAAAAAATATATTTAAAAACTTAAAAAAATAAATAAATAATAAAATATTAATAATAATATTGAGTAACCAATCATAGATAATAATCATAGCAAAATTCTTCACAAAATTTAATAAAAAGTTTACGGCTAGCAAAAAATAAATTTAAAAATATTTTAAAATTAATAATAAAATTTCTATACAGAGCCCAACTGCATGCCAAAGGTTTTTCGCCTTTAGAAAAGGGTTAACTGCGCATTCACCCTTTACAAAATTTTCAATATTTACAATTACTTAGCATTTTAAGTCGCCGCGTCACATCAAAATGACAATTATTTGTCAAGTCATAATCAAATTGAGCCCAAAGAACGATGCGTGGCACAGTTGTACCTAATCCTGTGGCTTTGCATGTGCAGCATGTGACACCAGCAACAACAACAACAACAACAACAACAACAGCAAAAAATTTTATATATATAAAAGGATTGCGTTCGTCAAAGTGACGAGAGCGAGCTGAGGCAAAGTCCTGCTTGGGGGGGATGTCCTGCTGCCTGCAGGCGTGCGTCAGCCATAAATGTTTATGATTATGGGCAGGCGGCGGAAGATTTACTTAACACATGTGCTGCATTTTTGCATATGATACCAAGCTAGAGATGACAAAATGGAATGCCCATAATGTGAGATGCTAAGAGGAATAAAGGCAGTTATAGAAGTTACAATATTGAAGAGGCTAGCCAAATAGTTGGAATAATTTGAATGTGAGAGATAAATGTTGAAGATTTGTTGCAGTCAAGTCGATGGCTAGAATAGGGTTAAGGAGTACCCTTAATGTGAGATGCTAACAAGGATAAAGCGAGTTATGATGGTTTCAAATAAGAGATAAGGCTAGGGATATGTTAAAAATGTTAGAGTTATGTATTCAATTGGAATTCAAACTATCGCTTACTCAAGCAGTCACTCAAATATCTAATGATAGATGAAGAAAATACACATAATATTAGATACTGACAAGGATAAAGGTTATAGCTTTGTAATGTATACATTTAGATATGTATTCAAGCAGAAGTCTGAATCATCGTTTACTCCTTCTGCCACGTCGTCATCTGTGAAGTAAAAGGAACATTCATAATATCAGATGCTGTCGAGAATAAAGCGAGTTAGACAGGGCCCGGCACTCGAAGTGTTACCTATTTAAAGGGCGACAAATTGGCTTTGGAAATGGACTTTTATTGATATCAAAGTACAGCATGTGTAGGATTACTTAAAAATATAGAATCAATTCAATTTGCCACGATATGACCACCTTTAGACTTGCCTATGATCATCAAACCTGCAGAACACATTCCCAGTAATATGTTGATAATATAAGACGAAACAAGCTGAAGGGAATGGGCTTAATGCCAGATGTTGACAAGGATAAATGAAAGTACATGCTGAAACAATATATATATGTTATCAGAGACAAATCTCAGCTATCGCTTACTCAGCGAGCTATGAACTGATATATCTTAAAGCACACGTATCTAGCGATAGTTAAAGGCAAAAGCTAAACTGTCCGACACATTCAAAGACAAAACTGAATACAGCTCAAATCATGTAAAGTACACAACTTTAACATTCATATCTTTTATCTTGTCACAAATGCCAACTATCGTTTGCTCACGCTCCCATCTCTAACCGTGCAACCCCCAAACTCCCGAACGCTTTTCAGCACTGGCAAACGCATAAAAACTTATGTTTATTTGACTTGGCTTTTTCCTGTGCGCGTTAATTGTAAATTTCGCGAATTGCGACTCCACTCACATGGCTCGTTTTTTTCTTTTTGTGGGGGCAACCGAGCAACATATTTGACAATTTTGTACTTTATTTTAATCTTTTCTACGCGTACGATAAAATTTTACGATATTTGCCAACGCCCAACAGGGTGGCTGCGGCTTTTCCAAATGCGCGCATATGCCAGCTTTGAAATTATTTTTAATTGGCGAGCCTCTGCCTCGCGCTGTGCGGGCACCGCCGCCAGTTAGTACAGTCAGAGTCTGTATTTAGAGCCGCCCCAACAGGAAAAAAGCTTTCAAATCAAAGCAATTTCGCTTTGATTTGTGCGAATTGTACTCAAAACAAAAAAAAAAAAGCAAATACGTTTCGGCTCAAATTTGGCTTGTGAGATTTATGTAGTTGAAAGATTTATTCGCATAGAATTTATTGTAAGCCTGCGCTGCCACCGAAACTGACCTGACCCTGGACTTCATAGACTTGTTTACCGTTAAGTGCTTTAAAAGCGCATAAATCACGCGGTTTTCGCATTCGCATTCGCAACCACGTTGACAAGCTTGCCTAACAAACAGTGCGCACTTCGAGCCACCCAAATCCTGTATTTTGTTTTTTTTTTTTTTTTTTTTTTTTTGCTGGGTGCTCAGCATGCTTTTAGGCGCGCCAAATTACGCGTAAATGGCAGCTCCAACTGTGACTCGCACTCTGTAACTCTGGCCAAAATCCTTGTCCTGGCCATTTGGACATGTTTCGCGCGTGGCCCGCAGCAATACGCGGCTTCCACATGCCTCGCACGTTGATGGCATTTTAATTAGTTTTCCACGAACTTGTAGCTGCAATTTGATTGAATTGTTGTTGGACACGTCGCAGATGGGACGCATAAACAGATTAGTAAGTGTGCGATGCTGCTGTCGCGGGCTTTAAATATTTGACCTCAAAGTGCAGCTGATTGAAAATATCTATATGGAAGACAGAGTTTTGCAGATGCAGATACAGATATAGATACAGAATATAGATACAGATACAATATAGCTATAGCTATAGATATAGATATAGATATAGATATAGATATAGATATAGATATAGATATAGATATAGATATAGATATAGATATAGATATAGATATAGATATAGATATAGATATAGATATAGATATAGATATAGATATAGATATAGATATAGATATAGATATAGATATAGATATAGATATAGATATAGATATAGATATAGATATAGATATAGATATAGATATAGATATAGATATAGATATAGATATAGATATAGATATAGATATAGATATAGATATAGATATAGATATAGATATAGATATAGATATAGATATAGATATAGATATAGATATAGATATAGATATAGATATAGATATAGATATAGATATAGATATAGATATAGATATAGATATCTATTATAGATATAGATATAGGTATAGATATAGATATAGCTATAGCTATAGATATAGATATAGGTATAGAAAGAGATATAGATATAGATATAGATAACTATTATAGATATAGATATAGATATAGATATAGATATAGATATAGATATAGATATAGATATAGATATAGATATAGATATAGATATAGATATGGTTATAGTATAGATATAGATATATATAGATATAGATATAGTATAGATATAGATATAGTATAGTATAGATATAGATATAGATATAGATAAGATATAGATATAGATATAGATATAGTATAGATATAGATATAGATATAGATATAGATATAGAATATAGATATAGATATAGATATAGATATAGATATAGATATAGATATAGATATAGATATAGATATAGATAAATAGATAAAAATCTATTATAGCTATAGATACAGCTACAGATAAAGATACAGATACATCTATAGATACAGATACAGATACAGATACAGATACAGATACAGTTACAGATACATTTGCAAAGGTTATTAGAGAGAGAAAGACATTGTATTCCGTCGCTTTCTAGCTGACTTCTGTGTTTAGTTTAAGCATATTTAAGTATTACATATTATATACAAAGATTTCTTATCTCTAAGCAGCAGCCAAAAATTCTAACAATTTACCAAAGAAAAAAAGAACTCAAGCTGCAATTATATTTATTATTTTTCAGCTCATAAAATAAGAAAAAATCCCTCATAAGCATTTTGCAGTCTCTTAAGTATTTTCTGCATTAAAAAGCTCAAATTTGTTCCCTCAGTTGTCGAAATACCTCATAAAATATTTAGAAATCACCTTATACCCGTACCATAAAAATGATTATTCTTATTTTATTTTTATTTTTTCAAATATTTCTCATCGTTTAATCTGGGCGCATCAGTCAGGCATCAAATTATGTTTTCACAATTTTACGACATTTGTTTCAAATTAAGCAAAAGCCCAAGACGCTGGCCCACCGCCACCTATTGCCTTTGCTCTATCCTCGTTTTCAATGGATTTCGACATTGTTTTGTTCTTTGTGCAGGACCTTTGCATATTTGAATAGCTCGGTGGAGAGCTTGCTTGTAATTATCTGGTCGAGCGACGTCTTTGGCGCAATTTCCAATTAAAATTAATGAAATATTTTACGCGAGCCGTGCTGGGTCAGCCATAAAACCATTTGGAAATCTTGTCAACGCCGTCTCATAAACATAAATGCCCAGTTTTTCGTTAGCTCAGGGGGGAGGAAGCTGGGCGTAATTATTAGCACCCGAGCAAGTGCAGTCGGCTAAATCCCTCGGCAGGCGTCAAGGAGCGCACTTTGAAGTGTTGAGGTTTAGTCCCAGGAGATTTGTATACTTCTTCTTCTTGTTGCTTCTTTTTTTTTTTGTTTTTGATTGTTAATAATTGAAAGCAGCTGAAAACTTTAGCCACATTTCTACTTTTTAATTTGCCAGTCTCGGCGCTGGCTTTATAAATGACCAAAGCACATACGCTCAAATTAATGGCCTTACCCACGACTGTCAACCACTCAGTCGTCAGTCCGTCAGGCTGATGGACACATGTACAGTACAGTCCGGCTAAAAAACAAGAAATGTTTGCAAAAAGCATTTTTGCTTAATGTTGATTAAAATGCCAGCGCGTTGGCGTGAAAAAATTTGCGCCAACTTGCAGCCATTTGGCTTCCATTTCTTTTTCTCCTTTTTCTCCGTTTTTTTTTTTTTTTTTTTTTGGTCGGGCAACTCCATATTGACAAGCCAAGTTGGCCAAAAACAGCAGGCAACTGCCAACTGCCAGCAGGCAACAGGCAGCTGTCTGCACAGCCGTCGAACAATGGCAAATGCTAGGATGGATGAATGGAGCGACAATTCTTGGCTGGGGACAGCAGTTGAATCTCTCTCTCTCTCTCTTTCTCACTCTATTTTTTACATCTATTTTTTTTTGTATTGCATTTTTTTCGGCATTGCGTAGACAAATGAATGAAAATGTCAAACCGAACTGCGGGCATTTTGGTTTGCTGGACTTTGGTTAGACAATTGCTGCGAGGTGGCAAGAGAAAGTCTCATTTGTTAATTGTTTGGTTTTTGTTTTCGGCAGGATTAGAATGATAAGAAAACTTCAGGTATTTAAGCAAAGATATTTATTGCATATTATAATATTATATACGACTTGAGAGAGGGAGAGAAAGATAAAGGTCATCAGCGTTATTTTGATGAAAAGCTTTTTACTCACCCACACTCATTGTTCGAGAGAGATTACGAAATTACTTGTTAAATATGAGCTTTTTGAGCGATTCTCAAATACACGAGCTGCTGCTTAGGTATTAGAATTAGTGGGAGAGAGAGAAAGGAAGAGATTGAGGCGAAAAGAAATGACTCCATCTCATTCAACAGCTTTCTCTTCTCCACATTCATACAAACGTGTCAGTCTCAATATCGCCTTTCTCCGCGATTCTCAGGCACATCAACTGCCTCTCGCTACACAGCTCAGTGTCAGTGGCTCAACTGTACCTGCAGCTCAAGTGCAGCATGTGCACTTGTAATATAATCCAACTCCTATACACACAGATTCGGAAGCATATATGTATTTTACATACAAGTAGCAATAACTTCCAGCTATAATGACAAAGCAATTAAACATTTCAACAATCAACGTGAAGGCATAAAATTTCAGCTGCCCTCCCGCCTCCGCCGGCCACCAAACAGTTTTGAGTCATTGCTCTTGGGGTAGGTAGTTGCCCAAAACAATCAAAAACGGTGTCGAGTCGCGTCGCAGCGACTGTCCATTGTCGAGGCAGGGGTAATAGCTTTCAAACAATAAATGTCCGCAAAACCATTGACGTGGCCAGCTCGCAAATATGCAAAAGGCCAAGCAAATTGGGGGGAATGGCAACAGCCAATGGCCAAGTCATTACAAGAGCTGCTGCTGCCGCTGCTACCACTGCCACTGCCACTGCTGCTGCTGCTGCTGCTGCTGCTACTTCTGCTGGCAAATCACGTCAGGGGGTAAAGAAGCTGGCTAACTGCGATGGTTAGAGTTGAGTGGCAGGGGCTTTCGACTGCCAAGCAATTCATCTAATTTGCATGAGCATTGGGCACGCTGCTCAGCGTTTTGGGGTAGTCGCACAATAAATAAAATTAAAATGATGGCAAACAATGAATGGACCCAGCGCCATGGACGCAACCATAGACGACTACTTCGCCTAATGCAAAACACACACGTAATGACCTCGCTGGAGAGCAGGAGAGCAGGAGAGCGACATATACAAAAGAAACAGCAACTACAACAAAAGTAAAAAAAAAAAACTCCACAAAATTGAAAAGGAAATTGTTTGTAACTGCGAAACGAGTTTATTATTTTGGCACCCTTTCGACTCGACTGCCCATTACAATGGCCACAATGGTCAGCGCGCAAAGAAAGCGCGAAATTTTTACATATGGCTTGACCCAGGACCCAGAGGTCCTGCCGCTGTCCTTCGGCCTCTGCATATAGACGTCGTCATGGGTCCGTAACCTTTTTTAATTAAAATGTTGACAGGCGCATGCAAAAATGCGCGCCGACACACACGTTGCTGATGGAGCGTTCAGACACGGCCTAGCGAGCGACAGAGATAGAGGGCGAGAGAGAGAGAGCGCACCATCAAAAAATCAGCTCTGAGGGCAGCTGAGTTGTGCTTCATTGGTCAGACATGGCCCTAGGTCTACAAATAATGATGGCAAAAGGAGTACCTGAAAGCGAGTATCTAAAAGTGGAACTATACCACAGTCTTGTTCTCTTTTTGTACCTTGTAGCTAGAATATTTTTGCATTTTACTCACTCATGGTACATGTTTTGCTCATATTTTATACTTTGGTCGTAGTACTCCAAATAATGAACATGATCATTATATAATGTTGGGTAACATATATATATAATTATATAATGTTGGATAATCCAAACACATGGCAGAGGATTACCCAAAGATATTCTACATTATGTTCCCTTGCTTGTATCCTGTACCTTATACATTGGTACCTTACAAATCCTTTTATATGTTACATACTTACATTTATATGACTCATATATATGACTTATATGTGCATACGCATATGTTCCCTATAAGTTTATCTAATCAATTCTGTTGTATCATTGCTTGAACTGATTTATTTTTGAGGTAACTCATACATATATATAGTTTTACAGTCTCTGAGTATTACCTGAAGCTTTGTCTAAGCTCCTGTAGCTGTCCATTTATTTTCACAAAATGCATTATAATTATTTTGCATATATTATTTCAACGAGGTTAGATTGTGCCCGCGCTAAAATAATAAATAAATAAAAAAATTTAAAATAGTTTACTAAATAAAAATTGTTTTGTATTTATTTTTTTGAGAGTATTGCTTTCAGTTCAAAACTGTCAGTCTGTTAACTAATAAATATGGCTAAGAGAGCAGAACATTTTAACACAAGCTGTAGAATAATTCTCCAAGTTTTTGTTGTTCAGTTGTCTAAATGAGACAGCTGCATTTTTCCAAAAGCAAAAATAAGTAATCTACAATATTTAAATAAATTAAATATACTTTTATTGCTATATTTCATACTCTCAATTATTAAATTTGTCAGATTTTTATGCTGAACATAAATGTTCATATAATGTTTTGCAAAATCTTTAATATTTTGTTACATATGCTAAAAGTTTGTGCTCTTAAACGCTTAAAATATTTATATAAAAGTTAGAGTTCCTTTCAAACTATAGCTATATACTATAGCTTTTTCAAACTATAGTTTGGCATATCTTAAACATAACTATAATGAATTATTGAAAAATCAATGATTTATTTAAAATTTGTTAACGAACCCTTCAATAACTGAAAATGCGGGCGTAGCTTTTGCATAATTTTTGAAAGTAATACGTAAGGCTGATTTGCCTCAGGCAGATTCCCATGAAAGCGAGTCGCGTGTGCCGCCTTTACCCCTGCACCTCTCTCTCTCCGCCTCTCATGAGGGTTGTACAAATTATCAAAAAAAAAAAAAGAAGAGAAGAGAAGAGAAGAGAGAAATTATTTTATTTATGGCGACACTTATGACATTTAAGTGGTTTTTGCACTTTTCGCAGCGCACGCGATGACAGCAAAGAAATTTGCGAAAATGTAAATTTTCACGCAATTGTGGGCGTGGCACATGTGTATAGACCTAAAATGATTTAATGCCTTTTAATTGAATTTTAAAGTGGCCCACTTTTTGGCCAAAAAAAAACAAAAAAAAACATGGAAAAGCTGAGCTGAAAAGTGCCCAGGGGCATTTAGCTCATATGTGCAGGATTTTTCCTTTAAAATGTGCGCATATGTTGCCGTTTATAAGAAAAGATAAAGCCCCAACCCAGACTTGGCCTAGAGGCGTATCAGTTTACAATTACAAATGTCAAATTTGACATGATAAATGGGCATATGTGAGTCGCCTTTCACTGCCTTTCGCTGCCGCAGATATTATATGTACATGGCATTTTTAGCCCTTGGGTCTTGAAAGGTTGAGTGCGATGGATTACACAAAGTAGATGTAGAAACACGTTAACTTCAATAAAACCCAAACAAATTTAAATTAAATTTGTTTTCCATGCAGTTGGCATTTGTTTGGCTTGTGAGCCTGCAATATTTTCTAATATTTCTAACAAAAAAAAAAAATAGTTTATGTCGAATAAATTTGTGTATTTTTTTATATTTATTTCTTATTTATTTATTTTAATTTAATTGCTATTTATTTATTCATTATTGTATTTATAGTTATTTAATCCAATTGAATTAACTATTTTATTAGACATTAATTTAATTTGCATTTTTCTACCACATTTCAGTTGCTAAGAGTTTTTATGTTCTTCGTCCCGACATGAAAGCAGATCTGATATTTTATTTAATATAATAATGAATGGAAAATTGTTAATTATTTTTATTTATTTATTATTTTGTGCATATTTTCTGTAGCATATTATTATTTTTATAATTTTATTGTATTTCTCCTGCCCACCTTTCTCTACCTTTACCTCTGAGCCTTTTTGTCATTCTTTGTGTAACTTGAAGCCGCGCTAATTAAGCCATTTTGCTGTCACTAAAGCACTTTTTGCACAGACAACAAATAAATTATAGTAAAAAAAAGCGAAATGGAACATAATATATAAAAAACAGCCGGCAATTGGGGTGCTTATATCAATATAAATATATATAATGTGGCTGTAATCAGAGAGCGGTGAAAATATTTATGCTAACCCAACACAAATCATTTGAAAGTTGACACTACGAGGCAATTGAATAAGGGTGTGGCACACCTCATACTCACACACACACACGCACACACACACACACAGTTAGTTATATAATACCTCAATGTGGGCCAGAGGTTCGAGGCAATTTTGTAAAAGATCATAAGCAATTAGCAGGCAAAGGTTTGACAGCTATTTAAGGGGGGAGAACTTGAGAAACTGTGACAGCTGTAAGGCTGATGGGCAACAGAAAGAGCAGAAGAACCAGTTCGATCTATCCACCTATCAGGCCATCCGTCAAACTAGACTAGAACAAACCGTTCAGTTATCTAGCATTTCTAATTGAAACTCACACTTACTGAGAGACAAAAGAAGATTGAAGTCCCCTCCCATGAGCAACACCCTTATGGCTGATTGCACTTGTCATCGAGCATGGAACTGGTTGACAGTTAAATTGTCATTTGGGTCGTGTGGTATGTGACCGAACCCATTGTCTTTGGCCTTGCCCTGAACGATTTCTTCCGTTTCACATATGTTCAACTTTTTGTGCATTTCGCCGTATGCATAAAGTTAAGTGCTTTAGTTTTGATTTTCAATTATGTCACATTAACAGTTCCGAACATCCTGTGCCCCCGGCTATTGACAAGCTTAGGCCTGGCATATGTATTGGGCAGCGACAGCCAAAAAATGTCCTCTACAAATATTCAAACGTCATTACAACCCCCAAGCGGAAAAAAAAAAAAAAAAAAAGAGAAACTATATTCGCTACGAACGCATAAAACTGCGTTCATGTGTAAAATTTTTTTAAAAGCCTGCTGGAAATTGAATTTTTAAGCCGATTATGCATATAAGTTTTTTAAGCGCCAGCATTATATTAAATTAGCTAAAAAATTGTAACAAGTGTTGAGCAGACCGGGAGAAAAAGAGGCTGAAAGTTATTAACCATACGCATATGTATTGACTTTTGGATTGGAACAAAGCTAAGTCCACTTTTATTATCTGCCTACGCTAATGGCTTGGGCAGTGAAGGGTGAGAAGGGATTGCATGTAGATATATATGTAAGTAAAGTAATATATATATTTATGAAATATATATAAGTTTAGATTGTGAATATGTGAAGGAAATTCTTATCGAACCCTTGGCATATTTTCGCTGCTTGCATTATTAGTATATATTTATACCCTAAACCCTTTGAATAAGTGAATTAAGAGTAAATATTCGTAGACGAGCACATAAAGTATATACATATATATTCTTGAAGAGCAGTACTAAACAAGTTGGTCTCCTGCAGTCTATAAGTACTAAAGATACTTGTAAAGTAGATCAATTATATATCACATATAATGGAAACCTTTTTATACTGCCATGGAATTAATAAAAAAATGTTATTGCTAAGTTACCATGAATTTTCATACAGCTTTAAGCTAATTCAAAACAATTTTGGCCTCTAATTGCTCACTTTATTGTTCGTATTGAGTTTTGACAATTTGCTCTAAACGCGAACAAGCCAACTTTGGCTGTCGTATTCTCCGCTATGCATGTATGTATGTATGTACTTTTGCTCTTGAATTAAAATGTTTGACGCAGCGCCGGTTGCTGTGCCCAACACATATCTTGTTTTATGAGTAATAACAATGCAAATTGATATATAAAGTTTTCCTGACTATAAACAAATATCGAGTACTTCACATTGTCTATACCTGCATCAATCCCTATATCAAATATAATTATATTTTATTATAAATTCTGCCTTTTTCTTATGTCTAGCTTCCTCCGTCTGATTGACTTTGACTTATGTATATACAAATTATCATACACAGCAGCAAAGTGCGTTCAGTATATTTTCTAATCCGTCCCTTTCGACTATAGCAGTTTTCTAACTGGTTATTCTAGCAATTTAAGAAAAATGTCCAAAAATTATTATGTTTATGTATTTAAAATCTCGCAGCTGTTCTTTAAAAATATATCAAAAATATATAAATAAAAAAAATATTTATAAATAATTATACATATTTTAAATGAAAAAGAATTATAGAAAGCTATAAATACTTTTTTCATATATGAAACGAGAGCTAAGTTTATTTTCCAGTAAAGAGTTTAAGCCAAACAAATAAAAACAAATTACTCCTCAAATTACCTGTCATCAAAAATTATTTTTTGTACTTGCTTCTTCCATAAAACTTAAACAAAATTGTTTTTAATTTATTTATGTTCAAAAATATGTATCCGTTAAGGTTTCCTTCCACATTCGAAACGATTTGACTCTAGCCCCGTGCGCAGCTTTGTTTACTTCAACCAACAATTTTGTAATTCAATATTTGGTTTAATGACCTCAACTTGCGAGTCGCAAGCACAGCCAAAAGTACATATTATTTGCAAAAAATGATTGGAAAAAGTAGAGGAAATAGTGTACAAAGGTGCATGTCCTTGAGGACAATAACATTTGTGCTGCGATTACTCTGAACGTTTTGTCGTGTGGCTTAAAAAATTCATATGACAGTTGCACAACATGCAATTGGCGCAAGATTATTGCAAATTGAATAAAAATGCCATGCAGTAGTAGACCAAATTGTTCAGCAAGCAAAGCAAAAAAAAAATATGCGAGCTACAATTTGATTAGTGGGTATTACTTAGCGCTAATTGAAAACTGTGCACTCTGCGCTAATCCCGCAATTATGTCAAATAGTGGCACGGCCATCATAAGTCTTTTGGGATAATTGAAGAAATGCCAGCGAGTCACGCAATTAGTTTAAATTATCTAAAGACGGCAGCCGCTCAGAGTGGAGCGAGTTGGCGCTTTAACAGGGGACGATAAACAAGCGCAATTAATAAAGTTGCCAGCACGGCGGACTAGCTGCAACATATTTTGACCTTTTGACGGTACGATGGAATGAAGTGGCAGAAGTCAAGCAAATTTACAACACCATGAAGCACACATGGCTACAGCGCCTGAAAAATTGCAGCCAAAGACGAGTCGAGTCGAGTGCAACAATAGCCAGCCATGAAATTTATGACCAGCCATTTGGCCAAGGACTCGAACAGAACAAAACACACAACACACAACACACTCCACATACACACATACATGACTAACGCACACACATTATGAGATTAAGTTGCCCAGTGGCAGCGTTGCTTGAACTGTGGTTCTGGCTTTGATGGTTTGGCGGTTGCCATAGAGGTGAAACAGTTGCGCTGGCCTGGCCCGCTCCGTTTGTTTCAATTAGCGTCTTTACAGCTATTTGCACAATGTCTTTCGGCGATAGGCAAATTTTTTAAGCCGTCAAAGTTACCACCAGACGGATGAAAGGCGGCGACAGCAGCTCATTGAACCACAAAATAAAGCGTATCATAATAATAATATCGTAATATGCAGTCGCTCCACTAATGCGTATTACCTAAGCCCACCCACCGCCGTCGTGCCTCAACAGCTAACCGCCTTCACTTCACACACACACACACACACACACACACACACACCCACTCAGGCCATTGCACTGCAGGAGGTCCTTCGTCATTGTAGCTGGCCCTGCAAGGCGCTCTTTGAAGCACTGCCGGGCGTCTGGCAATAGACTTTGTCGCGCTTTCCATACTCTAACCGGAAATGGTAATAGTTGAGCATGAAGTAGAGTTTGGTATAAAGATTTGTTAAACAAATAAGAGTTTTAGTTTTTTTTTTAGATTTTATTTTTATATTTTATATATTTTGTAATTTATAATAATCAATAATTAAGTTTATTGTGTTTCATAATAATAAAAAGAAATAATTTTTAGATTTTAATACAAATATTTAAAAATCATTTTCAATATATAAAATAGTAAAATCTTTTTTTATGTAAAAAAATATATATTTTTATGAAATAAATGAAATAAAAAATTTAAAAAAAGAACTTAAAAAAATATATATATATTTTTAAAAATATTTGCTTTTATTTATTATATTATACGAATATTTAATATTTTACAAACTAAGAATAAATTTACAAAAGAAATTTTTGAAATCTTTAAACAAAAATTTTAAATAAAATAATTAACTATATTAACAATATTATATATTTTTATTTTAATATATTATTTTTTAGTCAATTAATTTATTTTAATAAATATCAAATCATTTTATTTATATTTATATATTTATTTATAACAATTGTCCAAACATAATACTTTGGAAGTGTATTTAATATTCTCTATTATATTTTGTTAAGCTCTAAGTATTTGAGATTTTTTTTTTTTTGCTGTATTGTTTGGTCTGTTTGTCGCGCTTAAATCCGCCTAAGTATTTTTGCAGCTGCCTTGGCAAAAAATTGCCACAACGTAAAATTTCCGTTTGAGCTGAGCTAAGCACAAAAATATTTCTACTTTACTTACACACGATGCGATTCTCTATTATTATTAAACACGAAAAAAAAAGAAAAGAAATAGCTTTGATGTGCGCTGACTAACAAAAAGGGCAACTCAAACGAGGATTTAAGAGAGCCAAAAACTTTGCCAAATAGCTGGAGGGGGGCCCCAGGCGTGTGCCTAATTCTCTCGTAAGCCAATTTAATTCACAGTCGCTGTGGCGCCTTGGCCCCAAACAACAAACACAAATCGTAAATTAATGAAATCACATAGCGCGTCCGAAAAACTTAAATCCTTTAGCAGAAAATGCATTGCAAACTTGGCGGCGTCCTGGCCGACGCTTATAAATTCCCTTATCGCCATATCGTTCGCCCGCTTTGTCGCTGCAGAAATATGGCCAGAATGCATGCGAAGGCTAAAAAGCAAACGCCAAAAGCCCAAAAAGCCAAACAACTACAGCCAGCTAGCTGCAAACGTTATACAATTTGTAATACGTAATTCCTATCCTGTGTCGCCCGCTCTGCTGCAGATATCCTCGTCTAACCGTAGGCAGTCCAATTTATGCACTTGCCATTGTCTGCCACGGCGGGGTAATAAACTTTTGCCGCGACAAATTTAACAAATTATAGAAAAGATTACGTGTATCCGTGCCCGCGTCCATGTCCATGCCCGTCGACTCAACTGGCCATTGTGCGCTGGGCCTTAGCCTTAGAGCCAATTAAAGCCAATTTAAGCCAATTAAGAATAAATGTTATTTAGCATTTGCCCACTCACTGTTTTGCCAACTTTCGACTGCACATATTCGCATACGAATAAATAATTATTGCTTGTTTAGGGTATTTAAATTTCCATTTTAATTTTGGGGTAGTTGGCTTAACTAGTTGGTATTTATGGCTGCTAATATATACTTGTCAGGAATTCTTATTAGATATACAGAGTGATATGCATAGATGTTAGAAATTACTTAAAAAGAAGAGAGACTGTTCTGGAGTGCTTAACTATGTAGAGTTTGACACTTGTTTGATGCCAGCTCGGAGGGAAGAAGCCACAAGTTGCAGTTCGATCCAAGTAAAGTTGCCTGAACATGTTAGGCAAATGCACTAGGCGCGAAGCTTGAAGGGCAGGTATTAGATAGATAGAAAGTTAAAGTTAACTCTTTATTATAAAATTATGTTGTATTTAGTATAACATTTAATTATATTTATGTTATAAACAGCTGTGTTCATAGAAATAGTAGTGCGACTGTAAATAGTTTGTACAAAATTATCTTTGCAGCTGTGTTCATAAAAATAGTAGTGCGACTAAAATGTTGAATGGTTTAATTTTGTGTAAATATATGTTAGTATGTTAAAGTTAATACTCGTTTCAATTTGTTTTTAATGTAATATTCATATATAAAATGTATATTCATATATAGTTAGATACTCCCTCTGAGCTGTCGATGTGCCATGTCGGCTTAGCATGATCAAGCTCATACGCTGTGAGAGCGAAAGATGCTTGTAAGGAATAGATATGATAATGGCAAGACTGAGCTCAATCGCATTACACTATATAAATCTCTGCCACTCCTAGATTCGACTGCTAAACATAGCGCTGATTGCTGGGCCCAACATTTCCATTGTTGTTCCATCAAGGATATGAATACTCTATTGTCTATGCTGGTTTCATTTATAGCAGGCAAATGATAGCAGCGTAGACGAATGAAATAATGCAACTTATATATTCAAATCTAATAGCTTCTGGTTTTAAGTAAGCCTGAGTTGAATATGTACTTTAAGAGAATGATTAATATATTAATATAGATAGTAAAATTAGATCCATGTACAAACTAAAGCAATCAACTTGAATACATCAAATAGCCAAAATAACTACACAGCTGATTCAAGCATATATATCATGACATGTATTGCTAAAAGAATTCTTCCTCTTCCGCTGAACAAGAATATCTGTATACTTTATAGTCGAATATGTTTTCCTTCTAGACTGCTAGAAGCATTTCCATGTAACAATCTATCGCACTTACTCCTTTTCACTGCCTCAACTGCATAACTAGGTCTCAGTTAGATATACCCAATACTGGAGTATGCTTGTAGTAATGTGCTACTCAAATAGATAATAATAATAGATCAATGGAAACACAAAAGCAATCAACCTGAATACATTTGGTATCAAGCTCCTCTTTGCTGCTGACTAAAATTGCCAGTTCATGACATCTACTTAAAGTTCTCGAGCGAAATTCAACACACACACTCCAAAAAAATTATATATATACTGTATACTGCACATGGCATGCACGAAAGCGCACATTAAATATTTACACTTCATTTTATAGCGTTGGCCAGAAGAAATATAACGAGAACTTTGGTGTCCTGGAAAGAGGAATGGGAAAGGGGGAAGGGGGAAGGGGGAAGGGAACCTGGCACCGAGTGCCACGGCAACGTAGCGGGTGCAATCACATCGGCGCATATATAGCTTTAATGGCAATGACAACTGTTGGGGTTCTGCTTCTTGTTCTTTTTTCTACTTCTTCTTCTCCTTCTTCTTCTTCTTCTTCATGCTAAATGCAGGACACAAAGAAGGACAGGCGCTGCAAAGTGAACCGCAGGATATGGCGCAGGTCAACGGAAGCCATAAAATTCTCGTTTGTCACGCGAATTTCGTTGCAGCAAAATGCCAACACATGCAAAAGACAAAGTTCTCCGTTTGCACACAAAACAAAAAAAAAAGAAAAGAAAACACTGAAAACAAAAGCACAAAAAACTGGAAAAAAAAAATAATATTAATGGCAAAAAAATGTTCAGTGCACGCAGCAAGACATTGCGCGGGATCTCATGGTTTGGGTTTTTAGCTGTATCAAGTTAACTTTCCTTGCCAGCTCAGATGGAATTATTTACGTTTAGTTTTTATAGTTTTTTATGGCGGCACTCGTAGCGGTCTACGAGCTTTGTCCAGGGTCCAGGGTCCAGAGGGTCGTGATCGGGGTCGCTCTTTGGGGGCGTGGGCACTCATAAAATATGGGCGCAGGTTTATTTATGCGACATTTTCGCGCTGAAGCCACCAGGACGCGCCTTTGTTTTTACGACCTGATGGATCGCACTCGGTGCACAGCGCGCAAAAAGGATGCGCTGCAGCAGCAATGCCTGGATATTAGTTCAAATGCCCGCTAATGTCAATGAAATTCGAGCAGACAACGCGAGCCAAATGAAATTTTAATTACCGCAAATGAGCCGGCAACGCGGCTGGCCGGTGAGGAACTGTATCTCTTCCGCTATGACAATAAGCCTTGAGTGCTGATTACATTAAAGCTCTATTGTAAGTGAGCTTTTAATAATTTGATAGATTTTAAGTGATTGAAATGGAGAAGATGTGAAAAAGTCTGGAGAAGTTGTTTAAGTTTGCAGTTCGAAGACTTCAGGAGCTACTTAGGCTCGATTAGCACAAAGCCTGATGTGATAGGGGTATTCAGACAATGTTTTCCATCTCTGAGTCATTTTTGAAATTGATTTTACTTATTAAATATTAAAATAGTAAATTACATAAGCCAACAGCACTGATTAGGATAGCATAGGATATACCATATATATCATTTTAATAAATTCCCTTCAGCTTTTCCCTTCAATACTATCCATATTCAAGAACAGAATTCAATTGCTATCAATATTTGTATTTCGTTTTTCCCATGCTTTCCACGCATCAAGCTCACATTTTTCATGTAATATACGAATGTTTTTTAAGGCATTTTTTTGCTGTTGTCTGTGACGGCGGCACATGTGATTGCGACAAGGGGCCTGTGGAGATGGGGTATAGGAGGCAGCCAAATGTTTACTCAACTGTGTTGAAAAACAATTTTGGCAAATGGCCGAACGGCGTCGACATTGCAACAACAGCAAAAACAACAACGAAATGTCATGTGTCAGTGTCAAAAGAATTGAAAACAGGCAAAGCATCAGGCTCACAAGGAGTAAAGGAAATGTCAACACGAGTTCATCAGTCAAATGAGTTGTCTATGTCGGTCTGTCTGTCCGTCTGACTGTCTGTCTAGCCAGGGGTAGGGCATTCAATTTTGCTATGAGATTGGAGTTTTTGGCCATGTGTTTACGCATTTTTGCCACAGTTAAGTGAGACACGAAACATTGTGTGGGGGTGAGAGAGAGAGAAAGAAAGAGAGAGAGAGAGAGAGAGAGAGAGCGACGTATGTCTGGCAAATGTGTTGACCCACATTTTTATGCACATGTCTCTAATGTTTATTAATGGCAAAAGTAACTCACAGTACTCGAAGGTGGCTCCAGTAGATAGAAAGACGACACTGTTAATAGAAACATTTAATTAGCTGAGTTCCATAGACAGCATCAGATGTGAGTCATGCGTTAAAGATTAAAGATTGAGCAAGACATGTCTTTAAAGTCTTTGTCTAGGGACTAAGCTTGATTTATATGCCTTTGGCCTTAAGAGTAATTTAATTTGTATTTGTCAGTCTCATACTCTTATCAAATTGCACGCCTCACTGGAGCTCCAACTACGAACGGGTTCAGCAACTCGTAATCGAAGCTAAAAGAAAATTTCCATTTTGTTGCTCATTCAGCTTCGTTTTAATTATAAACCGAAATTCGTTTTACGTTTTACAAAATGTGCAGCGAGGCTGTCGAGGCAAATGAGCAGTGAGCAGCGAGCAGTGAGCAGTGAGCAGCGAGCAGCGAGCAACGAGCACTTCAACCAGTTCGCTTCATGACTCCCATGAAGTTGCAAAATATATTTGATCAAGTGTTTGGCATTTTTTTTCTTCTTCTGCAAGTGAAAGCCATCTAAACAGGGGCCTGGCTGGGAGGGGCGCATAAAAAGAACGCCCAACAAGTAACTTCTTTTACGCGAATTCATTCAGTCAGGCTTAATGAACAGTCGGTGGCAGCAGCACGGCGCTGCCTGCGTCTTGCTGTTGATACAACTCATTAGACGCAAGCGAATGCGTACTCAAGTGGATTTGTGGGGGGCTCTTGTAACAGCAATCGAAACACGACTCACAGCTTAAATGAAGCAGTAATAGACCCTAACGTTTTCTTACAGCAAATTGTTTAAAGGTTGGATTTGAAATTGAGATTAAAAGCGAATAATATGAGTATTAGGTTTAAGTTTAGCCAAACTAACCAAAATAGTTGATATTTATTTGAAATCTTAGTGATTGAAGAGATGATGTATTTCGGTATAGATAAATATATATATATATAAATAAAATATACATAATATTTATATTAATTTTTAGTTGCTTTTCATTTTAATACATTTTAACAGAGTGTGCTTAAGGCATAGACCTTCTATAAGAAATATATCTTATTCACACTCCACAAATTCATTACATCTTCACTCAATATCCAGAGAAAACTTTCTTAAGCAACTTTTCTTCTTATCATAATGCCCAAAAACACCTTCATCGACTAACACCATAATCCTCTACAACAGCATCACAAACTTAGACGCGAGTCAACTAGCGAAAAAAAGTTGCGCCTTTTCCGCACCATTGAGAGCAAAGCAAGCAGAAAAATATTTTTTAATTGAAATATGCTGCATATGGACCTAAGTAAACAGCTGCTCGACACCCACAGTCCCGCTTCAAAGTTCATTACTAATCCGCAAAGATAAACTGAAAACATTTCGTTTTTCTTTCGTTTCGTTTTTTTTTTTTATTTTTTAATCAAAACAAAAACAGAAAATGCGCCACTTTGGCAGCTTAGCGTGCAAAGAAAATAAACAAAAAAATGAGCGAAATTATTAAGCCAAAATTAAACAGAACAAAAGGTAAAAAAATGGCTAAAAAACAACAAAAGCGCGTCAAAGGATCAAAGGTAAAAAAAAGACAGCCACGCAATTCCTTGGAGTGAAACCTAAACAAACATGAACAGAACAAGAAGCTAAGATAACTTTTTTTTTGTTGCTGCTGCTGTCCGAAGTGCTAAAGGAAATTTAAGCGGAAAATTGTAATAAGCTCGTCGACGGCTCGAGCTGTGCGTGGTTCTGACAGCCAGGCAACCCCTTGGCTTGGCTAGCCACAGAAATCAAACCAAAACCAGACACAAATCGGGCATCAATGACTGTCCGGACTCTGCTGAGCGTTTTCAACCCTTTCTAACCGCGCAAATTTAATTCACGCGTAAAAAATATTTTTCAATCATTTTGATGAGCCACGAAATATTCTAGCAATTTAAGCGGCTTTCGCGTAGTACGCGTAAAATTCTTAATTAATAATCTGTTGCGAAGCTGTCGCAGCAGCTGCCCTGCCCATCGGCCTCAACCTCCCACAGCAATGTGTAGTCAATTGAAAATTTTTGTTTGGCAATGAGCCGTTGCAATCGGTATTAAAGCCCTTGTAATTAAGCGTCTCACCATGGCCAAGAGCTGCAAATGCCCCATTCGTGGGGCTTTACGAGATGATTATGAATTGCCCAGCCACATTCTGTGGATGGGGACACTGTGAGCTGTAAGCTGTGGGCTGGGAGCTGTGGGCTGTAGCCTGTGGCTGGGGATGGTTAACAAAAGCCGCAGCAGTCAGCGCCAGGCTACAATAGCCGCCAGCTAGTCAAAAGTCAATAGTTGGCGGCCTCACCATAAGGAGACTGGGCCAAAAAGTTTGTAAATTAAATTTTGAAATTTCACTTGAATTTAATATTAATTAGTTGGCCATTTGTGTTATGGGTTATGCAAATTTGAGCGCTCACAACGTCCAAAGTTGTATATTAATTAGCTGACTATGAAACGCAATAAAGTATTGGATACATTGGAGAGTGATTGTATTAATGGGGATTACGAGATGAATATTCAATGGAATTAAACTTTGAGATATTCCATGATGGATATATAAACATGGAACATTTGTGAGGTAAGGGCTTTAATCTCTCTGCTAGGTAGATGAGGCTAAGTAATTTAGGCAACTGAAAAATGAGACTTCAATCCGATTTGAATTGAATTCTAATGCATAAATCTCATCTTAGCTGAAGGCTCTAGTTGCCAGTAATATCTACAAATAATTTGTTTAAAAGTTTGGGATTTCTGAGAGATGACAAAACAAGAGTCATACTTTTTCATGTAGCTGTAGCTTAGCTGCTGTTAGGGATATAGATAATATCTAAATGTTTAAATATTTAATAAGGACTGCCATTTTATTATTAATCTTTTGCTAGCCAAAAAAAATAAATATAAATCAAAAATTATATTATATATTTTAATATAAATATAGCAAATTATTAATATAAAGTTTATTTACCATATACCCTATGCTCTTCTTTGCACGGTTGATAAGCTTGACCTTGAGTACATCCTTTTGAATCTTAAGCCAACATTTAGATGTTAATTTGAATATAGTGCAGCAAATCTAGTAGCAATAGTAAACAGTGTTGAAGAGGATCTAGAAAATCAATTTGGCATAGGCAGAGCGCTTACATATTAAAGCGGGTCATCCACATTATGACCTACTGCTTGAAACATTGTCTGCCAAGCCGAAGTTGTTATTTAAATCATGTTTTAGTTCTTATATGAAAGCAGAAATGTAGTTACAAAGTAAGACGGGATGCAATGTATTAGAGCAAACCATTTTTTAAAGTGCAATTTCTAAAAAAAAACCTAATTCCTAATCAAACAAGGCCAAGGCTGCCATTTGAATGATGCCATCGATGCGGCTTCTACATTTTCGTTTGCTCTTCGATAGTCATCTTACATACCCTATACTTTTAATAGTGAATAACTGCCTATAAATGCACGCTCTTCTAAAGTCTCTCTATATTGTTTCAAATCAAATTTGATATTGAGTTTCTTCAAATGTCTTATAAAGCAGCGTAAATAGTAATCGATAGAATTGAGAATGCTGCTGCTAGCTGCAAAGTGTTTAAAGTCTTTTTCTTAGATGTCTTTTTCAAGATGTTTTTAGCTAAATATATGATGCAGAGCTCAGCTTTTGTATTTCCAGGAGTGTTGTTTATTAAATTTTGCTCAATTCATGTTTGAACTTATATATTCCATAATGATATACATATATATACATATGAATATATATCAATATTTACCTATTTCACAATTCATTTTGATCAAACTAAACCCGAAACTATTTAATTTACACCCAGCACAGCTCTTGCCATATTTTCCCAGCCAACAAAATTTCATTATTGACTTTAGTAAACAATGTTATCGCTGCGAACACCAAAAAGCTGCTGACATTTAAATAAATTGTTAAACATTAGCCGCCCAGCTGACAAAACTAACAGCCGATGAGCGAGCGTCTGCTGCGAGAAATGCAAACAGACGTGGCCGGCGGAAGCTGCTCGGCACACATGGAAAATGGCAAAGAAATTGCCGCAAATCAAATTTGATAAACACAAAAAAGCGACAGCAAAGAAAGAGGAAAAACTGTGAAACTAGGGGAAAAGCTGACAGCAAAAAAATGGCAAAGTGTGCCGAGGCTGACATTGAGGGAAATAGTCGGAAAAGCAGCACGGAAAATGCTTTATTGCTGCCATAATTTTGAGTGATAAGTGACGAAAAAACGGCCGCATGCCAAATCAATCGATCAGCAAGAGTGGGAGATGTAGAGTGAGTGAGAGAGAGATATAGAGTGTGAGAGAGAGAGAGAGAGCAGCATAAAGAGGGTAAATAACAAACAATCTAGGCGATTATTTATGCAGCAGCGATTATATGTGACATCATTTTTTGCGCACGAGTCTGTTAATAGATTCTCGCTGTTGTTCAAGTAACAAGTTAATGGGCTGTCTATTAATAGAGATTGATGGCGAGATATAGACAAACATATACATAGTTTCAATATCTAAAAGTAAACCAAAAGAAATACGCAAGCTTACTATTTTATATCTAGCCCAAGTTAACGATCTTTCTCATATTCCCTAGAGCCCCGATCATAAACCATAGATAATTCCTGCCCAGCCTCCATAACCAGATCAAATCAATGAACAAAACGTATTTTGCGTTCCAAACGAAACCCAAATTGACTTTGTTGCAAATTTTATAGGCCCCGACTGTGCTAGAACAATGGAAACAATGAAAACTGTAGGCACATTGTCAAAATACGCAATAGTCGAACAAAAGAGGGTTGCGCCAGCACCTTGAGACTCAAATCTCAGACTCTGGCTCTGGTTCTGGCTCTGGCTCTGATTAGTGTAAATAATTGTCAGTCTGAGGCACAATAAAAGAGAGTCAACAACGTTGCACGGCTGTCTTTTGTTACGCTAAACTGCCAATAAAAACTAAAACAAAATTATTTTCATAATGAGCAAAGGTAGGGTAAGGCACACACACACACACACACACACACACACGCACACTCAAATTGTCAAAGAGCGCAGCAAATTAACAACAAAGTTGCCTGAGGATCTTCTTTTTATAGATCGACAATCGCAACAAAAAACTGCGCAGCTGTCAAATGTGACATTAGCGCATGACAAATGTAACAAGTTGTTGCCTTTTTTTTGTGGCAAATACACACACACACACACACACACACACACACACACACTATCCACAGAGCTCACTTTGAACAAAAGGCAACAGGGCTTAAAGGAACTAATAAAGAGACGTCGCATAGATATTTTTATTACCACAAAAATAAAAGGGGTAAAAGCCGAAAGGAGTTCGTCAATTGTCACTTTGGGCGCATAAATTAGGGTTAAAGGATATATAAAAGTATGGATGCATATATATATATATATATATATGAAAAAGTCCTTGGCCTGTGGGGCATGAGAAAATATTTTATTGATGGGCTGTGACGCAACATTTTCTATTGTGTTTTTCATCTAGAAAATACAAAAATATGCATGGAAAAAAAATATATATATCATAGAATTACTATTGAATATTTTTAAAAAAATATAAATAATTGTATAATTTAGATTATAGAGCTGAATTTTTTATTAATATATTAATAAAATTAGTTTTAAATGAAATATAAATATATTTTTGAATTATTTTTAAGTATTTTTAAAAAAATATAAATAAATATAAAAAACTTTATAATTTAGAATGTTTAATTGAATAATAAAAATATATATTTAAAAATTTATTTGTGCACATTATAAATATATTTTACAATTATTGAAGTATTTTTAAACAACATCAAGAAATTTATAATATTTATTAAATAATTAATACAAATAAAATAATATATAACTAAAATAAAACTTTTAAGCAATATTTTTAATATTATTTATCTATTTATATTTTTTTCTTTTTACTTGTCCTTGTGTTTCAAACCATCAACAAATTTGCTTGTATAATAAGTTGTAGTGTTCTTATATATTTGGCTGTCCTATAAATTTTTAAAATAATTTCTGTCTGAAGTCAATACAATTTTTTCAATTATTTGGATCTTAATATCTAAACGTTTAATTTTATATATAAAATATTTTTTTTATCAGACATTCTAGTATTTGCTTCAATATTTCCCAAATACTTTTCAAATACCTACATCATTTTTATTTATGTTTTATTTTCATGCATTATTCCATCCTATAACCAGAAACTCATGCGAAGACTTCCCTATGACACAATAATTTTGCTAAGTTTTTGTTGCCTTCACTTTTATTACACGCACAAATTGGCATTCTCTTGCTCTACTCGGCATGATTGTAACTAAATGCAGTTGACTTTTAATTAAAAGTAAATGTTTTTGCTTTGTTTTATGTCCGAAAATAAACAGGCAGCCTAAGCAAATAGTAGTGTATGCTTGGACCCATTTATCACTCGTCCGTTGCTAATCCTTTGGCCGTATTTCATGTTTTATGACCAGCTAAGCAACTGGCCGCCTAAGCCGTACATGCCTATGTTCCCTGTAGGACGATGTAATAGTATATCATGGTCCATAACGTGGGGGAGAGTCGAAGTCTCGGGAGTTTCTGGCTCTTTCCGCCCGAAGTTTACGGCAAAAGCAAATAATTCATCGATGGGCTGCGTGTTGGGCAACTGTTACGAGTATTTTACACTCCACTCCACCCCACCCAGCCCTGCCTGGCCATCACTCTCTAATGCAGTGCCAACATCGTTACCATTCGACGACGTTATGTCTACAGACAAATTGCCATAACCATAATAGTTATGCCGGAGCGTGGGTGTAAGAAGTAGCAAATGCTGTCGAGCCCCATAAAAAGATGATTTCATAGACATTTACGCACTGGCTAACATTTCATCGCTATGTATGAAAAAATAATAATACAACATAATAATCATAACAATAATTGTTATATTGATGGAATGAAACGACTCTTCGGCTTTTGGTTTATGTGCATGTTAATGGCAGCAGATACTTCTCAGATGCCTCTCTCTTGTCACATGCTGCACAACTAACTGAACAGAACTCAACTGAAGTGAAGTGAAGTGATGTGATGTGAAGTGAAATTCCAAGGTTCTCATGTCGCAGTTTCTGCGCACTTTTTTTGATTTACAATATCGGCAGTCTCGGCGAGCCAGCGACTCACACTCACATAAGAAAACAAACGTAATAATTATGTTAAAAATTATATGGCACTTCTCACCCCAGAGTTTTGGCAGTGCTCAGCACGTTTTCTTTTGTTTGCTGGCTGAGTCTCAGCGCACAGCGCTAATCTGCAGATTTATATGCAGAGAAGTTGTTCAATAAAATCGTCTAAACCAGACCATAAACAAGGATATTTTATGCCCGCTTCCTGCCCATTTCTTGGCACATTTTACGCTGCCCAGGATTAGCATTGCTTCGCGGCATCTCTCTCTCTCTCTATCTCTCTCTGTCTATGTCTCTCTGTCATATGACGCGCCATTGACCAAAGTCCACTGCAAAGTCCAGCGTACATTAAATATTTTCGCCTCAACCGGATCCACGCACAGAAGTTTGCACGTTAATCCTTTGCGCAATTGCGTGGAAAAAATCAGCAAAGTTTTTAGCATGACAAAAAGAAGAAGACGAAGGTGGGAAGATTTTAATATGGCATTTTCAAAGTCTGTAAATGTGTTGAGATTTTATAGTGGCAAGCTGAAAATATATAAAAATATACATAAAATAAAATGCAAATTATTAAAATTTAAAATTATATGATATATAAAATATTTTAAAATATTTAAAATAATAAAAGTTTTCATAAGAATTGTATAAAATAAACAAATAAATAAACTAAAAAATAATAAAAACATAAATACTGAGGAAAATAATATTACTTCTTGTATGATTGTGTGGCTAAAAATTATATAAAATATTTTAATAAATAATAATATACAACATTATATAAAAGATTATATTTATAAGACATTTTAGATCATAACTTATAAAAATCTTACAAAATATAAAATATAGTTAATAATATAGAAAATATGGCGAATCATATGCAAATTGAGTCTAAATTTTATTAAAATTTATATAAAATGTATAAAATAGAAAAAATAAAAAAAGAATAAATCATAAAAATATGCAAAAGATAAAAATACAATAAACTATAGTAAATCTTAAAAATTAAAAATATAAGTTTTATAATATTCAAAGATACAAAAAAAAATGTGTAAAAATATACAAAATTATGTAAAAAGAATAAAATTTTTATTAAAATTATTTAAAATATAAGAAATAAAAGGTTATAAATAACAACAAATTTTCTTCACTATATACAAATAATAAAGAATAAAAATATGCTAAATAATCTGCAATTATAATGAAAATAGTCAAGTAATATGTTTATGCCGCCTGGATGGAAACTGAGACTTAGGCTTGATAGCTTATTCATTGCTCGCCTATCATTCTATGTATATTCGACTAGTCCTTTCTCATATTGTCTTGTAGATATGCCAACAAATCCATATTTCTTTCTATGCATATCTCTCGTCTATACATATAAATGATATTTTGATATTTTAATAGTTCAACACTCATCTAGCTGCAAGCTCTTCACATGATTAGTCATAAGCTCAAAGACTAATTATCTTAATGTGATTCAGATATAAAAGATACAAAAGCATCATCATCAGTACACATCATAATTGCACATTCCACAAAGCTGAGCGCTATGACTTGCTTCAGATCTATAGCCCGAGGCCATCTTATAAACATGTCAAAAAGGACACTTAAGGCAAATGCGTTCAAATGATAATTACGCACACAGACTGGCTAAAAGAATAACAACAATGGGATAAACATTATGCGAAACACAAAAATCCCAAGTACAGCGAATGAAGTGCCAACAACTATTAGAACGCACTTGGAAACCTCGGCTATCGAGCCGAATCCGTAACCATATCCGTATCCCTATCCCTATGCCAGCTGAAGTGAAATCCGCCTCGCTACTGCTTCAAGGCAATAACACTAAAAAATTATGACCAAGCAGCGAGAGCGAAAAGAAATTTGGAAAACAAAAGCGCACAACTTGCCGGAATAAAGCCAAAGCCAAAACTGTAAGCATTCATGAGGATTTAAACGTTTATTTATAAGAACCGAGTCGGGAGTGGGTGGAACCGAAGCTTCAGTTTCTTTCGAGGGTTGTATTTCGCTTTTGTTTCAAAGACTTAAAGTTGAACGCTTCATTGAATTGAATGTGAATGTGAATGCGAATGCGAATGCGAATACGAGTGTGTCTGTGTGTGTGCGTAGAGCATGTGCATGTGATAAAATCAATAGAGTATGATTACAGCAACTATGGCAAGGCTCACACAGCACAACTGGCTTAAAGTCAAAGAGACGAATAATACTTATTTATACAGCGTCTATCTCGACTGGCCTCATGGTGCTGTAATCGAGGCAGAACACACATACATATTTGTTTATCTTTCATTGCTTACTATTTGCTTGCCGGAACTGGACCTAAAACCTGCAACGGAACCTTTCGCTACGTGAGCTTTTTCATTAGCCTAAAACTGATAACCGGCGGAAATGTAAGCAGCCAGCCAAATGAAGCCAAATGAAGTTCTTCATTTATTTTTTGGCTAACGCTCAATTAACCCGAGGCGTTTTCTACTTAGCCAAACGAGTTCTGAGCTGTTGACTTGTTGTCTGACTCTTTTTTTTTTTGGGTGGAAATATTGCAATTTCCTGTAAACTGGCTGCAAACAAAGTAAACATTAATCCATTTACAAGCACAGGCTGTCCCTGGCAACCCCGGACTTGGAGCGGGTTTGGGGCTAACGCTTAAGTGACGTGGTTTTAAAATTTGTCAATTAAATTAAGTGCAACCGCAGGCGGCATACGAATGAGTGAATGCCATCGCTCGCATCCACTCCAGCTATCGTCAGCTTGAACTATTCATAAACTGTGTTGATAGTTGGCTCAACTGTCTGCTGCCTCCCAAAAACCGTTCCGTCTGCCTCGCTCCAAATGAAGCTGTAAAGTCGTGTCGTATGTGCCCGGGCAACTTGTTTGCCGCTTAATTTAATTTGCTTTGGCATTCTGTCTTTTGGGAGCAACAACAACAACGACATCAAGATGAAGCAAAGTGCTAAAGGAGTCAATGCTTTGACTTAGACTGAACTCTCTGTGCTCGATTTATGAAATGCTCTGTAATTAACTATTTATGAATGCTCTTCAGGCAGCCAAGCACTTGTTTGAGTGACTAAGTGAGTTTAGACAAACAACTGAATTTGTGTTGATATGGAATCAGTTTCTGAGTGCTTGGATAAGAGACATAAAATATAGTGAGCTTTGTTATAGATGAGAAACTAGTTGTTGCGTACTACTATAAACTGTGAAATGTGCTTTTGTATACTCGATTTAGGAATATTTGTCATACAATCTATTGTAGCTCTAGCTTGCTTAGCATATTGAGTAGAAACACGAAACTTGGCATATAAAGAAACGTTTAGCTGGCAGAGCTAAAAATTATTGAGAGAAAAGAAAACACGATATATACATATATATCCTAAAAACTCGTCAAATTGTTATGAAAATAGTGAAAGGTTTCTATAATTTGAAGGTTTAACTATCTATAACACTCGTAAATCAAGTTTGTTTCAAAGCAAAGAACTGCAATAGCCAAGCACCAAAGCAGCAGAGCTTCAGTCTGGCTTAGAGGCTGATGGACAGCATGAGGATTCGCAGAGGCTCACGGACTCAGCACTGTCAAATATCCATCTGTGTGTCCATCTTAATATTTGCATAGAAGAAAGAGTAGATATCGGTGTCTATGCAAATGTCTTATTGACTGCAAGATCTATGCTATGATGGATAGATAGAAGCATGACGCATGACAGAGCTACATCAACTTGACTATTGACTTTATTCAAGAATATATATACTTTATGTGTTCAGTAATGCCTCCTTCTATCTCTTATAAACAATTTGGTAAAAATATTATAAACTTCAGTTAATAATTTCATTATATAAGCTATAAAGTTAGTATTTATCAGAGTTTATAAGCAACAAATGAAAAATTGATAATGAAAAGTGGCAGAAACTAGAAAAATTCCATAATCAGTGAATATAAAATACTCAAAATGATATAAATATATTAAGACAGTCTCATAAGGTGAGAGCACAAAAACTAAAAATCCTAAAAATAATATTAAAAAAAAAAAATTGTTTATGAACTGTTTTATACAACTCTTCCTTCATTAATAGCCCACACAGCACTCCCACTCACTAACTGTTAAATATCTTCCTTCATTAATAGCCCACGCAGCACTATCTCTGACTAATCTGACAATAAGCCCATAAACAGTCATTCAATATTATGTTCTAGGCACTTAGCTTAAATATATGTATATAGGAGCTCTGTTTTTGTAATCCCAAGAACTGAATATCGATCAACAGTTGATGATAATCCGCTTGCTCGATTGCAGCGCAGCTATTGAAGACTCGTTATAAGGGCTGACATCCATTGTTATGGGCAGGCTATATCATTATTATTTTGTGAACGTCCACATTTCAAAATATCATTTTTCAATTGTTTGACCATTTCGGAGCACAGACAATAGCACCTTGCCTTGCGCTGTGCGCTAAGCGCGAAAAAACCAATAAAAAAAAATCATAATTAAAACTGGAATATGTTGCCCGATGTCCTGCTGTGCGAAGGGACACCACCAACTGCCACAACAGAGTTTCCAATTTTTGGTTTTGCAGCAAAGGAAAAACATTTTTCCAATTTTTTATTATTATTTTTTTTTACAATTTGAAAAATGATACGAAACGTCATTATGTTATCGAAGTTGGGGTTGGGGTCCGGGTTTGGGCATTGACATTTATTTACTGTGTTCAACAATTGTAGACGGGCATCCTTTTGTTGGGCAACAATTTGGCTGAAAGGATATGCCACGTTAATTGTGCCATTTTGTGGACAGTCGCAGCAGGACCAACCCCGACCCTCACACAGGCACAGTAGCCCAGTCAGCCAGTCAGTCAGCCCATCGATCATATTTCATGTGGTTCCTCTGACTTGCTTTGATTGCCAGCAGAGAGCTACTCCCTCTCTCTCTCTCTGCCTGACACTGCTTTGTCCTGCTGTTTTTTTTCTTCCTTCTTTACTTTCTGTCTATCTATTTATCTATTTTTTGCGTGGGCAACATTGAGCCCCCTCCTCTACAAAAAATAAAGGGGTAGTCACATGTCGAGGGTGTATGTTTGGTGCCATTGCTGAATGATGATGTATGACGACTGGACTGCACTGTTGTCTCTGTTGTTCGTGTTGTGCGTGCTACGGATTTTTCGATTTAGTTGCGCTTCATTTTTAATATTCGCATAGGATATTTTTCACTTTGCGCTGTGGCTCGACGATAATTTGGCCAACAAACAAAAAATGCCTCGATATGACACTATCATCAATCAAACGACAACACATCATCAATTTCTATTGTTGTTCAATAGGTTTATGAATATTCATAGTTTTTTCCATTTCCCATTGTATTTGCTTATGCATCATATTTTATTTATGATATGTTTTTTTTTCATTTTTCTAGATTTGTTAGTGTTGAGTCATGTTTGCAATGCAAAAATTGATTTTGACAATTGGCAAAATTGTTGCGAGAGGGTTAAGCGAGGAGGGACAGCTGCGGCGTACAGTTGAGTTGAGTAGAAATGGGAATTTCGGCTAAGCGTATTTAGTTAAGGCATTTCGTAGTCCTAAGAGCTGCAACAGCTCTCGACTTAAGCTCATTAGGATAATGTGGGCCTGGCCAATGTGCCATTACTAATTAGGCACCTGACCAAATCGCCCCCGGGGACCCCGGCCACTGAGCCCTGGGCCGCTTGCAACGCTTCCCACCATAACTGTCAGCGGGCGAGACCATAAAATATGAGCTGCTGAAAGTGGAACTCTGTACGCATCATAAACTGTGACAATAACAACAAACAGCGAACGGCATTCGAAACTAATCCTGCCTGCACTTTGCTAACAAAACACAGCAAAACAGAAACAAAAACAGAAAACCGAACACACCCAAAATGCAACGATAATATTTTGACAGTCCAACACAGTGAACAGTCAGTTAGACAGTCAGTCAGTTGGCTAGTTCTGTGTGTGTGTGTGTGTGTGTGTGTGTGTGTGTGTGTGTGTGTGGTGGGTGACAGAGCGAGTTATGTTATGTTTTGGGAAGACTTCGCGCCCCGCTTTTGAAGTCCGGGATATTGAGCCACACACGGAGCCAATTAGCAGCACGCCTTGAGAAACGCACAGGTGGCACAGTTCGGGTAACCAAATTAGAATCAATTAAAGGCCGCTCACGATTGCTGGCCATGCGATAAGACACAGTGGACTGGATACTTAGGTTAGGGCAGGCGTCGGAGCGTCTGATATGCGTGACAGCTGAAAATTATTTTGCATAATTTCAGCGTTCGTCATTGCGGCCAAATGAAAAGCCGCAAAACAGTCTGCTCGACGGTGGAAAATACAAATAAATAGACCTCGGCGCACATATTTAAAAACATAAAAATTAATGCGAAAATGCTGTACGCAAAAGCGAGCGACAATAAAAATACATAAATTCAATTAAATGTGACAAACGAAAAGGAAAAAATAAAACGGAAAATTATTATAAAAAAAAAAATAAAGAGTAAAAAATAAAGGGAAAAAATTGAAATAAGGAAAAACCGCTGTGCATTAAATTAGTAAAAATGTAATAAAATGTTTGATGTAAATAATTAAATATTGTTGTTTTTTTTTCGCTTTTGACGAGCACAACAACAGCTACGGCTGAACAGCAGCTTTTGATAAATGTCAGCTCATCAAAAGCTTAAAACCTTTAATTGGAATGTTATCAATCAAGTGGCAATGAGCGAAAAGGCTATATATATTTAAAGAAAAGTGAGTTGGAGCTTATGGCAAAAGCGCTGATCAAGCAGGTTGAAGTCTGCTGATGATAGAGTTCAGATATAATGGAAAAGGCCATATCAAACAATTAGCAATGGAAAGCAAAGTCTGCTGATCATAGAATCTGGATATAATTGAAATAACTCTACAGACAGATTTGTCTATATAGCTTCATCATTCCATCTCATCCCTATTCTATCAACAGCAGGCTTTGCTATAGGCTGCTCGCTCGGCTTGTCCTTGCTACTCTGACCATATATGATTATAACCAGCTGGGAATTGTATAGTTATAATGATAGCAAAGAGTATCTATATATATATTATATATAACCCTCTCTTCTCTGATACATTGATTTCAATTAGTATACAAAGAGATGTCAAATAATGTTCCTCATAAAATCCTTATGAGACCTTTTCCCGTTGATTTCTGCAAATGTCAGTTTACAAAACATTTCACACGTTTTTGCCGTAGAATTTTTAAACTCCACCGGTTACGCCCTCTTCCGCCTACCAAACAGATTTCTGACTGTACGCAGCGCAATCGAAAAGGAAGAAAAAAAGAACAAAAGCTGTCAGACATTTCCGGCGTATCATACAGTATGTTGCCAACGAGCACTGCCAAACAGCAGCAGCAACAACAGCAACAACAGCAGCAACAGCAACAACAACAACTCTGGCATATATACATGCCAAATTACGGTAATTTTCACTTTTGGCCAGCGGTTTGCAAATAACGCGCCGCATTCTGTTCCCAATGCGGTTGCAACCGGCACTTAAACTGTCACACGTGTGCGGCATTGCGGTAATTATAAAGTCATCTTGACATAATCAAAAGTGACAATTACAGCCATTGGCCACAGGAAGCCAAACCCATAGATTCCTGTCACATGCAAGCACTATGATTACGCCCGACTGCGAAAAAGTCAATAGCGTTATGCACATACGTACATACATATATATTTCACTAATTTCTAGTTTGTTTGACTTGAGTCACGCGTCATTAGGCACAACTCCTCGTTGTGGTCAGGCAGCTCTAACTATGTTCAGTTCAGGTGACAACTGCGTTAGGGTCTCTGCAGCTAATGATAGTCTCAGTGTGTGTGTTTGAGAGTGTGTGAAAATGAGATCCTTGCATCGCCATCGATCAGTCAACTGGTTACCTGCTAAGCCAGCGACGATGATTGAAGACAGGCTAGAACACCAATGTCAGAGTTATGCTAGCCAAGTCATGACACTAATCCTGGCAAACAGCGTAAACAAACGATGCAAGGGGAGGGGAAGGTAAGGTGAGGTAAGGTAACGTAAGAAAAAAATTGATATGCAAATTTATTTAAGCCTGAACTAAGCGAAGCCGAGCGAAGCGTTAATTTCAATAAGCTGCTACGCAAACAGTCGCTGAAGCAGCAGCCCAGGCCCGAGAGATACTTTCTACAATGTAATACCTCAATAATCTCACCGGCACACACACCTCTCGAGGGAGAGTCACAGGCACAGGCACACACACACACACACACACACACACAACCAGGCCTGACAGTTATAAATCTCATTAAAAGGTTATTGACTGCAGCAAGGCAAGCGAGAACCACAAGGATTAAGCAGAGTGAGAGGCAGAGGGAGACAGAGAGAGAGAGAGAGAGAGAGATAGAGTGAGCGCTGCTGTCAGAGAAAAAGGAGCCCCTGGCACCCGTAAAAATTTTCTTTCTTTTTACGCTTCAATTAATACAAAAGTGTTTAATGGGCGCTCGCCTTGAGATGGCGAGGGAGCATTAGGGAGGGCGATAGCGAGGCTTAGAGGTGGGCGTGGCTGGCTCTTCTTGGACAACTTGACAACTGACAACTGGCAGGCATGACAATGCAACTTGCGAGTCAAGCAGCCAGAAGGAGTATGGCCTGGTTAACCCTTAACCGCAGCAGGAAATGTAGAATACAAAAAAAAATATGAGATGAAATCTTTTTTGTCAATGGCAACTGGCCTAGCCTTGTACAATTTATGCAAATTGAACGACGAAACGAAATTAATTTAGAAATGTGTCCACCCTCAAGTGTCAGGCATACATCAAAAGCAGCCCCACAACTGTGTCTCTATTATTATTATATTAGAGCAGGAGACTGCAACGGCTTTTGCAATTAAGAATGCGTATCAAGTGCTAAATAAATGCTGATGTTATAAATGTCTATACAATAATAGAAAAAGAAATGCAGTTAAGAGTGCAATTCATTTGAAAAGGTATGCAACAGAAGCTGCAAGATGAAGTTCACAAGTTGTTGAGATTGACTCTGGCTACTTATTGTTCAAAGGAGTGAGTAGTTGAGTTGAGATTAATTAATAAGATAGTCAGGCAAACAAGATATAAATATATACAGAAAGTTTTAAGAGTCACAGAGTCAAGAGCGTCTCAGACCATCGCGTTTAGTAGGTCTCAGCTTAACTCCTATTGAACGACCCCAAGCCAGCTTGAGCTATAAATAAAATGCAATCTGTAAGAGTGCAATTTATTTTTCTTAGGCTTCTCAAGTATGTAGCAGTGGCTGGAGTATGAGCTTTAAAAATTACATTTGACTCTTGAGTACAGCTAAGAAACTTATGAAGGAAAATAGTCAAATGAGATTAAGCAATGTGATAGAAAGGAGAGCAATTTAAGATGAGTTAAGTATAGAAAAGTAAGTGTAGTTGTGAGTAATTATGTTAACGTATTCTATTCCTAGTTTCTTAAGTTTTAGTAATATAACTTGGCCTATCTTTAAGGCCAAAATTTATCCAATACAAGCGATGCAAGACAAGCGTCAATCAATTGACAATTTTTTTAGCTGCAAGTGTTAAGTTGTCCTTTGTTTAGGCTGATAAGTACACAACTTTGGAAGAGCTCAATGACAACATTCCAAGCGCTGTTTCAGTGCTAAGCACACTTAGAAGTAACGCATTCAAAAGTGAGCCCCACGTTTCAACAAATGCCAATGAAGCCGAGACAAACATTTCTTCTTGTGTAATATTAGAAAAAAATCATAAATAATGGCATAAATATACCTTTAAAATAAATATAAAAAGATTGTCATATTCCAACTCATATTGATTATATAGCAATTTATTTTTATACTGCACTTAATTGGTCATTGACATTTTATAAAAACATAAAAAACAAACGCCAAATTTTGACTATAAAAATTGAAAATAATTTTATTGGCAATGTAATTTTAATATAAAGCTAAGACTAAATTAGAAAATTTTAGTCTGTCTAGTCGGGGCAGATGTAAAATTAAAAATAAGTTCGAAATTCTAGTCGGAAGTGCGCGACTTGGAGATACATTGAACTGGGAAGATCTCTGTGTCCATATACACATACTAGGGCGGGCAGTCAGATAGACAGAGGTAAATTGACTTAACTGAAATATATATACTGTATGGGATCTGCCAAGCCTGCATCTCTCTCTTAGATACATTTTAATCAAAACACCTGAATTCCACTTTTCAATTAGCTCAGATTATAATACTTTTATATGCAACAAATACATGATCAAAATTAAATGTAGCATAATTCTCAACTATTTGAGCCTGTTGATTAGCTAACAGCAAAAGCAAGACCTAAAGTCAGCAATGATAAGTTCAACATGATGTAAAAGCTTGCGCAGTGACTGTCATATATCAAAGATCCCCAATGTTTAACCACAATGCCTAACCACAGGCAGAGAAAATAGATGCTGCACTTTGCCGATTAAAAACAAAGGCAGTCAGCAGTGGAGCTCTTGGCAAAACGATAACTGGGAACATCAAAAAGCACGTGGGCGCGACCCGCTGCAGTGCAGCGAGCATACGAAATCAACTTTTTGCAAATGCAAATAAAGCAAAAGGGCTCCGAGGAGTCAGTGTCAGTGCTGTGCCAAAGGGGCACGCATCTCTACGCATATTTACGCAGTTTCTTTGCTGGCATTCGGTTTTTGTTTTGCTTGCTTTGCTGCTTTTTATTTGAGTCGGAAAGCGGCGCATAATGCGGTCAATGAACCGAGCGGCCAAAGGATGCCTAAGGAGTCAACGTAGGCAGTTGTCAACTGCAAAACACAACTAGATTGCCGCAGTTGGGCGGCAAAGAGAGTGAGGGCGACAGAGGCAGAGATGCCTCTTTTTTCTCGCAAAAAAAAAAGAAACCTCAACAGCTGCTAAAATGTGCGTAGAGCTATTGCCATTTCCTTGAGCCAAAAGGGGAACTACCCCTGTTTGACGCTGGCAAAAGTGTTAAAAACAAAAGGAGTTGCGCCCATACCAAGCCCAGCCCACCACGACAAATTATCATGTTGCATTGCGTGTCATCTATTTGCATTTTTTCGCTCTCTCTCTCTGTCTTTCTGCATTTAAATATGTGGCCTAGCCTAGTCGCAGGGCTTAAATGCACACGCATCTAATATATATATATATATATATATATATATATATATATATATATATATATATATATATATATATATATATATATATATATATATATATATATATATATAAATTGTGTGTAGTAAATACATTCATTGGGTAACATCTGCCGCTCCCATAAACATTAAAACGTGGCACACACACTTCAACTAACATATGTATATGTATGTGTAATTGCAGCTCTGGGGCAAATTGAGTGCACGCAATGAGATTTTGACAGGCGGCTGGCTGGCTGGCCCCTTCGGCGGCAAAAGTGCGCTAAAATTGCGTAGTTTATGTCAGCAAGGAAAGGAGGCAGCAGGCAGGAGGCAATGCCTAAGGAGGTACCAGTATCTGCGCTGGGGCATGCCGCAATGTGGCAACATGTGGGTACTTATTTAAAATGCTTTTGCAACTGCAACTTGTGTTTAATTAAAATGTTGCTAATATCAGTTAATTTCTTGGCATTCAATTGTAACACTCTTCACACACACACACACACACACACACACATGTATGTGTGTGTAGATGTATGTAAGTATAGGTTTATCGCAACTAGATCTTAATAATGTGGTGAGTGGCATAAAAATAGGCTATGAAGTAGGCTTTGCATATTAAAACACATAAAATGTATAATTTATAGAAATTCTAAATGAGAAGGAAACTAGCAAAAAAGGGGTTAAACTGGAAATACTTTTAATGATAAACGACCAATAGCTAAGCAAATATGTGAAGACAATAACAAGAAAAGGCTTTTTTCTGACCGGTTGTAAGACTTGACTAGACTTTTTATAGCAATAGACAGACAAGCAGATAAATAAGACAAAATTAACTGGACTGTTCAAACTGTTTAGAAATATAACAATACACAAATGCATCAGGTTACTCACACAGATTGTGGATTCAGGATGGGCTTTATATAGAAATTTCAAGAATATTTATAGTCCTATCAAGAATGAACAATAACGAATGAGCAGTCACTAGTAAAAACTATTCAATCAACCAGTTTATCCTTATGAATATTTAAATATTGTCTGATCATTGATTAGCTATATTTAAAAAAAAAGTCTATTAAATATATAAGCTCTTAGACTATATATATTTTTCACAAAATTTAAATATATGCAAGGGTATAGTAAAAGGATAAAAATCCGAGTGGAAATCACAGTCTCAATAGAATTGTTATATATCATCGTTAGCCTTAAATGATTTCTAGCGAGGACAACTAAGGAGTCCAGCTAAAAGATTCGTCATGCATTTACCCTTTAATGATATATACTATGATATATACTATATATACTAAGACTGCCGATCTATTGGGAACTGAATAAACAGCAAATTGCAGCATCAAACTGCGTACTGCAATATTTCAGTGTTAATTGACAGTAAATCTTTTGTCCACTTACCTTAAAAGTTCCCCATTTGTCATTCTCTCTTTTACTTTATAGGCTTAACTCTTTTTCACTCTTTTATGCTTTTTCTGTCGCACTTTCTACTTTTCAGTCTCTCTTCCTCTGTCTTTCTTTATTTCTCTTTCTATCTCTCTTCCTCCTGTCTCTCTCAATCTTTTTCTCTTTCAGTGTCACTCTTTTGCACTCTCTATCTCTCTGCTTTCTCTCTCTTTCTCTCAGTTTCAGTGTTTCTCTTACTCTTTGAGTCTTTCACTTACTTTCTCTCCCAGTCCCTATATCACTGTCTTCCTTTCAGTCTCCATATTTATTTCTCTAGCACTCGTACTCTTTCTCTCTCTCTCGCACTCGTACTTTCTCTCTCGCTCTCTCGCAGTCCTACTCACTCTCTCCCCTCTCTCTCTCTCTCTCGCACTCTATCTCTCCCAATGTTCCTCTTTATTCCTACCTGCTTCTATTTGCATTGACTATGATTTTTGTCAACATATTGCACAAAGCACACACAAACACACACACACAATCGTCCACAATCAAATGACGATAAAAACTAAGTCAGCGCCCACACTCAGGCGCAACTGTTATCAAATTAACGCTAATTAACAAATATTGTGGGCCAACAACAAGCAATTGAGGTCCTGCACAGTTCATAATTTACTTCATTACGATTACTAATGAAAACAATCAGCAGTAATTTCAGCAATGCCTAGAGAAATCTACATACAAATAAAAAAAAAAGCAGAAACTGAAACTACCCAGACAAAAAAAAAATGGTAAAGCAATTAAAGGCGACAACAAACAGCCCCCTTGACCCAGGGTTGGCTAATGACAATGATGCAATGAACGGCCACAGAAATCAAAAGGCAGTCCCGCTGAGCTGTTGATTAGACATATTTGTATATATGTATGTAGTCTATATGGCATTGGTACAGTTGCGTCTGTGAGTTATGGCCTGGTTTGGGAGCTGGGCCAAAGTTGAGGGGTTGATTTTGGTGGCACACCTGAAAGCCATAACCTGTCTGGACTGTACACGCATATGGTCAAAGATACATTATAATGGCCATAGATATGTGCCCGAACAGTTATACATAACAATAATTTGGTAATTGCCAGACAATCGTAACATTTGTTTAGCCCCGTTCAGCGTTCGATGCGTTGCTTGCGTGCGCTTTTCAATTTCAGGGCAAGTTCGGTGTTCTGTGGAAATGTGCGGGTGTGCGTGGGTGGGTGCTTGGACTGGATTTATGCTTTATGATATCAGTATACAGGGGATTCTTGACAAGTGCTCAACTGTTTATGTTTTATATACATACGAATATCTATGGCAATTATGGCAAATTTTGTTGAGTTTCTGAATGATGTTTTGAGGCTAGGCATATATGGCACACGTGCTAAAAGTATGATAATTGAAGTGCCTTAGCATGTTTCCTTTACTATACTTTCTCTCTGTCTCTCCTCGGCTGCTTAACCTTTAAGCAAATATCATTCCCATGAACTCAGAGACGAAATTCTGCACGCTCTGTCGAGTAATTGCGCTCGAAATTCACTGAAATTAGCAAGCGTATCGAAATTGCTGGTAAATGGAGTTTAACTTGCATTAGCGCTGTGTGACATTTCATCAAGATCGAGGGGCGGCTGGCGACCGAGATTGAGATGCGTTTGCATCGCACGCGCAATTAAACAGACGCCGCTCTAGCCCCGTGGCCAGCAAGAGAAAGAGAGAGAGAGAGAGTGAGTGTGAGTGAGAGTGAGAGAGAGCTGCAGTGTGACAAATTTTTGGAGTGTCAAGCACCGTCGAATTGCACAAACCATTGAAGCGGCAAAACATGAGAGCAATCACAGATCGAGCTACACAGATAGAACGGCTCGACAGATACAGATAGAGCGGGGCGTGAGAACGTGAACAGCGCGAAGTGAGTAATTAACGCTGCATGCGGCTGTCTAGAGTCCTTTTGGGCTAGAGATGGTGACGGTGACATATGCGGGTCGTCTTCTGACTCACCGGCCTCTCTCTCTCTCTCTCTCTCTGTGTGTGTTTGTGTGTGTGTGTGTGTGTGTAAAGGGTGCGTCCAATTTACATGCTAAAAGCCGAGCGCTGCCTTTTTAATTGTTGCAACACGCACACGCAAGAGCCAAACTTATCCGCATTTTGTTTGTTGTTATTTTGGCTTGCCGTGGTTTGCCTTTTCGGGCGGCGTGTGAAACAAAGAGGATGCGGCTTTGTGCACCCACCACCAACACCACCGCCACCACCGCCACTTCCAAATTGACATCAAATGAACTTATCGCTGGCAACTATTTTACGGCAGTTTCCCAAGTGGTTTCGCCTGTTCTCCTAGCGCTCAGCTCTTCAAGTGCAACACGTGAGCAGCGACTGTACCTTGGGCATGGTCGCATGCCCGCGACCCTAATTCGAGGGCTGCTGTTGGCTGTCAGTTGACATATTGTGAAACGACGTCGACTAGCAACAATTACACGTGTCCTTAGCCAGGCGCATGCAGTTGTAAATTATAATTTGCATATTTTTCTAATTAATCGCATGAAATTTTCATAAATTTCAGATATATATATATATGTGTATATGTATATATCGCGCAGCACACGCTCGCACAGATAACATTTTGTTGGCATAATTAATAAAAGTCGCGTGCTCACGCCCGGCTCGTAGCATGTTGTCAAGATATGTGTGAAAATTTGGGTTATCTAAACTGGGTATGAGGAAATATGCATATATAAAGATAATATGGAAAATACCAAGGGGATTAGGGCAGGGTTACCTTTACCTATAATCCCTATAGCACTTCTTTGACAGTTAATCAGCTCTCTAATTTCATATGCAAGATTCTCGTGATGTGCCTAGGCTACGCTGATCTATCACATTGCATTATTTATCAATTAGAGCCCCGAATTCAATGTAAACGCTACACAATAAGCAATTGCTGCTTTATCCTCAAAGGTAAACAAACGAGCGAGCCATAGATCGATCGATCGATCACAGGCCGTTGCAGCAGAAAGAGAGTCGCTTACCCAATTTCACACCTAAACATGCCAGAGCGAGAGAGTAAACAGGTGGCAGGTGTTCGAAATGAGGTTAAGTCATCAATAAACAAATGAGTCACCCAGCAGTTCCCACAGTACTTAAGCGGGCAGACTTCAAGTAATTGGACAAAGTTTACATAGCCTCAAAAGCATTAGAAAGTTCCCACAGCACAGATATTGCGAGGGTGCATGCTGCTTCCCTAATAGATGGGAGAGAGAGAGAGAGTGAAGTTTTGGGGCCAGCACATAAATTCCGCTGCAATTTTAATCATTTACAATAACAAAAGGCCAGCGCCAAACAAAAGGCGAACAGATTTTGATGCATTTGCAGCAGGTGAGGGTAGCGATTTCAATTAAATGTGACACAAAATGCGTTGACAAAGGCAACATATTGGGAAACAATTTCAAATTGCATGCGCATGTGTGAGTGTGCGTGTGTGTGTCATGGGAAAATTGTAATACCTTTTGCTGACGATCTTCTTTACAATCACAACTGCGTCGCACTTCACCAACAAAAAAAAATTTGTATTAAACACACTTGAGCCAGCAGCCACCCCGAGTAAAGCCCTCAAGTGTTTCTGGTTTTAGATTGAAAAGTTTGGCAGGTGTGCCTTGGCTCGATACATTTGGTATCCTTGAACCAAAACACGACAGTCCGACCGGTGACTCGAGTTCGGGACTCTGGCATGCCAATACACTTAGCGTCGACAAGCGGGTCATGCAAATATGCTCAAGTGCGCTGTAGGGAGTTTAACACAATAAACAACATGAAGTGAGCGACCGGATTGGAGGGTTACTGAGCGCACAGTGGGAAACTTTGCGTTAATACTATGTGAATTGAGTTGAAAGGGCAGTGAGCATGGAATGGGTGAGACTAAGTATGAGATCGATCAGATATTTTTACGTTTCATGTGCCGCCTAAGTAGCGCTGGCAGTCAAACTAAGAGCTGGAGCTGTTGTCAATTCAACTTGTTGCTAGAAAAGAATTGCGATTAACTATATAGATGAATAGTCAAAGAACCAAGTGTACAGGAGAGTTGTTAGATGATAAAGACAGAGATATATTAGACACTCAAGTGCTTTGACTTAGTATATCGGTAGTTAATCTGTTGTCTTCGAATTTAATTGAGTTGCTGAGATATTTGGCTCACTGGCTTAAGTAAAGCTACTGACAAAAGTGACAGCTAGCTTAGCCTTTTGTAACAAAATGGCTTTAGAGAGAAGCTAAAAACATAAAAACCTTATTTAAGATGTTGTCAATTGCGTTTGCAGCTAGTCAACTTAAGTTAATAACTGGATCAGCAAGGTCAAAAAATTTTGTCTCTTTGTTACTTTGTCCTAGCTTAACTAACAGCTGAGAGCACAAATCAAACACGATCGATCGCCTCTGGTTTTAATATGTTTTTATTGTGTTGATATGTGATATGAGTCGAGAACATGATAAGAGTGGGGAGTGAGCTAATATGCCCGCTTTTGCAAGTTCATAATTTACTTAAGTACAAATGCCGCTTTTATTTACAATTCACTCAAATGCCTAAACAGTTTCAATTACATATTTTCAAGCTGATTGTTTATTGGATAACTCTTTGACTAGCTTAAATTGCTGTCAATTCTGTTCAAAGGAAACTTGATTTTCTCCATATCTAACCACTGTGCCGCAGAGCTAAGAAGTTATGAGTCACGGCCAGGGCGAAGCACCACCAGCAGCAGCACCAGCAGCAGCAGCATAAGCGAAGCTAGGGCTAGAGAAAAACGCTTCGGGCTGAAAACTTTGCTTATGCATTACACATTTATTAAACATTAAGCGCTCACTTGATTTAAGGGTTGGGCGAGGACTCGATCGGCACGTTGATGTGCTCGATGATGACTATTGAACTTTAAAAACATGATGAAGTGCTCGCTCTGCTAAGACGCTGCTGCTGCTACTGCTGCTGCTTGTGAACACAATGGAACTATAGAGGGAATGGATTGGATTGCAGCTGACAGTAGGAGTAGGAGCAGGAGCAGGAGCAGGAACAGGAGCTGGCATCAGGCTAACTGTTCTTGGGCACCCTCGGACTAATCACAAAGTGCATTTTACGCTCGCGGCAGTTGGTAAACAGAAACAACAGCAGAAGTCCAGCTGAAGTCCATGCATACAATTTGAGCATTAGACGAGGAAAGTCGAAGCTTGCCGAGCTGTCTCAACCCCTCCAGCTGCATTTTTATGCACTTTTCAGTTTTCTTTTCTTTTCACAACTTGAAGCAGCAGCAGTAGCAGTAGCAGTAGCAGTAGCAGCAGCAGCAAATACTACAAATAATCATAATAATAAAATGCCAAGTTGTACTTCCCCAACTCGTCTGCGTTTGATGAGTCATTTTGCTGCGCTGCGCTGTGTTGTGGTGCGTTGCGTTGCTCCGCGTTTGTTTTTGGGTTTGAGTGAGAAAGGGGTTAATGCACTGGCACGCTGGGTGCCCCACAACGGCAAACTCCGCCAAGGACTTGGGCAATAAATATAAAAATCTTTTGCTCTTCTATTATTGTTGTTGCTTTTGTTTAGCATTCTCAGTTTGCCAGTTGCATTTTTAAACGTGTGCGCCCGAGCCTCATCTGATTTAGTGGAAGAACATGAGAAAATAACTGCAGCACCAGCACCAGCAGCAGCAACAGCAACAGCAACAGCAACAGCAATTCCATTTGCATAAGTAGAGTTCTTTTTATGCTCTTTGAGCAGAAGATATTCAAGGAGGCAACGACGAGGATGTTGAAACTGAAAGCCGCTCTGCATATCGGCGCTATTTTGAGTCAAGTGAGATCAACGAAACTTTCCTGCTCAAAAATAACTTAACATTTGAAGCAAAAGCTTTACATATATGTTTTATAAAGCTTTATTCAGCATCATATATAATTCAACTTTAATAGCATAAAATAATCTCAGTTTTGTTAAACAGTGTTGTATATACATACCTGCTTGATCAGCACTACGAACTGAGTCAAACTAGTCGCTGTGCGGGCAGAGGAACTTCTCTTTGCATGTGTACGTCTCTTGTTGTCCACTGCTCAGTGCATGCAACCAATATACTCTTTGAGTTTGGTCGAACGTGCATGAAAACTAAGTCTGATGTTCGCTCTAATTGGCGTGACTTTTTCTCAGCTATAAAAGGTCGAACTGACCGCCGCTCGTGTTCAGTCGTTTACCAGGCCACCTGCTGATCAGTCGCAGCGCAGAACAGTGAAGTGCTAAAATTTTGTGCTTGGTAAATATTTTAATATTTAAAAATATGTTTAACATTTGCAAATATGTTTAACAATTAAAAGTAATTTTAATATTTAAAAATACCTTTAAAATTAAAAACAAAATAGTTTAACTATTAAAAAATTTGTATAATATTTAGAAATACGTATTAAATGTAAAAATTTGTATAATATTTAAAATTATTTATAAAGTTTAAAAATGTTAAGTGAAATATTTAAACTGCTGCAAATATTAAAAAAAAAAAATTAAATTTAAAAATAATTGTTGTTATATATTTATTTATTTTTGATATAAAAGAAACTTAAAAATATTTTTAGTATACATATTTTTAAATATTAAAAGCATTTAAAATATAACACTTAAACATATTTATAACATTTAAAAATATTTATAATTCTTATTCTTGGATTTAGTATAGTATTTAAATAAGGAAATATTTTTATTATTTTAAGAATAAATCAAATCATATTGAACATTCTAACGATGATTATTATAATAATAATGATGATATTGTTAATGTAATACAAAATGATGATGCTTGTGAGGACGATCATGATCTTCATAATGGCATTAAATATAAATTTGTTAATGATGATGATACAGATGAAAATGAAGGTCATTATGATTATGATAATAGTGAGAAATAATGTTTAAAATTATGAAAATGAAGATAATAATGTCAACGATAGTAATAATGATAATGATAATCATGAAGAAAATGATGTTGACAATGCTGTTGCTCATGTCAATGATAATAATAATTCATAATGATGATGAGAATGATTCAAAGTGATAATGAACTGATAATGATTGTCATACTGTTGCCTATATAATGATAATGATTGTCATGCTGTTGCTTATATAATGATTTAATAAATACAAACTACACACATGTAGGCTAACTGCAAGCTAAGACTTTTTACTATAAAAGACTTGTTGTAAAAAAATTTACTTTTTCTTTGCTACATTCATACTCTTCATCACTGCTTCAACCTTATTTGCATACAACAATTCTGTTATTGTATCTTGTTTTAAACATTCTTATATCATATTACATACATACATATCTAACTTTCCACCCTGTGACCACCACAGATTATCATCTCGAGCATGAAACATATATAAATTAAGCTCTGACCTCACTCTTGACCCACCCAAGGAGCACACACACAAACCTATTAAAAAACAAATTTGCCCCGCCCACACAATTGGCCGTGCTCAGTGCAATAGCCCCTAATACAAGAAGTACACACTGTGGACCACTTAGCAAGTGCCCGTGACTGCAACAGCAATGGCCATAATAATAAGAACACGCTATTTTATAGCCTATGCGGAAGGCGGGCGCCAGCCAGCGAGTTGGCAGAGATTACAAACGATTTGAATAAATTTGCAATAAAAAAGTAAATTCTATTTTTCTATTTGTACTTTTATTTTTGTTTTCTTTGGAAATGTGGCGACAATAAAACAATTTTGTATGCCACAATAAGCGATGATTGCGCAGCCAATTGTCCAGCGTGTTAGGGCTTTACATTACAGCTGTAGTTTAAAGATTGCTTCCTGTGCAACATTGTGGCAGCAACAGCAGCAGCAGCAGCCATTACAAGTGTCAAAACAACAATTTATTGTTTGTAATCATGTGTATCTATAATTGTGCACACTGGAGTGGGTGTGTGCCTGTGTGAAGCAGTTAATCAAATAAATATGGCGCCGGGCGCTTATTATTTTGGCTCAGCGGCTGCTGCGATAACATGGCCGAGCAAACTTGCAACTTGCGCCTTTTGATTTACTACAGCTGTAAGCTTTGTCTTCACACTTCTTCACACTCCTTGGTCGCCCCTGGCCCTGGCCGCCACGGCGTATACTTAACGAATGTACATATCTCTGTAGCTGTTTGCCAGCAACCAAAGCTAAAACCGCAAAGTCATAAAATTACTTTCGCGCATTATAAATTTATAGTTTGCTTTGGTTTTTGGCCATGCTGGCGTGAGGTTTGGGTGCCATCCAGTTTACTTTACACGCTCAAGCGTAAAAATTTATTATGCTTATGGCTATGTAACATAGCAATTTCAGAGGGGGGGGGGGACTGGGGGCATCTAAGAGGGTTCTGTTGCAACAGCTGCTGCTGCTGCTGCTGCTGGCCGTCGCGGACATAAGTCATTTATATTGTAACAAATTGTGCGCGATTGGCGTTTCTTTGCCAGCCAGATGGATGTTGAGTAAATGTTTTGTCTTCTGTTTGAACTTTCAAACTCTAACCGGAGGTTAAATGGCGTCTTGAGCCAACGACAAGGACGATGACAACTGGCTTTTGCGGTCGCGCTTTAATGAAATGGAAGAAAAGTCATAATTAAATGATATAGGGTTAAATTGCGAGAGCCTTTGTATGATAAAACAGATTTTTTTGTGTTTGATTATGATAAATTACTACAGAAATTTCAAGAGAATGTAATGAAAACCTAAATGAAGATGCTGTTGACTAAAGTTTATAAAAATATGTATAATTATATATTTATGCTTTTATTTGCAGAATTCTTTAACTCATGAAAGTTTCTTTTCCTTTAAAGTTTCACTATTAGTAGGCTTTAAAATTTAACAAATAATTGAATTTGTTTTTTAATAAAGCTAGACTGAAGCTTAGATAATCAATCCTATGAGCAGTAAAGTAAGTGCACTAATTGGATGCTTTGCTGGCAGGTGGCTTTGCTCAGGTGAGCCAAGCAGCATATGCGAGTCTTCCAGGCTTTCACCAGCTAGAAGGAGCAATAATTGGAGCGAATAATAGTAGCCATGCCCACAATATTCATAAGCAATTGTAGATTTGTGTAAAGTCAAAGTGAAATTTGAACTGCTGATCTCTCAAGGAATTTTTGTATTCATATATTTATTATATTATATTTATTTAGTTATATTTTTAACTTTTAACATTAATGTTTTACAAATCTCATATCTGAGCTAAGTAATTTCTTGCATAGAGAGCAACCAGATGTCCCAACTCTCAGAAAGTATGGCAAATAAGCTCAGCTCAATAACGGCAATTGGAAAACCCTTTTGTCGCTTCCAATTGGACTCCACTGCCAATATTAGCCCATTTCAAGCAGCAGTTAACTAACTTTTTTCTACATTTAGCCACGTTTTAAATTCATTCCGTCTCTTTCGTTATCTCCAATTTCAGTTTAAACACTCGCAATCCGCTAATTAAATGTGAACAATGCGAAAAGTAAATCAATATCCTGGACGCACACACAGAGGAATGCATTTGTCCTTGATGTCCCAGCACGCGCTGACATTTCTGTGCGCGCAGCGTTTCGCCTTGACTTTGACCACCCCTTGCTGGGGATATGCTTTTTCCGTGCAGCTTTATCCTGCATTGTCCTTGGCGCCACGCCCGGCAAAATGCCAAGGACAGGATTACACGTCAATCGAAATCAAGGACAGCCAACACCAAGTGGGTGGGCGAGCATGCGTACAATTTGCAACACTTGCTAGTGGCGTGTTTTCTATCGGTGGTTGGGTGGTTGGGTGGTTGGGTGGTTGGGGTGGTGAAGTCGCATCATTTTTGGTTACTACTTAAAAATTTCTTTATGCAAATTATTTGAGAACTGTTCGCTGCATAATTGCAGCCATAAATTCAGCAACTTGAACTGCGGTCGTCCTGTCATTAGAACTGATGCCCGCCTATTTGAGATTTCCGTATTTCCAAGCTGAGTGCCCATACACCACACCCACCCACAGTAGACGTAATGTTTTTAATTTTTCCGTATCATTGCATTTTTCTATATATTTCAGCCCCGCACTTGACACGGCGCGAAGGTGCAGAAGGAGATGGTCCTGGGCCGCCCTTCAATTTCCATTACATTTGCAGCGACAGCCACAGATTCAGATTCAGCTATAGCTACGGCTACAGCTACAGCTATAGCTACAGCTACGGCTGCGGCTGTATCGCTATCGATGTCCTTTTGTGTGCTCTGTCATCTATTTGGGTCCTTTTAAGATTTGAAATTTATGCAAAGTACTCGTTGTCGCAGCCGTCGACTCAGCCGCACTCAGCGCAAATAATGAGCAAGCCCGCATTTCCTGCCACGTTTACGTATTTTTTTTTTCATTCTTTCTTTCCTTCTGTTTGCCAACCTAGAGCTGTATCTGTAACTGTGGTTGCGCTTTGTATCTGGGTGTGTTGAGTGCCCATGGAGTGGGTCACACTGAAGTATCGTCTACGACAACTTGATGTATCTCTTGCCATTGCTATTGCACTTTGCAAAATGGCAAAAGTTGCTGCTGATTTGACTGAGCATTTTGTATGACAACAGAGAGAGGGAGAGAGAGTGAGAGTGAGAGTGAGAGGAGTTACTCTGCTCAACTTTGCTTTCAGCATGTATGATAGGTATAGAGCAAAAATAGAAAAAGTACATACTACTTTGATTGAAAGAATGGAAACGAATGGGCATGATGAGGTATAATAGATAGGAGGAGATAAAATTTTTTTTTTTTTTTTCTAATATTATTTACTATTGAAGATTGCAAACTTCATAGCCTTTGCTGCTTTGGCATATTAGTTATGATTTACATTTATAGGAAATTTATTTTGCAAAAGATCGTATAATATATTTACATAATATTTTTTTTATATTTTTTTCACTCATTGTTGATGCACACAATACAATTATTTCTATATAATTTAAAGCGTATTGTGATTCAACCTACTTTTACTTCTTTTATAATAAGTAGAAGTAATCTTCACTTCATAAATATTATTTTGATGCCGTAGATTTTCTGCAAATATATAACAATATATTTACTATTTATCTAGACACTTCAGCTTTAAAATGCCTATAAAATGTATTTTTTGCAAATTGCTTCTAAATGCCAAAATTCTACCTTTTCTATTTTATTAAAACCCAATTTTCTTCTTTTGCAAGGAAGCTATAAAGAAATATGTTAGGATAGCTTTATTGTTGTATGTTCATTAGTTTCTAAGCCCATTCTAAATGAAGTTCTTCAGCTCTAATTAATTATGGCAATTTTTATTTTGCAAAACTTTAATTAATTATTGTTAAAATTTAACAAAATTGACTGTGCAAACATTTAAAAAATTATTTGAATTATTAAACAAATATATAAGCTGAAGAATTCTGATAGTAACTGAAGTGCACAAAGTTAAAACAAATATAAAATAAAATTAAAAAAATAAAAACTGTATTTAAAATAAAATATTTAAAATATAAAAATATATATAAGAATAATATAATATAATATATATATAATTAAACCAAAGAATGAAAAGTTTAAGCAAAAATCCTGGCACTGCTAAACCCTGCTAAGACTCACTAGATAAAATCAAATGAGCTGCCGCAAATATAAATTTCTTTGCGAAAAATACAGAGACAATCTCTATTATCAAGCGATATCTAAATAGTTTGTATAAATTTGCACAAAACTACAGAAGAATTCTAAAGGAGAATAGAAGCTGATTTGTCTCCTGTGGCAGCAGCAGCTGCATTCGCAGCAGATAGTTTATTATTTTAATTTGGTTGAGAAGTTGTTGGCCAAAGACGCTATTTCAATGGGCTGGAGGACGTACGGATGGACGACAAGCTCTTTAGTTGGCAGCTTCTTAATTTTCTTGTATTTTGTTAGCATTTGAAAAGCATTTCCTTTTCCTTTGCGGGGGGCGCAATAAAACTTTTCGGGCCAAGAACTGCAATAAAAGAAAACTTATCTGTGTATCTCTGGCTTGCGGTTTTCCTAGCTGGCCCCTCACCCAAATGAAACGGCAAAAGTGCAGTCCTCGGAAAAGAAAGAAAACTTTATGCCAGCTGATAAATTTGCAGCAGCTACGGAGCTGATAAAGAGGCCAAGAAAGCGAGTCAGGCAGGCAGGCAGGCAGGCAGGCAGGCAGGAACTCGGTTTAAGACATTCAATTCGAATAATTTTCACAAGTTGCTTTGAGCGGAGGCGACGCCAACGGACTCTCAATTTGTTTTTGTGTGTGGGCGGCTGGGCGGTTGGGTGGTTGCTTTTGTGGTTTCTGGTGGTGGTGCGGCTGTGACCACCGCATAAATTGCATATAATTGCTTTGGCTCTCGCATTCGTTCGTTCGTTGCTTCTTCCTTGTGGCATTCACAGCGCAACGCAACGCATCGCATCGCATCTTAAGATTTATGCGCACATGCTACGCTTCTCTTTTTGCTTCTCGCTATTTATGCGCAATGATAAAATTTTTATTAAAACAAAAGCCGCATAAATTTTTGCGCAAACCGTTTGTCCAGCTGCCCAGCCACACCGCCCGCTGCGAACTTTTACTATTGAGATCTTCCTCGACTTCTACTTCTTCTACTTCTTCTGGTATATGGATGGCATAATTAGATTTGATGCCCCGTCGTGGTGGTCAGCAGAGCTGTGTTTGCCGTTCACACTTGGTAATCCGCTTTCGTATTGGCCATTTTATGACTTAATACGTTTTATTTCAACGCATTCCTTTGGCAGACGGATATAAATCTTCGCAACGACCCCGTGCATCATCACCAATTCAAATGTCCTGCTCCTTACGCTTGACCAGCTCCGGATCTTTCGTGACATTTGTTGCTCCATTGTCTACTGGCTGCCGCTGCTACACGCTTTATTATTGACCAGTTTGCTTGCATTATTATTACTCGCACACAATGCTGACAGTTGGCTATTGATTTATTAGCCTCTGTCTTTTCGTTCTCGGTCAGCGTTTGTGGTTTGTCATTGCCCTCCCGAAGATTAAGGCATGGCCAGCGTGTCAAGGGTGATTGTTAAAGCGGTTAAGCTGTTACTGCAAGTTCATTGCATATAATACGCTGTGAATTTCAATAAATATTCCCCATCGATTTCTTCATTTAACATGTTGGTTAGCAGAACAACTGAATTTGACTTTGACATGAGCACGTAAAATATCTGTGTTGACCTATGAACTAAGGTTTTTTTTGTTAAAGAATCAATTTCTGATAGCCCCGCTAGGACAATCCTTATTGTTTAGTTTCGTATATGAAATAATAGCTAAATGTTCAAGTTTAAATCAATGTAGTAAAGTAAAGGATTTCAATTAAATTAACTATATCAAAATCTTTGTAATAATCTAACAAATATTTTCTATGTATTGTGAAGGCATACAGTAGGATTTTTATAAAAAAGGCAGCAAATAAAATATGATTACGGAGAGAGCTAATTTAAATAATTATTACTTTAATTTTAGTATTTTATGTATTTGCTTTAATTCTTCAATTAGAAATTCCATAGTTTATGTGATGTGAAAACAGATTGGACTTCTTTTACCAACTCTTTCCCTATAGATAAAAAGCCGAAACTGTCTTGAATACCAATCTTAAATTCATGGCTCAGTAATATTCATGGCTCAGCACTGTGATAAGCAGTATCTATCATGCTTATACGCGGATTGCCTTTAATATAATGCGCGCTTGCAATATAATATATCAAAGTGCAGTGACTTCCAGGAAATATATGTTATTTTGAAAAAGAATAAACCGATTAACATAGTAAAATAATACTATGCTTTCATTATTTGACGTAAAATGTGAAAGACAAACCTCGTAAAACAATTTTAGATTATCTAGAAAATATGTATAATTTATTAGAATTTATATCTTCGATCACTTATATACAAATTTATATTATTAGCCAGCTAGAAATTGTGAAAAGTCGAAATAAGTAAAAATATAAATAAAAAAATAAAAAAATATATATATATAAAAATACAAATATGACATACATATATAACACTTAAAAAACTCAGAAGAAAAATAAAATTAAAACTTAATATAAATAAATTAAATTAATAAATTTAGAATAATTTTTTTTAAAAATAAATGAAATTAAATTTTTGAAATTAAATTAAATTTTTGAACAGAATCTTTAAAAATTATAAAATATAAAAAAATATTATTAAAAAATAAATAATGACTATTCAAAATAGAATTTCAATTAAAAAATAACTAATGACTTTTTCAAAATACTAAACAAAAATTTAATTTCAATTAAACAAAGCAACTCCCAATTTCCTTCTAGTCTAAAATTCTTTTGTAAATAAATGCAATTCCCAAACAAAACTTACAATGGAAACCGAACTAAGAAAAACCACAGCAGAACATAGAAATAATGGTCAGCTGGCGGCTGAACTTAAATAAAAACAATAAATAAGTTGGAATTCAAATTAAGAGAGGCAAGACCAAGGCAGCACTAAGCGAACAGATGCCGTGCAAAAACGCTCGACCTTTTTGGGCAAAAATTGCGAAAAGTTGCAACAGCCGTTGTGGAGAAACAGAAACAGAAACAGACGCCAGCGCAGTTAAAAGCAACAATAAAAACCGTTTGCAATGTTTGAGATAAAAATTAAAAGACGACGTCATTTAGCAACCGAAATGCTACCCCAAGCATCCAAAGCAACCAGCACCCAGCACACAGCTCCCAGTGGAACTCGTAGTCGCGTGTGTGTCGTCTGTAAATAGACATTAAAAGCTGTTTCTGCCTGGCCAAATGATGTTGTCCAGAACACGTTGACGTTCAAGTTGAGGTGTGTGCGCGTGTGTGTGTGTGCGTGTGTGTGTATGTGTGTGTGGGATGATCCAGCTTCAACTCCCGCTCTCGTTGCCTCTGCCAAATCCTACTCCAACTCCAGCCGAGCAACTGATTTCGTTTAATTTTATTTGCACGGCAAATGTAACTTTTATTGTTTTCGGTTTTGGACTTTGGTTATATTTGGCTTTTTCTCTGGTTAAGTTCATTGTGGCAAATGCCTGCGAGGGTTTCTACTCTACGTCTGTCCTAGTGTCATAAATTCGATTTGTGTAGCATAATTTAAGACGCTTGGCATTGATGTTGGACTGATTAGATTGGAGCACGGCAACAAGCAGGAGCAGGAGCAGGAGCGCACGTTTTAATTGTTCCCTCAACATCAGCGTCACCTCATCAGCGGCATTTACACGTAATGGCCAACGTTAAAGTGACTTTTGGGCAAATGGCATCGACTCATCTCGTCTCGACTCGACTGGCCGACCATTAACTTGCATTTAATTGTGCGCACTTTTATGACGAGTGCCAGCCAGCCAGTCAGCCAGCTAGTATTGCCAGCATCGCACACTAAGCCAGGCGCTCATGTGGCAGCGGCTTATCTTATGGCATTTAGCTGCAAGGCGGGAGGTGGCAGGGCCAACTTTATGTGCGGCTGCAGCTGAAGCTGAAGCTGTAAAACGAAACGTTACAGAACACCTCGAATGGACCGCTTGATGGTGCTGATTGAGATAAGAAAGGCAGTGCAGAGTCTAAGAGTTGGCAAATCCAGATGAGAAATGGAAAGAGAGCGAAAACATTGAGTTGAGCTAAAGCAGTTAATATTTGAGCGCTGAGAAAGACGATGGTATAGGACAGGATAGAGTTAGAGAAGTTCTCTTTTAAAAAGATATTCAATTAAAAGTTGTCTTTTGATATATGAAATGTGAAAGCATAAAGTTAGAATTGCAACAGAATTTATGTGTTGGAATATTCAGATAATAAAAGCTTTAGTTGAACTACGTAGAGTTGCGCTGAGTTGAGCTGAAAAAAGATAGCAACAATAGAAAACTTATCCTTTAGTTATATCCATTATATATATATTGAGCTGTGTTCATTAAAATAGTAGTGCGACTGAAATGATAATCTCAATACTCGTTTCAGATTGTTTTCAATATATTCTGTTTATCACCACAAAATTTTTCTGTCCAGCATTTCAATCGCACTACTATTTTTATGAACACAGCTGAACATGGGACAGCATAATTTAGAAAGAAGAAACTTGTATACATAGTATATATATGAGGATGAATGCAGGGCATTTTATATTAAATATATTTACAAGTATATGTTTAAAGACATACCATATGCAAAATAAGTTTCAGTTGAGTCAAATGTATGGCTCTGCTTTAAGAATATGTTGATAACTCTAGTTTAAGGCTTCAATTTTGCCTACTCGCTGGTCGCTTTGTATAGACAACACACCTTAAATAGCTATAAAATATACATGTATAAATAAATATATTAAATATGTTTTTATCCCACAAACGGCTGCTTTGAGTTAATAAATACATTTCGTAAATACGCATTATTCTTAATATGTATCATAAAACACAACTGTCATATAATATTTTAAATCTAGTTGAGCCTTCAGGCAATAACTTGATAAGAACTGCAGTTAAATTGTAAGGCAGCTCAGTTGAACTTGATGCCTGATGGCAGAAAACCTGCCCAATGCCAGTTGCTGGCCTCACTGAACACTGAACTACAACGTGACCAGCAAAGCAATGCACAGATTTTGTATTTATTTCCATGCGCTTGCCAACAAAAGGAATCGCGCACTTTTATGACGGCGACATGCAACAAAATTGAATTTTATGAATACCTCATTCTCCCTCTCTCACTCTTTCTATCTCTTTCTCTCTGGATATTTATGAATTGTATTCTTCGCAACTTATAATAGCAGAGAAAAATAAAAAGGAGAAGCTCTTGGGGTGCCCAAACAACTGATGACAAGTAAAATGAAATTGAACATGACAACTGTAATGAAACTTGTTTCGAAAGCTGTGGGAAATCAAGCAAGGCACAGTGGTGCGCAGGTTCGAAATTGGATAAGTTGATCTGTAGGAAATAGTTGATAATGGATAATAATAATAATTGAAATGAAAATATTCAAAATGTGTAATTTAAAGTATCACTTTGTCCCACTGTGCTGTTTATGGCGACTTTTGAATTTTTTAACCTATTGAAAATATATTTAATTTCAATATTTTATTTCTACTTATAATAATTTTTACATAGAAATAATCAAATGCTCTAACTCAAAGTAGCTTCAATATTCAATACAATCTCTTACATATTTTGCCCCACTGTGCAAATAAATAGCTAATATAGAGTATAATTGAGAGCAAAACATTTATAAAATATTGTTTATAAATATTAAATATATTCAAGACATATAATTTGAATTTTCGCATTGTTCCACTGTGCTGCTCAGAGCAAAAAATTAATTGTCAGACATGAAAATTTATATTAATTTAATTTTAAAATATTCTAATTTTGTTATGCCACTCAACTGAACTCAAATCAATCATATAAATACTGAAATTCTTTTAAGCAAATTACCTTCAGTATGCAGCCCACACAGTCTCTTAAGTTTCGTCCCACTGTGCGACCCCCGGTCTCATTTGGCGGCTATTAAAAACGCCAAATGCGACGACATCTTTTCAATTCACTTGAAAAGCTTCGCTCACAGCACAGCTTCGCTTAGCTCCACTGGCTCTACAGCAGTTTTGGGGCATTTAACTGCAAGGCAAACAATCGTAAGAAATGCTTTTATATCCAATGCATAGAATATATAATCCATATAAAAAATGTTTAAGACCTTTTTCGCCTAGCGTTCGGAAATTAATTTCGCTAACAATCGACGGCAACGACGAGGCAGGCATTAAAATTAAAATGTTTTTTGGCTTAAAGCCGTGCCCGGGCGGACCGCACACGCACCACAGAGCGCACCACAGAGCGCACCACTGACGGCACCACTCCAAAGCTCAATGAAGCGCTTAACCATTAAAATCAATCAAAGCAAATTTATTAGGCAACATTGTCGAAATTTTATATCGAGCAGCGAAGTAGCCATAAAAAGAAAGAAGAGTAGAAAGAAATCAAATCAGCCAAAAACGATCCAAAAAAATTATGACCAACTGTCAAAAGATAAACCCCTTGAAAGAAAAAAAAAACCGTACAATCGTTCGCTATTATGAATATTGCTATAGAACTACCCGCCCAACCGCTGAAAAAGTCACTGCAAAAGCCATTACGAATCAGTTGGTCATCTCAGATTTTTATGAACTTTGTTTCAATTGTTCGGCATCAGATTCTTCTTCTTCTTCTTCTTATTTCTTTTTTTTAGTGCTGGTAATTAAAATTCATTTGTCATACTTTGTAGCTGGGCAGACAATGAGCGCGCTTTGTCGAGTATTAAAATCAATTTAGCATAAACTTTGATCAACTTTGTTGCCAAGAACTTAAAGGCAAAGTATGTGTTTGGTTTAGCTAGTTTTGGAATATGCCAGGGTTCACGTTACAGTAGCGCCTGCCTGTCACGGCATCGATTTTGCATACTCAAATAGCCTGGTTGATCAATTTCACGGAACACGCCCCTTTTTCTTTTTTTGTTACCCTCGCGGCAAGCATGATTTTAATAATTTTAATGGCTTTGGCAATTTACGATTTTTGATAAATTCCGTTTTTTTTCTTTTCACTCTCTGTCAGTCGCTTTGCAGCTTAAGCGTTCAAAGAGTTAATTTGATTGCAAAAATGTAAAATGTTCGCAACAGCGAGGTGCGTAAGGGCCCAGGACGAGCGACAGTTGACGGCTGCGTGCAATCAATCATTTTATCAATGCGCTGGCAAAAATGGCAACAATTCCTGCATGTCCTTCATGCCGCGTTCCACGTCCCTCTCGCACCCGTAATCAGCAAATTGTCTGCCCAGATCGTGACTTTGCCAAAAACAAATTTGCATATTTTTCTGATTTTTCTCGCCGTTGTGCGCAGTTGGCGCTAATGAATAGTATTTATAGATATGTATGTGTATATATATATAAAGATATATATATAGCATGTCAGTTGACAAAAATGTTATATTTTATATATATATATATGTATATGTATATTGATAGAAGTGCTGTTTGAGTTATGTGCGTGAAGTTTCTGGCAACATTTGGCAGACAAGTTGATATAAAAGTTTTTCGCTTGAACATCTATATAAAAATTTCTTATAGTTTTTTTAGACAATATGTATTTCCCTCTAAATGACAAGCAGTTGTTATGATTCGGCACATTCCTATACCTGGAGTATAGTATAAAGTATAATCTGTCCTGTGTCCTGTGCAATTACAGCTTGTAAATATATATATATAAGAAGTAGTTTAAGTGAAAGTATGTAAGGCGATGCGTGTAATCAATTTTCAATTCTTATTGAATATTTCAATATGAATATAACACATTTACCTAAGTTAGAAATAGTATTACATTTATTCAATCCAATCTTAACTCAAGGCTAATGCCAACATAAGTTATATTTGCTCTATAAATCTACTTAAAAGCTGTGTAAGTTTTGTTCCATATAGCACTAATTGCTATAATGAAATTTTAGCTTGAAATTCCAACAATGATCTCTCGTTGATTACCTGTTTGATGAATTGTATATATTAATCCTCTATTCTTATTTATTATTTCTACATTTGTTTCATTTCTACATATTTTACTCAATTTACTTTTCAAACTAAACAAATTTTGTATTTTTTGTCTTTCAACAAAAAATTCTTGTGAAATCCTTCTTGTTAATTTGCTTGCTTAGTAATTATTAGCCAACAGTTTGCCAGCTAATATTTGCCTTTTATACTCAGTTATATGTTATATGTTTCCTTTTTCTTTTTGTTTAGCTTGGCATTAATAATAGCTGACTCAATGCTGTTGCTCTGCTGTGCTGGCCAAAATGCAATGATTAATGAGTGAATTATGCGCGAATAAGCAGCCAAAACAAGTTCAAAAAGGCAACTGCCAGCCAAGCGCCCACTACACCCCCTTGGACTACCTATACAAAAGTGCTCTTTGTCCTGGGCGATTCACTGTGTGTGTATGTGTGTATTTTGGTTGGCTGGTAACATGCCGGCAGCGTATTACCCAGCAACAGACGGCGTACGTAGTTCAAATGATTATGCACAGAAATGTGTACAATTTTTTATGCACTGAGCGAAACGATGAGGGCGTGAGAGCGGGAAGTAGCCGTGTAGACATAGAAAGGAAATTTTGCTATAACTACGATAGCAACAACCTTTTGACGTGCAACACGCGGCGTATGCGCAACGTTCGCCATAAATCTTGAATTGAACAGAGTTTGGCATGAGCTGGTGGCGAGCCACACGAACAGCTGCTGTCATACGCTACAGGCGAAATACGAAAAAAAAACGTTCTCATCTTTTATTTATTTTAGATTTTTAATAATCATTTCCTTTAGCTCTTGCAGGCTGCCATCTATTTTTTTTCCTTTCAACTGCTGCTTTGCATTTTGTTTCATGTTTCAGCTGTCTGCTTGTTGTTAACAATATTCACGTTATTTTTTTCCATGCGCATTTTAATGAATTTGTTGTTAATATGTGTGTGATATAGAGTATATATAGCTATATATATATATATATAAAGAGATGTATATATGTATATTTTTTAGCAGGCTCCACTGGCCACATGGCGCCATTTCTCCACGCTCATCCGCATTGGGCACGCGCGCGACTCTTTTGTTGCTGACATTTGCCGTTGCTTTTGCGAAATTTGCGCTTCGCTGCTAATTAAAAATTTTGTTTCTATTTGCATATTTGTAGCGCACGAACTGTAGCCCAACTCCGCAACGTCTCTGAATCTAGTCGAACGCCTGCATTTGAGTTCGGACAACGCCCGTTTGTTTGTTGTCTGTTGCAAGAGGTCCTTAAAAATGTTTGCCTCACACTTCAGCTGAGTCAACGAAAATTTGCTGCGCTTGTCCCTTGCCATTGCCACTCATGTCTAAGGGTAACTGTTTTTCAATGTTTGATTGAGCCCAACAAAAAAAAAATCAACTGAAATTTAATTAGCTTCAACTTTAATGAGTGCGTAACTCATATTTCGACTAAATAACTAACAACTAACTGACCCTTGCACTGACCCTTGCACTGCCACAGGCCCTGGCGTCTGTCTAATGACCTCTTTGATTGGACCCGCGTTGGCTGCCGGGTCCTGCGAGACACTTGTAAGCTAATGTCAACGCCTCGCTTAATAGTCCCGTTAGTTGCGCCTGTCAATACTGATGATAATAATAATGAAAACAGCTGCCATGTTCTGCCCACCTGTGTGACACGCCCACCCACCTCTTGCCCCTCTCTGTCTCACTCGGCACCTGTGCGGGTTGGAAAAGTTTTTGGTCCTGGCAACTGTCAGTTTGACAATTTACGTTTAATTTACAGCTGCGGTCAGTTTGGCTGCGTTCGCTTTGCCAAAGTCAAGTGGCTGGGGTCAGTTTTAGATTAGTTTTTCATATCAAAACAACTATTCAGTGAGTGTGTGTGTGCTCGGATGTATGAGTGTGTGTGTGTGTGTGTAATTAGCGTGTTTTATGACTGCGTTCGGTTTTCAACTCCTTGGGGTGCAATTAGCTGTCAGTTGAAAAGTTTTTTATTTCAATTGGCCACGGGGAGTTTTGATCGTGTGCTGCTTGCAACTATTCTAAATGCAGTTTAATGAGTTTCTAAAACACTGAAACAGTTCGTGTTTCAACCTGAGCTGAGTGGCATACGCTATTTCACCAACTTTTCACTTTTTGCAGTGATTTTGACAAATTTTATGAACAGTTGCTTCTAAAAGAAGTTAGGTGAGCATCAAATGAAAGTACTAATCGAGTACCTGAAACAGAGTATGTAGAAAGCTAGAACTACAACCCAAGAGCTCGCTTAAATCACACAGTTTCCCATCCATTTGTCAGTGATTTCGCCCTATGTCCCATTCAATTTGAATGAAATTTAGTATTAACATAAGTGTAGGCCTATTAGAAAAGTATTACCTCAGCTCATTTCATGTGAATTTATAACTGTCGTTCACTTTTCACATTTCTCAGGGCATTTGCATTTGCTTTACTTTGCCACTCAGTTCAGTTTTATAAATAGTTTTGCAAACATCTTCAACATGAGAGTACTAACAGAGCTAGTTGATTTCAGCTCTATTTGTCTTTCAATCATTCTTTTGTTTTAAGTTTATTCATTATTCATCATTCAGTGAGTTTGCTTTAGTTCAAGTCAATAATTATTTTAAAAGCAATTTTTTTAAAACTGTCTGCCCCGTTTTCATTTATTTCAAATTGCCAATAATATAATTCTCCAGCAAATCCAATTATAATTTAATCTACGTTCTAAGACATGGAAAGGACTAAGGAGATTGCTCTTTGTCTTTTTAGTGATTCGTTTTTTCATTTTTTCAGCCACTTTTCACAAGTCTTTGTGATTTTCTCAACATTAAAATTGTTTTTTGATTTTTTATAAATTTAAATTTACTAAACAAAATTTGCTAAACATTTTGAAATTATTATTTGTTTTCTTATTAGTTATGTCAATTAATATTAATTAATTTAAGTAAATTTTTCTCGCCACTAATGCCAGTGAAAGAGCCATTAGAAATAAGTTTTTCAAATATAAATTGACTATTTTTAGATTTTACTTTTGTTTCACTATATATACATATATATATCCACATCTCAACAGAAAATGTTGATTTAAATGCAACTTGAAATTCATTTTGATTCAAAATGAAACCCGCATGACCAGTTGAGTATGATGCGTCTTCAAATACTTTATGCCAACTAAAAGCTAGAGGCAGCTAATCATTTTATTAACATGTGCGGCTAAGCGGCTTATAAATAAACCAATACCCCCGAAAGCGTGATATATTCCAAATTGGCAGAGCGACAGACACGCATATACATATATATCAGAGCGCTATGACGTAGCAATATTTAAACACCAACATATTCAAATCCGACTTTATGGCCAATGCAAATAAACCAAAGAGACTGAGAGAGAGAGAGAGAGAGAGAGGGAGAGGGAGGGAGAGGGAGAGTGAGTATAGAGTCAAGTGGAATCTGGGCAAGGACTATGGAGGACACCCGTCGCCCTGGGACCCATAATAATAATTAAGCCGATAACACTCGCAGATTTTGCACTTGCCAGCACTGGAATGGAATTGGATTGGGATGGGAATGAGTACGTATCTAGCTTATAGACCGGGTGCGGTGTTAATGATAGTGCGCCGGGCTGGCATACCTATAAAAAGTGTCTGCAGCGAGCAAAATGTTTAATTGTTACACATATGCAAACAATAAGCCAAAGAGGCCAACAACCCTCGGACAGCCCTTAAATAAGGTTGGAAAAAATAAAAACGAAGTGAAAACAAAACCTAATGCGCTTATTGCGGGCTAACAAAAAAAAAAAAAAAAATTGCACGTGCTGTGTACCCAAAAAGAAAAAAAAAAGTGAGAAGCGAAAAGCAAAAAGAAAACCTTCTGACTTGGCATTTTTAGTTAATTTTATGAAAATAGTCAACAACTGCCCGGACTAGTCGGGGTTAGTTTCAGGTCTTTAAGCCTCACGAAAATTTCGACACTTTGGGTGGGTTTTCATTTTTTTCCACTTTTTTATGGGCTGTCTGGCGGCAAGGTATAGTTAAATGTAACAGATGTTAACATGAGGGATGCTAATCATCAAGGGCTGCTTGGTCGGCTTGGCCTCTGCGTGCCTAGCTTCAAGTACAAAATAATGTTGTATCATGGCAATAAATAGTGTGATTAGGTTTTCCAAAAAGATCAGCGAGCTGTAGAGCGAGTCTATTGTGTGTCGGAGGTCATCAATAATAATATTTGGAATAAATGCATTTAAGCTCATTTACAGATGTCTGCAGCGTGGAGTATGTTCAGAAAAAAGCTTAAGTAGGGTATATTTATTTTATTATAATAATATATATACAATATATAAAATTGAAATATGTATACAAGCAAAGAATACGTATAACATTTAAGTATATATATATTATATTAAAAAACATATATAATATTGAAGTATATACAAATTATTTAAAAGAATTTTTTAAACATATTGTAAAACAATGAAAACGAATTTTAGACTTTTTTGAAAAATTAAGCCATCTGCAAATCAAACTTGATAAGACAATTCAGTGAAATAAATAAAGATTTTAAAGCCCAATTTGCTATTCAGCGTTAACCCTATTAAACTAACGTAGCTCTCCAGAAAAAATCATTTGCCATTTAATTTACTGCGAAAATTAAGCAGGCAACTTCATTGTTAATTTTGGTTAAACTGGTTTAATAATAGTCTACAAACCAAGTCTGTATAAACCATTAAGCGACCTAACTTGAACTGCCAGCTTGTGAAACTCTCTGTTCAATCTTAAGCGTCCGCTTTCTATGTATGCCTGTTTGCTTTAAATATACTTTCAGGCAACTGCTTTTGTCTTAACTAGTTTTTGAGCTTGACTTAATGAAGTAAAATATTATAATAATTATAACAATATTTAGTTCAGACTATAATGAATTGCCTCTCAACATAGATTGATTTGAAGTTATGTATTTTTCTGAATTAGTTAAGCCTCTGTCACTTCATTCTTCAGGAACTTTTTAATAAAGCTGTCAAAATTACAAAATAAATGAAAGAAAATTAACGCAAAATTTATCTTAAATTCTTAAAGTAAATTATTATATCATTATTAGTATATAAATTATCAACTCTAATAGAAACTAAATGTTTTTTTTAAATTTTTTTTTTAATATTTAACAATAAATAAATAATGACCTTTCTGAATGTTACAAATTATTAGTGAATATTTTTTTAATTTTAAACTAAGTCCAGTCTCTAGCTTGCTTAGTTTGGCTGCTGTGGTCAAAAGAAAACAGACTTAAGGACATGGCGCTAAGGTAAATTATTAAATTTAATACAAGCTAAATGAGATTTTATCTTATTTTTTTTAATATTTAATAATTTAATATATAATCTTTCTGATAGTTACGAAATATTAATGAACTGAATTTAAATAATTAAAACAAAATCCAAGTCTCTAGCTCTGCTAAGGATATGTCCTTTGTTAAGCATAGTCATAATACATACATTCTCTAAATCTTAACAAACTCAGTTTTACTGAATAGCTTATTATATTAGCACATATTTAAATTAAAAAAAAACTTCATAAAACAAATAAAATTGTATACAAAACCACATTTCCAGTTGTTCTTTAAAGTCACACGACCCCGGTTTCCAAAGCTGTTCCATTGTCTTATCAATTGTCTGCCGATCAAATATTAGGCGCCATTAGCACATAGTTTTAGCCAAGCCCCAGCCGCAACCTGCAGCTAACAATAGGCGCTAATGTTGCTCAATTAATAAGCGAGAGCCTCTGGAACAAACAACTAAATGAACGCCTGCACTTTGCGCTAATATTTCCTGCCTTGCGGCCGCGATAAGGATCAGGTAAAAGGCAAGGATTGCTGCTGGGGTAGCGGAAGCGCACATTAGTTTGGCTCGTACGAAATACATCATTGTGTCAGAAATGAATCCTTTTTTACGCGCACTGTGAACATTTATGCGTCGCTGCACCTGTCCAATGTCTGCGCCACGCCTACGCCAATTTGTGGGGCGTTTGTCCAGTGTGGTTCGTTGCCGTTGTTGCTGCCTTTTTGGTTGAAAAAGTCGGCCCAAACAAACGCTGACATGACATTCCATTAGCACACAATTTATCAAAGAACACACAGTGGTCGGCCAGAGGGGCTGCCACTTGTTACCTTCGTTGGGTGATCTTATCGAGGCGCGCTTCCTTCAGGGAAATGCCGAAGTTCCACTCACTCTCTCTCTCGGACACTGCCCTGCATAATGCAAGGCAATTAGTCAAACTCGCTGACATTAATGTGCGCACTTTTGTGCATTTTGTAACAGCCAAAAAATGAACAAGTGAGAACCATGCGAACGGGTGTATATTACTGTCTAATACTTGTTCGTAATGAAAAAAGAGAGCGAAGTTCATTCAACATTTGATCGTTTTTCGTTTTGTCAAGTCTACAATTTATAGATATTTCTGTAGGGCAGCTCAGCATTGATTCAGCTTGTTGATATCAGCTTTGTAACTGTTGAAAACGCAGTGGCAAGTCAGGATATCATACACCTAAGATATGATTTTGCATTTATTATATATATATCATATATACACAATATAGTGTAATTCCTGACTAACAATGCCCCACAAGACGTGGTCATATATGTTTGAAGTTAATCTGTAGAGAACTTGAACATATATAGTAAAACTATCGACTTTCTAGCTTTGCATAAACACAGACAAACACAGACAGCTATACAAAACTCATATACTCTTCTCGCTTTATGAACAGGTATCAAAAAAGAAATATACGAAAAAAAAAAACTCTCTTTCACACTGCTCACGTCAGCTCAAGGCGTTTTGCAGCTCAACGCCTTCACGTGCACCTTCATCAACATAAATACATCTAAATATTCTTTAAAGTTTATGCAACTGATCGTTGATAATTTTTAATTTGCTTCGCACCCTGGCGGTCAGGTGCTTGGGCCCAGTTAGTATGCTAATTTGAATGGCTCAGTCTTTCTACTCCCTTTTTATGGCCAGCCATGTGTCGAGCTGTGTTCCGGCCGTAATTAAGTGTTTAGGCTGCATCATTGGCCGGAACTAAGAAGTTTCGGACGCTTAAATAGGCGTAAACTCCGACACCGACAGCAAACAGCTCAATTTGCATTTTGTTCAACTTTCAATTTTTCGGAAAATGAAACGTTCGCCAGTTGTAAAAATTTAAAGGTTTACGATTTTTTAATAGTTGGCTCCTTGGCGCGATTTTTACGAGTTGTCGCATAGTGTTAACGTGTATATACAGGTGCATTTTGGCCAGAGGATTACGACAGACGACTGTTGATTTAATTAGTTCATTTATATGCTGCTGCTGCTGCTGCTGCTGCTGGTGCTGGTGCTGCTGTTACATTGGGATAGCCATAAAAGCAACCTATAGGTGTTCTAATTTATGACCAACATTTTATATAATTATTGTCAAATTGGTTGTAAAAAAAATTAGAAAGTTTTACGAGCGGAAGCAATATGTGAACTGTTTTACTAGCCTTAAACCAAACATCATTAACATTAAGTTTGTAAAAGTTCATAAATTTTAAGTTCATTTAGGCACAATTTGCTTTAGATATATTAAAAATCGTTGATGAAGCAGTAAAAATAGTAGATTCCGCTTTATTCTTAATATATATTCATGTCACGCTTAAAAGTCAAGTCAAAATATCAAATATAGACAGAGATCGCTGCATTCATGCAGCCAGACAGATTTGCAGCAGTTACTACACCTACATATAGACAACTTCGGATACATAAGCCATTATATCAGGAATACTCTCTGCAAAAAAAAAAAACTCTGTAGGTTAAAAACGTAGTATTTTACACCACAGTATACTAAATATATATATATATATATATATAAGCGAGTTTGTTTATTTTTTATAACAAATATATCGCCTATGTTTAAGTTAATGTATAGCATATATATATATTTATATACATAAATATATATTTTTTGTAAATAAGTATACTGAGCAGAAGAATTTATAAATTATTATTTAGTTCATTATTTTACTTTGTTTAAAATATTAAAAAAATCTTAAAATCAAAAAGAAAATTAAAAAAAAAAACAACAATGTTTGTTTGTCTCTCTTTCTTATATTTTTAGTTTTCAGCTGACGAATATGTGCTTTTATGTATATATACATTGACAAAAATGAATCTACATACAGAAGCTGCTGGCTCTGTGTCCATAGATATAAATATTTAGATTCACAGCACTTTCTATATGTATATATATATATATATATATAAATAAGTATATCCACAAATACAAATCTGTATACACACATATATTATATAAAACTGTTTCCCATACATAAACTTATATATTTTGTATAACACTGCTAGGAATGCTCTATTGAATCACATTTTCCTAAGCATCATTTCGCTCGACTATTAATAGATATCTGTTTATATATTATGCTTCCACAATCAATGCCCATTCTCAGCGCACTTCGAATGACAACAAATAAGTCTACTTCAGAGTGATTAAGCGACAAACATCAAATAAACTGCAATAACAAGTTGCCCGACATCAGCTCAATCCAAATCGAAATCGAAATCCGCCCACTCCCACACCTACCCCCATACCCCGCTCTCTCTCTCTCTCTTTCTCACTCTAATTGAGTGTGGGTGGTTGCGGCTTAGCCACTAGGCTGAAAACAATATGAGCATAATTATTAATTGCAAATAATTTTTCTTAAGACTCATTAAGTGTGGCCGGCAAGCAGGCGTCGTACTTGATGAGAATGCCACGCCTCGACCGCCCCTCATCTGCTGAATCCAGCGTCCGAAATGACAAAAGAATTGACAGCACATAAATTAGAAAGTAGCCCATCTATGTAAGCCCACCCGAAGAGGGTGACACTCATCCAGCGCTGCGACCATGTTTAAATGTGTTAAGCCGACGGAAGTGACATTTCTCTCTTACGCATTTCTCTAGAGAAGTTGTTGTTGTTGTTGTTGTTGCTGCTGCTGCTGATGTTGCTGCTGATGTTGCTGATGTTGTTGGTCACGTGTCCACGCGCCTGGCGGCGTGTTTTCCGATTTGTAGTCGTCATTGTCAAGGCGTAGATTTGTTGATCTATTGTTGAGCACCGCAAGGACTTGCAATTGCAGAGGTGTGCCAGGGCAATTGTTGCAAGTGGAAGCCAATGGCTTTGACATTTATATATATTTTGATATACATTTACTGCCATATATAGGGTAGCATGATTAAAGAAGGTCTTTGTATCTGTGGGAGTATCAAAGTATTCATTTACCACTGGAAGCATTGGCTAGTTGAGCTGAAATGTAGACAAAATTTACAAGTTTACAGATAAAATGTTTACAGAATCGTTTAAAGGTTTCTCAGAAATAAATTCGTACTTCTGATTCATTTTATTTATTTAATTGATATTTTCATATTTATTTTTTAGTTATTTATTTTTTATTTATTTATTTTTTATTTATTTATTTTTTATTTTTTTATTTAGTTTTTTTTTGTTTATTTATATAAATAACTATTTAAATATTTATTTATTTATTTTTAAATTTTAAAGTTTTTTATTTATTTATTTATATATTGAATTATTTATTTATATATTTATTATATATATTTTTTTATTTTTTTATTTATTAATTTATTATTCATTAATTTATTATTTTTATTTATTTTAATTTAGTTATTTTTTTGTTTTTTTTTTTTTTTTTATTTATATAATTATTTATATATTTATTTATTTATGTTTTTCATTTTATTGAATATAAATTTTTTTTTTTTTTTGAAAGGAAATACATGACATTATTTTTTTAAAAGCATTTATTGAGTTGAGCCGGCAATCTGAATGCATTTATGCATTAATAATAAGTAGATATGAGAGATAAAAAAGAGAATTTATGAAATCAAATTGAATCAAACAGTTTTATTGTTTTGGAAGGACCTTAGCTATATTTACCAAACTTATCAATTTATTTGTAAAAATAATTTAAAACATAATTAAGTGAAAAAATAATTAAATGAAAAATTAAAATAAAAATAAATAAATATATATATATAAACAGGTGAAATACTCGTAAATTATTATGTTCATTGTAAGAGTCTAATGGTTATTATGAAAAGGTATGTAACAGGCAGTAGGACGCGTGGCACAGGCCATAAGAAATATTCAAACTTATTCAGGAAGACAAGCTGAGTCGAAAGAGATTTCTCCTTCTTATTGATAGATGAGCTACTTCAACTACAATTAGCCGTTACGCATGAGTATATGAAGATCAATGACGAAGGCCAATCCAAGAGTGTTTCTATTACCCAAGCACTTAAAGCCCATACCTTAACCTTTTCAACTCTAACAAAATTGTCTCCACATTGCACAACTATATAAAAGAGCTGTACGAAATGAATCTGTTTTAAAAACAGATTTTTTGCAAGATAAGTTTCACTGTACTGCAAATGAAGCCACATCAAATCAAACTACAACAGACACAATCAGCTCTAATAAAGCTGAAGATATATCATCTTCGCTTAGCAGGCAGCCGATATCAGGCTTAATTAGCAGTTCGGTAAGAGTTAATGACGATAAAGGACACAAAGGAATTCGTCGAGTGTTTCCGACTCGCAGGCACTTTAAGAGCTGCCGCAACACAATGTTGAATGTGTAGGCTCCTGCTGCCCTCGTGATAATGTTAAATCAACATTATTTGGTCAGCCATGCATGCGTAATGCGTCTCGAAATTGCAGCCAGAGTGCGTAAAGTGGGTGTGGACGTGGGCGGTAAAGACAATTTGCGCCTCAGTTTGCAAAGTTTGCATTTAAATTAAACGGAAAAAGCCGGCCAAAGCCGTGATAAAACTTTAGCACTAGCCGTTGGCCCAAACAACAACAACATTGTCTCGCCTTTTATGCATTTGCCATAAGGACACGAGCCCTGAGGGGGGGGGGGGGGGGGTGGACAGGCGCAGCTATAACAACAATGCCCGAGCACTTGACTTGGGCTGTCATTCAAAGTGACAGAGACCTCGGCTCTAACCACCTGATAGGCCACAAAATGTGCAACGCTTAGGTCCTGCGTTCCATCGACACTCGAAACTCTATTTTCACAAAATTTCCATGTTTATTCAGCCACGCACGAAGCCCCTCTCTCTCTCTCTCTCTCTCTCTCTTTATGTGTGTGTGTGTACATAATTGTATATTGTATCTTGTAGTTTGCTTAGCGTCAAGTGCAAGGTAAATACGAGATATTTTACGCAAATTTACCAAGTGTTTACCCAGGGTTTCGTAGTTAGGGTTTGAGCTGTTCAGCTCCACTGGGCACGGCCGCCTGTGCAATTGGAATTTATTGTAATTTGCATTTTAACGCTCAAATGCGTTTTTTGCGTAATGCACGTGAATTAATCATGGCATTTGCCGAAGTAGTGTGTGACCAAAGCTGAAACTTGTCCTATGATTGCAATGTCCTTAAGCACGAAAGGAAGTAGTTTAGCTAAATTGTCTAGAAAGTTGAATATTAGTAGTAGTAGTAGTAGTAGTATTAGTCGTAGTAGTAGTATTAGTAGTAGTATTAGTAGCTGTAGAAGTATTAGTAGTAGTAGTAGTATTAGTAGCTGTAGAAGTATTAGTAGTAGTAGTAGTATTAGTACTATTAGTAGTAATGATAGTAGTATTAGGAGTGATATTAGTATTACTAGTAGTATTATTAGTAGTAGTAGTATAAGTAGTATTAATAGTAGTAGTAGTATAAGTAGTATTAGTAGTAGTAGTAGTAGTAGTATAAGTAGTAAGTAAAAATTCCACTTTCTAGCCAATTATTGTGTTTTTTCTCGGGTTTAGTAACATTTCAATCTTGGAAAAAAAATGTATTTGAGATATATCTATTGTATCCTATACAATACTAAAGGGAATTGAGCTGAAATATCATAACATATATACATATATTCCTAAATATATGTACTTTATGTGTAAAATTATTTAAATTAAATTATTATTTTATTTATTTTCACTCTTCTGAATACTTTCAATTTTGGAGAAGGTATAAAGAAATTAAAGTATGTCTGAAGAAACTATTTTTAAAAAGATTTAATAAATATTTTTTGGTTAATAATAAATTATTTCTTAAGACATACTATAATCCTTAAATTGCCTCTACTTAATACTGTTTTTCATCATATTTTTTTACTCTATTCTTAGATTTCAAGTGAGCATATTAATATACATATATTCATTCACTTAATGGACATTTTTAAAACTTTTATTATAGGCTAATACAGCTCAATGTCGTTATACTATTATACACTCTATGGACTGTAAAGAAAATACACACTCGTGTATATCTCATATATGATATATATGGACTACGCTCCATTTCAATTTAGCAACAGAGTATCATGTAGTCGACTCTATTTCTTTTTTTACTAACACTCGAATAGCTGGCACATCAAATGCCTGCAATGATTTGGCCTACTTCTATGACTTCTGTTAACAGCGTATCTCGAAGTCGTTCACTCTGCACGCTTTGCCCTGCCTGGTCACACTACACACAAATTGCTATTTGAATAGCTCTGATTTCACGTATTTATTTAATTTGCTCAGTTTATTCAGCTAAAGTGTTTGTCCTTGGACGTGAGGAATGCAAAATTCACACAAAGAAAACACAAAATGTTGTCTGCAGTAAAACTTAAAGCTGCATATTATACTTGGCGAGATAAAGGATTTTAATTAAATTTATATACTGCATGGCAGATTGGCTGTCGCCTGGCCTGGACTGGCCTGGACTGGACTGGACGGGACAGGCCTGGCCTGGCCTGGCTTTGTCTCAATTTGCACGCAAATTGACCAAAACATTTAAAAAAAATAATAAAAAAAATAAATAAATTAATATATCAATATACAAAGTGTATTGAATGGATTTTCAATCAAATTGAACAGAGAGAGAGAGAATGAGACAGAGAGAGAGAGAGAGAGAGACCGCCCGCTGCGCTCGGCCAGACGCACATAAAATTGACATGTTTCGAGGCGCCGACCAGATTCTATATAATTTCGCATGTAAAAAGAAAATTCTCAAACGAAAATCAGTTAAAACGTGTATTGCATAATGGGCGTGGCATGTGAGGAGGCGGCTGTCGCTGCCGCTGCTGCTGTTGCTGTTGCTGCTGCTGCCTTTTCAATGAACTCACGGCGCGACGCACTTTTGTTGTTGCTGCTGCTGTTGTCGCATGCAACAAATTGTTTCAATTAACTAAATTAAATTTACACTCCTGCAGCTTCAGGACCGAACAACAATTGCACATATTGAATGCATTTTGCTGAACGTGACATGACACTGACAGATAGAAAATGAAACGAAGAACCAGCAGCAGCACAAAAACGTTACGCCTCCGCCTCCGCCTCCGCCTCCGCCTCTGCGCCCGCACCCCGGCGCCAGTTGACGAAAATGAAATCCGAGATACTCTGGAGGCAAATGAAAATGGCAAACATGTTGCATGCGGAAAATGCTACGGAAAAACACATTCATGACATGGAAATTTATAAAAATTAACTGCCAAGTATATGGCGAGTACAGTTTATAAGGGGTGGTCAATAAAGCGGCTGTACACTGAGCGAAAATATGGCATACATTGCGTATAATTATAGATAGACTAAAAGAAATTAATAAAATTTGATGTAGCTTAAGTTAACTTTAGTAAGTTGCACAGGTTTAATAAATAAAGCATTAAATATAAAAAAAATAAATAAATATCTCTTAAAAATGTATCTCATGGATCTATAATCTGTTTTCATTAAAAAATGTATATATTTTAAAAAATATTTAGTAATATTATTTTATTTTATGCATATTCATCAGATCTGTGTCCTTTATAAAATATCTGAAAACGACTAAAGATATATTACTATATACATAATTTATAAAATCTATAAAATCAATCAAGTTTCTAAACCTAATTTAAAATATAATATAAAATAATATATATTTAATTATAGGAATTAATGTAAATATTTCTATGTATTATATATATATAAAATATCTGAAAACTACTAAAGATATATTACTATATACATAATTTATAAAATCTATAAAATCAATCAAGTTTCTAAACCTAATTTAAAATATAATATAAAATAATATATATTTAATTATAGGAATTAATGTAAATATTTCTATGTATTATATATATATTCGTAATATTTTTAAAATTATCGTCGTACATAATAAATTGTTTATTCATATTTAAATTAATTAAATTATTACTTTATATTTAGCGAAAAAGAAATTTTTATTAGACAGAATTGTTAAAATAAAAAATAAAATATCTGAAATAAAATGCAAATAAAAAATTTAAAAATATATTTATATAATATAATCGAAATGTATGTAAAATTAAAAATATATTAATATTTGTATATTTGTTTTACATTATTATACAGACTTGTTAAAATAAAAAAAATAAAATTTAAGAATTTATTTAGATAATATAAACAAAAATGTATGTAAAAATAAAAATATATAAATATTTGAATATATATTTAATTTTTTTTTATGTACATTTAAAATATATATTTTTCATGTTTTTAATTTTACACACATTTTTGTTCAAATTTCTGGACGCAAACAAAAAAAATACAAAATTGAAAACGAAATAAAAATATTATTAAAATTAATATTATAATTACTATACAGAATTGTTAAAGTAAAAAAAAAATTATTAAAAACAAAATGCAAATAAAAACTTCAAAAATATATTTTGATAATATAAACAAAAATTTATGTAAAATTAAAAATATATAAATATTTTAATATATTTTACAAAAGTTTCTATATAAATATTAAGACAATCAATTAGTAAATGCAAAATAAATAAATTGCGAAATTGTGTATTAAAACAATAATATATAATTGTAAATAAAAATAAATTTTTTATATACAATTGAACGGACATATTTATACAAAAACAATATCAAATCACAAGCAGAATAACAAATTCCAAATAAAAAATATGGCAAATAAAGAAAAATATTCAATTAAAAATAGTTAGAAAATATCAATTAAAATTCGATTTATCAATAAAAATTAAAATAAACTTTTTAAATCAAAATGTGTTCACATAATACACACAAATAACTTAATTTCATTAATTAAAGTAAACGATGCTGCGATATAAAACATATAGAAACTTAATATATATTCAATATTTAAATGTGAAAATGTCGATGGTTTCTATTTCATATTCAATTAAAAATGACAGCAATGATAAAGTTCAATATACAAAGTAGAAAGCTCAACTTAAAATACCGAGTAAAAGCTCTACATTTAGTTAACATGTTATTGATATTATTTAAATACGATAAAATATAAACATACATATATATATATATATATATATATATATATATTATATATATATATATATATATATATATATATATATATATATATATATATATATATATATATATATATATATATATATATATATATATATATATATATATATATATATATATATATATATATATATATATCTTGAATGTTGCCTTAGAATTCTCACAGTGCACTTGGGACATTGTAGCGACACGGCAACATTGTTCGTCAATATCAATTATGCGTTCAAATGAATATTGAAGTGTAGCCGCATGCCAGCCCAACTCAATGTCCACCCACTCGCAGCAGCAGCAGCAACAACAACAGCCTTTCAGCCGAGAACAACACCACAAAAGCCACCGCTGGTCATCAACCAGGCAAACCAACCAAACAACCACCCACACAGTCAGGCGGGCAGGCGATTGTTGAGGATAGCTCATCAGCAGGCGCTGGCGAAAAATTGGCAATTGTACAAAAGTGTTAACACGGCGCCGCATCCTGCAGACTGACCGCAGAACAGGCTGCGAGCCATACAGCCAGCTATAGCCTGGCAGCCAGCCGCCTTGGACACATCCATCAATGCCAACAGATTTAATCGCCATTTAAATTGTACGAACTCGAACTGGGCGCTGGGAGTCCTCGTCGCCAGAGTGTGTGTGTGTGCTGCATTTACTTAAGCGTGTTATCAGCGTAAAATAAATCTCTATAGAATGGTCAGACAGCTGTCTGGCCGCCCGCCCGCTCGCCCGCTCGCTCGACTAGCCTATCTGTTTAGTGTTTTCCAATCAGTGGCCCCGGGGGCAAGCAGATTGGTCACGTGTCGGCGTCCTGGCCATTGGTCAGCCGTGAGTGTGACATGCGTCACATAATTGCAATAAATTAGAAATTGCTGAAGGCCTGCAACAATGTTGAATTCTATTGTTTGCTTAAATTCTCTGCTCCACTTCATTCACCTGGCCACGGATGGTATATGGATGCAGCTACACTCCTCTCCACTCCAGTCGAAGCATGCCTTGGAAATTAATGTAGCATCTCGAACGGAAGCGCACACAATTAAGACGTAGCGCGATCTACAATATAATACATAAATTAATGCAATGCAAAACAAGCGACGAAAGGAAGTTATAATAATCAAATTTTACGATTTTCCTGCAAGTGCACGCGGCTGGAAATTATGCGTATTGCAAGACAATGCGTAGAACTTACGGCTTCAATACCAATTCCAATTCCAATTCCAGTTTCAGTTGCCACGCCTCTGTGGCCAACAAGGAAACAGGGCGCGCCAATAACAGTAAAAACCAATTGCCAATCATTAGTTTTTATAACACAAGACATTTTTCGTTGACTTTCGATTTGTGGGCCTTTTCTTTTATTTGCTTTCCTTTTTTGCGTTTCCTGGAATGAAAATTCATTTTCACTTGTCCCAGTCGCGCATAAAAGCGTAGCGCAAGTCAATCAAATGCTCTCAAATTTGGTCAAAACGGAAATGTGTCGCAGTCGCAACGTAATTGTGGGTGGACACTGCTTCAAATGGGATGTCGACAAGTTGTGTTGCCCTAGGAGTTACGACTGTCGCGGGGCGCACCAACAACTCGGCTATTGCGTCTTAAGTGTTTTACTTTTCTATAGACTTTAATTGTATCAGTTAGTTCCGAGAAAACCAACTCAACTGGAGCTATTTTAATTGCGATGTCACTTATATGCGATAGTATCGATAGCAACTAGAGTATCCAATTGGAAGCTTTAGCGACTAATTGCCACATGATTTTCAATCAGCTGCATCGATATTTTTATTTAATTCGTATTGGAGCTTGACTGTCAAACTCAATAATTCTTATTGAAAATTTTACCATTTAGCAAACACTTTTTCTAATTTTAAAGAGATTTGCAAGCAATTGCATCGATACTTTTCTGAACATTAAATGGAATTCTTAACGAAACAATCGGTTTTTTTTGCTGATGGCGATCTGTATATCGTAAACTGTAGTTCTATCGATACTTAAACTGTATTCTATATCAGCTTTTATAATTGTGATCTTACTTGCAGTATCGATACTTGTTTTCGGCTTATTTTGCACGTGATAGTTAATAGTAATAGTTATGTAAATAACAAAAAATATCAAAAGAATTTAATGAAAATGGATATTTGCCGTGCTTGCATGACTAGCTCACATACCTTGGTGGATATATTCTGCGATCGGCCATTAGCTGATTATGAATTCAGTCTGGCGGACATGCTCAACGACCTGGTGGGCTTTAAGGTGGAACGTAATGATAAATTGCCTCAAAAGATTTGCGTCTCTTGTGGCTTAAATGCCCAGATCGCATTTAGATTCAAGCGCAGACTCCAACAGAGCCATCAGTTGCTCTGCATGAAAGCCATGGAGTATCCAGACGACATCGCTGTGCAGGACACAAAAACAAATAGCAGACTTGAGCAAAATCTAGTCGACTGTGAAGCTAATTTCAACTTGAGACATCGTAAGTTATCTAGGAGAAGAATGACCAGCTGCGAGAGGCTGATCAGGGAAAACGCATTCTGCAGTCGTAAAGGCTTACAATACTACGCCAATGAGTTGGAACAAGCAGAGCGCTCAACATTGGATATTGCTGAGGCTGGAAAGAATCATCGATATACGCTGCGGCAATCCACACGAAAGCCGACGCTCAACTATTGCGAGAATATCGCCAATCCCGTCCCACTGCGCAGCAGGCTGCGCACGTTCAAGTGCGATCAGTGCACAACATCGTTTACGACCAGTAAAAACCTGAAGAAACACCAACAGCGAACTCATGCCGAGAAACGCCCCTACAAATGCCTACATTGCTCGAAATCCTATCACAAGCACTCGAAGCTGCAGAGACACATCAAGAGCCATAGCAAAGAGCATCGTTACCTGTGTCACCAGTGCTCGAAAGCCTTCAAGTGCCAGTCGGAGCTGAATAAACACTCGCTGAGCCACAGCGAGGAGCGTTCTTTCATCTGCTCCTACTGTCAATTCGCATTCAAGAGCTACTTCTATCTCTATAGGCATGTACACCGTCATTTGGCACCACCCTCGTTCCAATGCAAAGCTTGCAGCAAAAACTTCACCACCAAATGGAACTTGAAATGCCACATGAAAAAATGTATGTCTAAAAGGATCCTCGACTATGATGCAAATTGATATATATATATATATATATATATATATATATATATATATATATATATATATATATATATATATATATATATATATATATAAGGAATAACTTTTTTTGAATGATCCAGACAAATTGTTATATAGTTGTTAAGTGCTGGTTCTTAAATGAAAGTTAAAGATAATATTAACAAGTAAAGCTCATAAGCTCTTTAAATACTCAGACAAATAGTTAAATATATATATAAAATTTTCTTTGAACAATCAGACAAATATTATTTTAAGTTGACAGAAATGAGCACAAACTGATTTATGCAACAAAAGAATTTCGTATTATTATATTTTATTATTACTATATATTAATTATATAATATATGCATATGATATATCATTATATTATCTACATATAATACATATACAGGCTCTCTAAAAATACAATTTATATATTTATATATATAGTAAACTTTATACAAATATCTCATTATTGTTGAAAAATGTATTTAATTTAAGATAGCGAAACATTTGTTAAGATTTGGCAGTTTAAAAAACATCTAATATAAATTTGTTGAAAAAAAAGGAAATTTGTTCAGATTTAAAATTTACCAAAAAGTTTAGATGTAGTAAACTCAAATTTAAAACTTGTGTTGCTATTTCACGTCAGATTTTTCATAGAGTTAAACAAATTAAATAATCAGTTGAGGTCATTTAACATTCAAATATTTTGTAATATTAAAAATATTATTATGGTAACCGAAAAGACAAGTAAAAGCATCTGTAAGCTTTTTTTATTTATTTTTTTTAAATCCTTTGCTTCTGACTAATCTATTGTTCATTGAATTTACTGAATATAGTTTCCATGCAATTCAACTCACGCGCTCTGGTCTTTTTAGTTTGACAATAATCTTAGTAAAAGTAATATATTAAAATATAATAAAGGTAATACTTAAAGATAAACGTAATGATGTTTAAAGAAAGCAAAATATTGTTAGTAAAATAAGTGAAATAAGTTAAAGCACTGCAGGAATTTAAGTAAATTTATTTTAAATTTATAATATTTTTTGTTGACAAAAATTTCTATTAAATTTTATAATTTTTTTTTATATAATGCTTTATAACTCTTTGGAATAGCATTTTCTTATTTTTGTTAAACAATTTCATCAAATTTTCTGTATTATTATTAAATCTGCTTTTGCCTCTTCCAAATTTGAACTAAAAATTAGAAACTTGAGTAGAAATTTTGTTTGATTTTGTATAGATGAATGTATCAATATCTAGAAAGTAATATAAATATCTTACAATCTTAAATAAATATGTACTTAAAAAATATTAAAAATTAATTTAAAATGTTACTTAAATATGTAAACAAAAAAACTCTATATATCTGTATAGATAAAGGATCTATAAGTGTAAACATTAATTGTGTAAAGAAAGTCTTCAATTATTGCAAGATAATTGGTCTGAAATGGATAGATTTATATGTGTTATCGCTGTCCGGCCTATCGTTAGCACTTCTAATAACCAAGCAAAGCCACATTAAGTTAGCAAAGCAAAACCATTTGATTATCGAAACATTCATTGACATCTAAACGCCAATCAATCAAACTCGTGGCGTATACAAACGAGATTTGCAGAGCCCAGGCCAGATACGTATTATAAGTATTTCGTCATGGCAGGCTGGTTCTGGTTTGCACCCTTTTGCTGCCCGTGTCTCACATGTCAATTTTTGTGGATTGGGGGGGTTTTTTTGGTCGGTTTGCGAGGAAGACAACTTTCGTCTTGGCAACGAGCTGCAACGCCCAATGTGTTAAACCTATTCATTAATATTAATAGTCTTTAGCGGTGCGTGTTGTACGTGACTTTTTCGTAACCCTTTCCAAAATCATATCCATATACATATACATATACCTATGTATCTTTGGCAAGCTTCGGAGTCGCTGTTAACCTTATCGTTTGATTTGTAGACATTTTATTGCTTTATTGATGCATTCTTATGAAAAGCGCAGCGTTTTCTTTGATGGATTGTTTAAACCTTTGGGTCGACGCCGCCGACCTCTGTCGTACGTACCTGAGGCCTCGACCCCGGGGGAAAATCCGTCAGCAATTTTATGCTGGTAGACCACCGCAAGGCACACGCAATTTGCCTTGGGAAAGTTTTTCTTTTCTTTTCTTTTTTTTTTTTTTTATTTGTCAAAATTCTTATTTTGATTGGCACTTAGCAGCCGAAAAGGGATGAGAAAACCAAAACGAGATGTTGCCTATGGGAAAGTCTAATCAGCGCAGCAATAAACTCTTCAAGACACGCAATGTTTGCGTAGGCTTTGAGGAAATGCTTAGAAGAGTGCTTCAGTTTTAAAGAATTGATCTGTTATGGGGGTCGAGATATCACGGAGGAGTAGACAAACTAAACTTTGAGCTTAGCAAAGAAGCTAGGCTTTACCGACTGATCAGGCTGATCAATATACATATGTTCCAAGATGTCTTTCATGCAGTGACATACATTTTTGTATAGCCAGAATGCCCTTCCTTTTACTACTTCATCTGCAGGGTATACTAGGGAAAAAAGAGTCCGAAATAATAATGAAATTACAATTTATTATATTATGTAAATAGAGTTTAGACCGCTAAGTATTGCTACAACTTCGAACTGTAGTTAAATTTTATGTTATTTTTTTTTTCTCGGAAGGACCAAGGACAAATTATGCATGACAAAGTCCGGGGTGTAAACTCCACTGTGCTCTCTAAGCCACTAATAAATTACTAATGCTCACCTCCTCGGCAAAGTTTGTGCGCAAAAATATTAAATTTTACGATCTTAATTTGTGTGTTTCGTGCCGAGCTTAAGGATGGCTGTTGTCCAGGACAACAGAAGCTACGAAAACAATGTCAATTACAGCCCGATTGAAAAGTGGGCTGGCAAAAAAGTTGTTGTTGTTGTTGTTCTTGTTCTTGTTGTTGAGTTGGCATAAACCAATTTTATTGGTGGAGCAACCGAAAATGCCGACAACGAAGAGGAGGACGCTGACGGCAACGGCAACGGCGACGCCGACGCTGTCGTTGCCATTGAACTAATCTCCTTAGCATTAGATGGCGAGCTCCTTGTCTCTATGCCCAACCTGAACGGTCTATTCATATTTCAAAAGGCAACTTTGCGCGACTCGAAAATGGCGCCATTAAAGTTTACGATTCTCTCTCTGTGTGTTGTTGTGGGTGTGTGTGTGTGTGTGTGTGTGTGTGTTTGTGCGAGCCGTAAAGCATGCTCAGCTATTTTGTAATAAAGGGTATTTCGAGAGCATGCACTTTGGAATGCCCATTATTGTTTCAATACCCTAGAACATGCTGAAAATTGGGAGTTTATAGCATAAAGTTCTAGTGAAAATGTGTGAGCGAGGCTGAAGTAGGCGTGGTAGACTCTAAATTGGATATAGCGAGGTTAAGGCATCAGCATAATGTGAATCGACTATCTTGAAAGGGGAAAGCCATCAGTTGGAGCGTTTGAAGTACGAAACGCCTGCGAACTCCTCATCTCAACTATTATATAGCCGAGTTGATTTAGCATTACATCAATCTGTCTGACCGTCTGGTTGTCTGTTCATATGATGAACACAGCGTTTTCAATAACTACAAAAGCTAGAGACTTGAAATCATAAGTAAAACTAGAAACTTATCATTTACTTCTTTCATAACTTATCCCATTTCCCTATTAGTGACAAAAATCGATAATTAAATTTTTTATGTAGTTTCTTGTAATGATTACACAGATGAATGAATATATATTCAATTTTGGCTATCTGTGCCCTCTGTCTGTCTATCCGACTGTCTGCCTGGCTGTCCGCCTGTTCGTATCTCGACACCTTCTAGAGCTACAGACTTAAGAGTTAGTCCACAGCTCACTCGCAGATATAGTCGATGTTTTTATTTACTGGATCAAGCTTCACTTATTAAGCCATAGCACACACTTTTACTTATGTAAGTTGAAATTATGTATAGAAACTCAACTAAAGTCCAAACAAATTGGCTAACTCGCCCAATAAGCCTAAACAGACTTAAAGCCACAGCTCAGCACAGGGTATCTGCTAGTCAGTCAAACACTTTTACTAGTAACTGAAGGGCCAGACAAGTGCATCATAGATCTATAGATCTTATGTGTGTGCGGCTGTTGCTGTCGGTGCTAAAATCAACAAAAGTCAACATGAGAAGATAAAGCGCGCATTTCGGGGGCTGCCAAAAACTTTGCATATTAAATGTCATTTGGTAAAGTGGAATTAAGGAAAGCGCCCAGCCCCCAGCTACCATCTACCAGCAACCAGCGCCCAGGCAAATGCTGTCACAGCAAATTATGCTCGAAATGCGTCTGTCAAGGATGCGGATGCGGATGCGGATGCGGATGCGGATGCGGATGCGTGTAGGTTGCATGCATTGAGCCATAAATGAAAACTAAACAAGATTTTGCTGCAAATTTTATGAGCTAATTTTAATGAAGTTGCACAAGAAACAGCAGCAGCAGCAGCAAAATTTTTGATGAATGTCGACACGAAACAGACAAGTTTATAAATTATGCCAAAGCAGTTAAGAGGGTGCATGAAATAAGAGATATATGCATGTGTATATGTACGTGAGACAAACAGACAGAAGACAGCTAAGTTTTTTGATTACAAATTCTCTAATTATAGCAAGTGTGAGTGCAGTGGTGGGGAGTGCTCGACTAGGAGATACCCTGAAGCCTAAGCAGAGATAGTGCAATGGAACTTTAGATGACTTGAATGCATACAAGCACACACATGCGTATAAGAGCGCCATCTATTGCCCACTTTAAGCAAGCAACAGTCCTGCTCTGATATGTTAGTTATTGAATAACTACGGTTCTAAATGTAATATCTTTATGCAATTTTGTGAGCGTAATGAGGAGATTCGAATGAATGCATATACTAACACTCAATTCTCTACTAGTTGAAAAATAAGTAATAATATTAATTTTGATACGAAGGAAAAGAGGTAGCCAAACTCTGTTAGATTTATTAGTTGTGTATGCATTGCCGAAGTCTACACACCAAATTCAGTAACTTTAGCTTTTGTGATACTCAAGTTATGCCTAAGAAACCCAGGGACCAAATCGATGTTTATCGATAATTAAGAAATGCCATGAGTTATCGAATAAAAATATTAACACTACATGACGTAAGGTATACATAAATATATATATTTAAAATTTCAAGTCTCTAGCTTTAATAGTTTACGAGATCGCAGCATTTATATAGCTGAATAAAAAGCTATGGATAGACTCAGCTCATCAATTTGTAAAGTTTTCTTCCACCTACGCAAGAACGATATACCCTACAAATTATCACTGGCTTGTGCAGGGTATAGGCATTCTTACTTTCATTATGTAGCCACGATTGATTTCACAGGACTTGGACCTTTGTCACGGTTGTTAGGACCACACAGCCTATATGAACCAATTAGAGGCATCATTAGCGGTCGGTTTTTTTTCCTCGTAGCAAACGTTCTAGATTTCATGCTCCATTAAAAGATCAAGTACGAATTCAATAGCTACAGAGAATCAGTTGGAATCTAATTAAATTAGAAATCAAAAGAAACTTCACATGGTGATCTCTACCCAAGTAGCGCGATGAGCTGCCTACGCAGCCGTGGACCATCTGCATAGAATAGAGCTCGGGCAATTGGGCTGCTTAGAAGCGTGACGATATCCATTTGATGTTGAGCCGTGGCGAGAGAGTGTCAAATCAACATCATTATTCATTATCAAATAAATTACGCGATCTGTGGCAAGCCTGAGCTGAGCTCTTCGCTCCGACATTCGTACGGTCGGCATTTCAGTAAATTGAACTTCACATTGCGCGAAGGGGGCTTCATAATATGTTTTAACAAAGCAATCAATATCGCAGCCATAATTAAATAAAACTAATGATACGACTGACAGAGTGCAATGGGCCCTAATGATCTAAGCCAGCTTGTGAGGCGGCTAAGGTTATGCTTTCTTATCGCATGGGCATTAGAAGATCTTTAGCAGTCAAATCTTAAAAAAACTAGCTTTCATTAACTAAATAGCTAGATTGATAGAAGGAGAGAGGTTATTCTGTGATATGTGGCAGAAGAGGGAGTTAAGATTGTAAGAGTGAGGTTATGTGTGCTATAAACTTGATTAGATTTGCTAGAAAGTAAGGTAATGGATGAGATATAGCTAAAAAGTGAGCGTAAATGAGGCTAAAAAGTGGGATTAAAGGTAGATATAGACGTGGGGGTTATATATGAAAGCTAATTACAATAGATGTAAGCTTATGTTTGCTATATAGTATAATACCTAGATGTTAAGTGAGGTTATTTGAGCTATATACCCAAAATATCAGTTATAAACAATATACAGTATGAATATAGCTGAAAAATTGCCTATATAGTTTAAAAGTAAGGTTATGTTGAATATACAATTAAAAAGCTGCATAAAAAGTGAGGTTATATATGATACATTCACAGAATAAAAGACTATATCTGATATACATTTAAATAGATGTGAGTGCCCCAACCTGCGGCTAGATACAGATAACTTCACGAAAAGTAAGGTTATGTCTGCTACTCTTTGAGTTTAAAGTGTGCTAGTAACATTTACACACACACAGGCACACTCGCACACACACACATACACACCCCCACTCATTACCATTGTTTCGGACAGGTTTTTATGTAGCGTAACTAAACGTTAATTTATGGCCAAAAAAAACTGCTCAACTTTCTCTCTCTTTAGGCCTTCTGCTCGAGCCCGCCCAGTTTGAGAATTAAAAACAAATTAACACGCTACCAACAAAAATAAAAATATAATAGAGAATTGGAGTTTCTTGGGTGGGTGCGTCGCTCGCCTTGCGTGTGTGTAGCCAAGTGAATTTTACAACTTCGTCGTCGTCGTCGTCGTCTTTTATCTAATTGAGTTTATACTTTTTTGTTGGGCCTCGCATCGGCTGGTTTGTCTTAATGTTAATGCGCTCGTAAAACATGCGCAAAAATTGAAAGCAATAAAACGCCGGCGGGCAAACACTGAAAATTAAAATAAACACATTAAACGAGATGCCTTGCAGGCCGATAACAAGTGTAGGCTGCCGAAAAATACACACATGCCCCTTTACACGTACGCAGCGACACAATAAATCAAACGAAGCGTAAAGCGTATTTTATACTCGGTTTATAATATAAATGCCAAATTACATATGCACAGATCCTGGAGCTAACAACAAATATTAATGGCCTCTGGCGAGAAAATGGCATTAGAACTTTTTAAGCTTTAATTAAACCTATCTATCGATATTAGCTGTGCAATACCTACTTGTAACTTAAAGTATCGATATACTCGATCGTAGGCAAAATGACAGTCACTACGAACTTTCGTTCAGTTTACACATTTACATTAAATTAAATTCGCAAATATCAAGTTTTAATTTTTAAGTCTACTGTATTAAAGTAAATGTGTAAATACAAAATAAATCTTAAATAAAAGTAGTTCTCTCTACTTACATATTAATGCTTGCGATATTATTATTATTAAACTTAAGTATCGATACACTTGATCGCTGCCAATAAGACATTCACATACCTACGGACAATATTTGACATTCACCGCAAAACGTCGACACGCGTGACGCGTCTCTTTTTCTTATTGCGTATTGTGAAATTAAAGTGTAAAATGCCAAGTAGCTTTTCTGAAATGTGCTTTAAGAAAGTGGATTTGTACATGAAAACAAAACGTATATTACGCAATCATATGCTATGCTCATCCATGCCAATGCACGTGAGTCTTTATGCATCCATACCATGCCATACCGAACGCTTGACATTAAGAAAACAAACAGAAACTACTCGAGCGTCAAGAGAAATAATATGTCATTACGAGAATTATGAAATAGCAGGCAGCAAAAACACTTAGCAGTAAATGAAAAATTATACGTATGTTGACAACAGGACACGCCGACAACCAAACACATATTGCGAGCAGGCCATAAATTAGCCCGCATGCAGGCATCAGGTGGGTACGCAATGATTGCAGGACAGCAGACAGATGGTCGTTGGAGGCAGCGAGTGGGCGGTTGGAGGCGGGGACGTTGTCTCCCCCATAGACGAAGTAGTTGCCGTCCGGGTAGGTGGTAAAAAATGCGTAGCGGCGGTAGTTGCTGTCAAGTCATAAAACAAAGTGCTCTGTTGTGTCTACAAATGATTTTTGGCTTATTCGTGCAGAACAAATCGCGTACGTCATTTGTTGGGCTACTAAAAAGTTAAAGTTGGCCCTCTGGCTCCTGCTCCTGTTCCTGCTGCTGCCCGCCCGCCGCTCCCCTAGCCTGTGCACATTTCTATCTGTGAACAATTGCGCAATTAATGTTCGAGAATTATGTGCGTGACAGCCACAGGCAGACAGAGAGTCAGTCAGTCAGTCAATTGGACAGACAAAGACGTGTCGTCGCCGGCGTCACTGATAGAGCCATAAAACGGTTGCCTTCAATATCCAATGCACACTGGGCTTTTCGTGCCACGTTTACGGCTTTACACATCAACCATATTGCTGCGAGCCCTCCAACTCTCCTCCTCCTACTCCCTCTTAGTTTATGATCCATGCAGACAGCGCCTAAGTCGCCCAATTCTCGTCGCCATTGGCATCGCTTTGCCAAAATGAAATCATAAATTTATAATTAATTTGCATATAGTCATGCGACTATATGCATGCATTTCTTCGCTCTCATCTATTGCCATGCCAAATTGGCATCATGACTCAATTTTAATGGGCTTATGGGGCGCTCGACATATAGAAATTGAAATTAATTTACGCGCGCTCAAAACTAATGAGTTCCCCTTTTTATGCCCTGGAAACCAACTGAAAATGGGTATATAAGGTATAATAATGAACTTAGGTAACAGGCAGCAGTTATTACTCTTATATATACATATATATTCTTGATCAGCAGCTGAGGCGATTTATCCTAGTCAATGTGGGCTTAAACTTATATTCAAATATACCTTACACTCCACAGGATTATACATGTTTCCTTCGATAACTCATGCTAATTCCTGATTATCGATTAAAATCGATTTTCAGTCTACTCTTCTTAAGCGTAACTTGAAGGAAATCACAAGTAGCGAGTCCAAAGATAGTATATATATATTTTTGCTGTTATTAATAGATACTTAAGATACTTCTTCCTATGGAATTGCGATTCTATATGTAAAATTCCTTAAGATATTAACCTAATACCTAAGTCATAATCACATATTTGTTAAAAAAAGGAAGGCTGAGCCCAGAAGCCCTCTTCGCAGTAGTCACGGTATCTGCTAGTCGTGCATTCCTCTCTAAGCCACTCTTGCTTGTTATCTCTAATAGCATTAACATTTTTAGCCTCAATTTGAAGAAGCATTTATGTGCATTTTATAGGCATTTTAATTGTGCACAAAAATAGTTTCTATTAATAGCTCGAAAGGCAGTAAAAGTAAAACATATATCATAATCCGTTGGGTATGTACATATATCATTTCGTTATGCTATAGTTCTACCTATGCTAACTGCAATAATTTCATTGACAGAGCTGCTGAGTGTTGTCAGAGATATAGAGTGGATTTGACAGTTGTCAGAAGTCATCGGCCAGAAAAGCGGAACACGTCAAGAGCAGCTCAGAGCTCGAGCACTTTTATTGTTGTTCATTAATTTTAATGTTTGCGCAACCTGCGTGCAATTTTGAAGCCGAATGGAATTGAATTTGAAGTGGGCAATGTTGAGAGTTAGAGAGAACATCAGCTAAACAGCTACCAAAATGCTACGTCTGGGCCGCACGATAAAGCCAGAAGCCAATGAAGCTAAGTGCGGTTATGAACCCTTTTCGCATTTGGCTAAAACAACAAAGGGCCAAAGCGAAATGGTTGGCAAATGGAATTGGAGCTGCACAAGGCGCTGACAATAGAAGCTGACTGGCTGGCTGACTGGCTGGCTGTTTGGCTGGCATTTGCGTACAGAGCGAAGCTGAAGCGCTTTAAGACTTTAAGCGCTAGTTCAATAAACCCGCTGGCCAAAACAACAATGGCCACGATGTGATCTGATGGGCGGCAAACATGCAACAAAAGGAACTGCCGCAATTAAAATGCAACGTTTATTTATTTGATTATTAGCATTAATGCTAAATAACGACAATTGTCGCTACGAATGCAATTGGCCACCCTCGGGCGAGCGAGCGAGCGATGCTGTCGCCCGCATATCGTTCCAGCAAATGGGACATATTTTTCATATATCAAATTGATCCCTTGCTACATCCCTGGTACAGTTGTGCCACCTGAATTAGCAGGCCTCAATAACGCAATGTCTTGTCAGCGAGTACCTGTATCAATGTCAGCCCAAATATATACCAACCCAGCAGCCCGAACATATGTGCGTGTGCATTAGGAGGAGCTGGGGCGTTGAAACTAATGTACATTTGTCCATCTGTATGTCTGTCCTGCGCGCAGCCATGTAATTTGTTATCCAACAATTTATAATTGCATCAAAATACGCACGCACCACATGCCACATGCCTGTGCCCTGGCCCTAAGTTAGCTGAGATGCCGAAAAAAAAAGAAAAAAATTATTATGAAAGCAAACATACATGCTTCTCTGCTCGACACTCTACTCTACTCTACTCTACTCTCGACTGTTGTGGCTCCCCCTCTTTGTAACTGTCCGATACAATTTTATGCTATGTTTAACATTTTGTACATTTTTCGGCTGTGGTTGTGGCCCCTGTTTGCTGCTCTCTTGTTATTCCTGCTGGTTCTAATTTAATTTTGAACTTGACTTGCGTTCGCTGCGTTGCTCTTCACTGTTAGTTGATTTATGAATTTTTAAATCAATTTGACAACCAACTCGAAAGTCGAAAAGTGCACATTAGTTAGAATACTTGTTATGTTTGACTGGTCAAGAAATGCTTTGATTCTTAACAGTTCTGAATTGTTTATATGATATCGTGACTGCTCAAGAAATGCTTTGATTCCTAACAGTTCTGAATTGTTTATAGTATATTGTTAGAGCGTAGCTCCTAAGTGTTTTCCCAGCCAATTGCAAAATTTGCCATAAATTTCTAGCTGCAACTGCAACTGCAACTGTTTATGGTTTGGCCATGCATTTTGACGTCTACACGTTTTGACAGGCATTTAAAATCTATTTAAAATGCAACCCTCAAGCTTAAGTTTTGATTTAAAAAAGAAATTAAATCCCAGCCGCCGCCATCAAAACAAACACAAAACATTTCACTTAACTCCGGAACTTGGGCGCTACTTAAAAAAAAACTTTCAAATCAAATCGAGTTGTAAGCGGCAAATAATTTCAGGGCGTGACGAAACATGTTGAAATGTACAACTTGGTGAACGCCTCTGATCGACAGCAACTTGTGCGGAAACCAGCGGCCGGGCCGCGTGCATCTCTCCGGCTGGCAGGCACTTTGTCTGGTTGTACACGTTTTTCTACTCGCTGCGCTGGCGGGTGCCGATCTGTTTTTTTCTTGTTCTTTTTTTTTTTTTTTTGACAACTCAACTGACGTATTACTCAATGGGGAAGTTGGCGTGTTGTGGGTGTGGGTGCGCGTTGCGCGTTGCGCCTTTTGGCTATGCCTGCCACAACGCTGCCCAAATGCAGCGCGACTCGCACGGCGACATCATCAATCTAAAAAATGTTGAAAAATCTCAGTGGCTTCGGCTTGGATTGGCAGCAGGCAGTAGGTGGAGGGGACATGGCTTTCTGGTATTTGGTATTTTTAAAATGCATGTTAAATGTCCGTGCCTTTCGCTTTTCAACTGGTTGTTTGATGGAGTGGCGGCGCTACGAAAGCATTTCATGGGAAAGTGTTATAATTCAAATGATTCGTTCACTCATTCTAATTGATTTTTTTGAAATGTGAGTGAAGGGTATGTGGATTAGATTCAATATTTCTCTAAATTGGCGTGTTGACCTGAACACTCCTGTCGGATAACTAATAAGAGATATGAAATCGTTTTTGTGATTTATGAGTTTCTCACGACTCGAAACATAACACAAATAGCTTATGAGAATCGCAAAGAACCGCAATGCGTCTAGGATCTGCACATCAAACAGTAAGTATAGACATTCTTTTCAAATTAGCTTTACGTCTTTCTCATGCAAGCTTCATTCTTCTAGCTTATCAATGGAACAAACTCTGGGTTATGTAACTATAACGCCCGCTCAGTGATTCGCCTAGCAGAACTCATTACCAAGCTGAACCACAAAGCAAGAATTTGAACGAAAATGATTTTGGCACAACCGAAAAGCTGAAAACCAGCAGCCGCAATCAACAGTGCAGGAGTAAACTGCGTCAGCAACTATACAACAGGAACTGGTGAAACCAACAAAACCACTCGACATGTCAACTGGAATAGAAATGGAGACGCCAGCACACGGAGCCGCAGTGGACGGGGTCTAACTTTTTGGCTATGCTGCTGGAGTGACATGAAAAGGACATGTCACACCGTATGCGCACATTAAGTGTAGCCACAATTTATCAAGCCGCATAAATCTAAATAGAGTCTGTGGAGAGTTGGCAGTCGCTTGCATGGGCGCATCAAAAAGTCAAAAAGCTAATTTGCATTTAAAAGGACAGCAGCAGCAGCAGCAGCAGCAGAAGCGGCAGCAACGGAGCGGACCAACAATGCTGCTGACGTAGCCGCCATCACAGCCATCGCCCGTCCATGCATGCAAAATGTTTTAAGCAATATTTTCAATTTAATAAGCCAAGATAAATGAAGGGCAACAGAAGATGTGTGGCAGCACAGGCGGCAAACGAGCAAAAATTTATATATACATATATACATATATATATAAATATATATATTTTGCAATGTAGATTTGAGCACACACCGAGTTGGCATATGTGGCCCGGCCCGGCCCGTGTCCATGTGCTTATTTGCATAGTTTGCTAAGCTTTGGCAATTTTTGTCAATATGCCATGCACTTCATCAAACTAGACGACGCTGGAGCTCTCTGTTCAGCTCTGCTCTGCTGTGCTGTGCTGTGCTGTGCTTCGTCGATAAGACGTCTTTTGTGTGCCAACTCTTTGGTGGCTTACAGCAGAAATGAGATAAGTTAAATTACTTTGCATATTTAGTCACAATACATGGGACACGCTTTAAAATTGAATTTTGGCTCTGATGCTGATAAATATGCCGGCCGAGAATTCATAACATTATATTTTACAATTTCATCAAGTAATTCGATTTGAAAGAAGAAATTGCTCAAACCACTTGAATTGCCGCCTGATGCCATATACTTATGTAGATAGCCCTGCTCAGGCAAATTAGCCCGTAATCAAATAAGTTAACGAGCAGTAAACAACTGACTGAATTGATGCATATAATTGCACTTGCCGACAAAATTCAACAATTGGCAAAATTTTCAAACCTAATTACGTCACGACGACGACGACGACGACGCCAAGTTGTTTTGGTTTGCTGCCATTGTCAAATTAGAATCTTCGAATCGCAGGAGTTGTCCAGGAGCCTGAAGTGAGTGGCCAAACTTGCGGTCGCAACTGAAATGCAATGGTGCGTGCCACGAATGGGTAGCCAATAGAGCAGAAAGCACAACTCAAGTGGCCACAGGACACAGTCCATAAGAAAATCGCTGAGGCGTAAAGTAATTTCGTAGGCGTCGTCGACAAGACAGACACGACACACATATTAGTTGTATCGCAAGGACCTCTTTACACACTGTACGAAAGGGCAGGCAATTTGATTTTTCAATCGCTGCTAATTAGCATTGAGTCCAACAGCCATTGACAATTTGTCAACCATGGCCAAACATTATCGTTCCGTTGTACAGTTTGCGTAATAACTGTGATAATCACGGCGATGACAACGATAATTTGCACACTCTCGTGTGTAGTTACTGCAATTTGGCTTGCAAATTATTCATGAATCATGAGTTGTTTGGCTAACACATTGCTTTAAGGCTTAAAGGCAAGCCGACAGTAGTCTGAAAGCCTATTAACAAGTTACTCAGCCAACACATTGGCCACTGCACCTTCTGCTGTCAAAACTTCTATTTTTTTTTGTTGGCTTCTTTTCTTTTTTTTCGTTTGCTTTTCGCCTGTGCAAATGACAGCTGTCAGTGGCATTTCACGTTCAGCTGGCTGGAGTAGCTCCTGTCAAGCTGACAGCCTGTTGCTCAACGTGGCTTTCGCCTGCAGCAAAGTCTGCCATTTGGATTTTTGCACTTCTCAGCGCTATATAACTATGCTGACATCTTGATCAAATCAGTGTCCCAGATATATTTTTATATGTATATGGTATAGCATCTCTCTTTTCATATGGCCATGCCTATTTGCTTTCTTCTATTGGCACAATGCCACGCAGTTGCAGCTCCAATTTCTGCCCCCACTTTTATGTGGCGTCGCTCCCCCGCCGCCCTCCGCCTTTTGGAAACACAATGCCAAGTGCGAATGCAACAAATGTCATTAAAAACGTGACATAAAAAAATATTTTATACTTGCATCTATGGCAGAACTTAGTTCTCTTCACATGTGCATGCATTTGCCGCTACCCTGTTGACATGTTGTCTTGCTGAAGTGAGGTAGTTTGATAAGATATGTTAATGTGAAATGAAATATTTTAGCAGATATATATAAGAATATATACGGAATAAGCTTCGTATACGAGTTTGATTAGATATAGATATATACAAGTTTCAGTTCAGCGAGTTTTGTAGACTTCATTTAGCTACTACACTTTCTATACTATATAGATAAAGCTCGCTTTAACTAGATATATATGTCTAAGCTTTGTTATGTTAGCCTCGATTGATAGTGCATGGATTCCGCATTGAAATTCATATAATCTATCCATAACATACTTCATAAATAGCCCCTTTTATATGTGTATATAGTGAACATATATGCAATAGGCTGCATATACCATATAGCTATAGTATATATTCGATATATATATACGATTCAGCTGAGAGAGAGTGAGAGAGAGTTGTGTAGACTAGATTTATATATATACTATATAGATATATATATATACTATATAGATATATCTATACTATATAGATATATCTATACTATATAGATATATCTATACTATATAGATATATCTACACTATATAGATATATTTATACTATGTAGATATAGCTCGCTTTAACTAGATATATATGTCTAAGCTTTGTTATGTTAGCCACGGTTGATAGTGCATAGACTCTGTATTGAGATTCCCCCCTCAATAAGCTAGATATTTTCCAAAACTTTAAGGAATTTTCATCTAACTTTTTCTAGGATATATTTTAGTCAATCATTTGGTAACCTTCAGCTTTTCTGTTGTTATGTATTTGGTTTCCTTGTGCAGCAGCAGCAGCAGCAGCAGCTTCGCGAATATAAAATAAAATAAAAGCGCAAATGGCATTTCGCATGCGTTTTTTCTTCTTCTTTTTTTGAGGTTGAGGTTTGTGTTAGCTGTGAGGTTGAATGACCTAGGACAATAGATTTATGCTTGGGGTAGTTACACAGCTGCCCGCTGTGCTGATTAAGGGCGTTTGCTTCTTAAAGAAGGGTTATTACGACACAAGGCCCCTTTTGTGCGTTCGCGCTTCTGTGGCCCATTTCGATTGCCTTCACTTCTAAGTATTGTGCTTCATTAAAGACGACAACGATCTGAGCTGAGCTAAGCTGAGCTTAACTTAACTGTACCGATGGCCAATGCCGCTGCCGCTGCCGCTGCTGATGCCGCTGTCGATGCCAATTTCCGAGCAATTTTCAAGCAATTTGATGTGCCAAACTGGGCGCCCTAATGAGACCATGTATTACTCGCCAGTCCCTGCTATCATAACGAATTTCCCACGTAACAATGCCCCAAAGTGAAATAGCGAGGCCAAATGATTGGCACAAGCCAACGTCGCCAGCTCATTGCCAGACGCCATGAACGAACAGTCAGCTCGTCGTCAGCAACGTCTTCATCGTCTTTGGGTATTCCCGACTGCAACAGCGGCACATTAAGTCGACTGGCAAACAGCTGCAATTTGACTTGGCTGCTGGTTGCCTCATGCAGTTGGCTTTTCTGGCTGCATATTAAATATAACACAAAATGCATATTAAATGGCATAAGCCACATGAACAGCCAGTGCAAAGGCCAACCCAGCCCGAGACTCAATTTCAGTGCCAGTTTCAGTTTCGGTTTTAGTCAGGTGCTGTTGCTGTTGCTGTTGCTGTTGTTGCTGTTACTGTTTGCTGCAGGGCAAACAAGTAGATATAGCTTCATATACTCTGTGAATGCCAATTCCCAGCAGCTTAGCTGTAAAACCTTTAAGACTTGACGGAAACGCTGCGTGTTGTAAAATTTTATAAGTTTAGCATTCCGACTTGGCAGACTAAAGAGTTTCTTGGAAAGGTTTCTCTCTTATACTTCTGCCTTTGTTGGCTGTAATTGAGATACATTAGAATTTAATGGAATATACGAAAAGAGAACTGTTATAATATCTATCCATATAATATATATATATATATATATATATACATATATATGTATATATTTCTTTAGCTATATTCATTATCTTCCACTGCTTGCCCAATCTGCCACTTGCAGCTTAACAAATTTACCTACCAGCTTCGCGATTAAACATAAACAACTTTTGTTTACTCCCAGCTGCAAATTTCTATGGCTGTGCCTTTTATTCGCTGGCTCAACTCCTTTGAAATAAAATCCACACCGTCTAATTAAACAAACTCGAAAAGTCGACGTGTAACCACCATAAATGAACATTAACTTGAAAATCATAAAAAGGAGTAAATGAAAAACTCTCGCCACCCACGACTTCTTCGCCATCGCCATCGTCGTCGTCGTCGTCGTCGTCGTCGTCGTCGTCGTCGTTGTCGTCTTTTATACATAAACAAAACTCAGACTCAAATTTCATAGCATAATAAATGGCGCGCACTACCGATGCAAAAGTTGCTCCCGCACACAGTTCGCCCCACCCAGTTCGCTCTTGTGCTGGAGTGATGAAGTAATGAAAGTGTGCGCGTTGGCAAAAGAAAAATTACAATTCACGAGCGCAGCGCCAGTTATGAACTTTTTGACGTGCTAAATAATGCAGAGGAAAGTGCCGGGCTCTGGCCAGGGGCCAAGGGGTTTTAAGGACTGCGGCAGCGTGTGGCACTTCTTCATTAACTCTGGCGGACGCCTGATGATGATGAATTTTATATAAAATGCTTAAATACCTGCAATTTAACTTTTGTCCAAACACCACCCGCTCTACCTGCTCCGCCCAAAAAAAAAAACACAAAAAAACAAAACATTGGAAAACATTTCAATATGCAACAGCGCGTGTTTCTTTTAATTTAAATTGACTTCACGCGGACTCCCAGCGGGCGCTTAAAACGCTCCAAACTAATCAAAAAGCTATAAAAAAAACTTGTGTTACGCCGAGTACTTGTTTCAGTGGCTGGCATAGAACAACTCTTGGGGGATTTACTATGGTACCATGGACTTACTCAACTCCTTCTTCTTATTATAGATGGGATTGTGTTGGCTGAGTTGAGATGAAAAGTGGAGTCCGTCTATTTATATTTATATAGTTTATTTTATAAAGTTTTCTTTTACCAGCTCCGATTGGAGAGGGACTGGCTACCAGTGCATCGTTAAAAGGATTACATAAATTACATCAACTATTCATATGCTGAGGAATATCAGGAATGACTGAGTGAGTTGTCCGAATATCTTATTAATAATGGTTAATTATTACAGGTGCTTTCCACTTGGACGTATACTATACGATTAAGCAAGAGTCTGTGGTTGGCTCTTCAACAGAAACTTGATGCGTTTAACCAGTCTGCTCAATGGCGCAATATTTCAACAAGCTCAGCATATATAATGCTGCTAATAGAAATAAATATATATAAATAATTAAGTTAAATCAAGTTTTCTTCTACTAATCAAAATGTTCCCTTTACGCAGCTCCAATTATCAGTGAATCTAGAAGTTTAAGTAAGGGTCCGGAGTAGAGCGCCTGACATGTCTACGGAATGGTGAAATCTTCTACCAAGTTCAGCATATATATGTATAGAAATTGAACTCTGCTGACAAGGATAAAAATATATACATAAATTAATTAAGTTTGATCAAGTTTTCTGTGACTAATAACATTTTCCCTTTACGCAGCACCGATTAGAAAGGGTTTATACAAATTGCAGCTGGATATACATTTATATAAACATCAGAAATCACTGAGTAAGTTATTTCAATTTCATATTGATCTCTCTTTACTATTCTAGATGCATTCCACATGGACTACATAGAAGTTTAAGCAAAAGTTCGGAGTAGAGCGCCTAACAAGACTGTTGAATGATGAAATCAACAGACATATATATATATATGGAAGTCGACTGATGAACAGGATAAAAACATATATTTTAATTAAGTTTGATCAAGTTTTCTGTGACTAATAACATGTTCCCTTTACGCAGTTCCGATTAGAGAGGCATTGTCTACCAGGATTACACAAATTGCAGCCGGATATATTATATTTATATGCACATCAGGAATCGCTGAGTAAGTTGACTCAATCTCTATATTGCTCTTTGTTAATTACACTCTGGATGCATTCCAAACGTACGTCTATCTATATGTTATAAGTGAGAGTCAGTGGTTGGTCGTTTAGTAGAAGAAGCTCAGTGCACTTAGCCAGACTGTCATTCCGACTGCACATACACATAATTAATTAACGGCTGACAGCGCTACCAACCAGATCCCATATCCAAATAAACTCCCCTTCTCTGTTGCCCTCTGTTTAACTAACAGAAATGTCAAAAATGCAAGTGACAAGTGTGAAAAAAGGACGAGCACAAGAAGAAAAACGACACACGGCCAGGCCAAAGAAAAACAAAAGCCAAGTCAGGACACACTCTCTCATATGAGACAGCTGTGCTGGGTTTGGGTTTGGGTTTTGAGTTTTGGTTTTGGTTTGTTTGGGTAGCTGGGCTTGTGTTGCTGCCTGGGAGACGTTGTGGGTGTGCGTTGTCTGCTTGAAGACGTCGCGCATTCGTGCGCAGCAAAATAAATTGAAATTTTAAAATGTATGAAATTAATTTTTTGGCGCGCTTGGAGTCGCTCCAACGCCTCGTCATGCTGATGATATCACATGATTATTTATCTTTTACGCACACTTAGACAACCGTCGACACATACACATATGCAAGCCGTGCTTGGTCTTGTGCTCTTCGTCCTGGGCATGACACTTGCCAACACTTTGTCAAGTTTTTAGTATGTTGTCAGCTTTTTTTTGTCTTAGCCCTTTTAAGCCATTTGTCAAACACTTTGCATGACGTCATCTGCAAGCGAAGGCTGCGACGGTTGCGACTGTTGCCAAGTGTATGCTAAATAAGGATAAGGGTAGCTTAGGATATGTCTGTCATACGAGTTTATTTGCCAACTCTTACATGTGTGCATTGGTCAGCCCAAATCCCAGTCTCTAATCTGAATTTTAAACAAAAATTATAACGCCCTGCTTGTGGCCTGTGACCTGTTACAGGGTATTAACGTTGCGATCTGTTGACAGGCTTTCGTTCGACTGTTAGTTTACACTTGTTATCTGGCCCCTAAGTATCTTGTTCTGTGCTGGGCAAAATTTACATATAGATTAGCAAAAGGATAGCAAGGTTCGAGTGCCAACAATATGGATAGAATGAGAGACACTTGATGGGCCGGCCTCGATGCACTTTGGCAAATGGCTAACCATCATCGAATATGAGAGTCGAGTCGAGTTGAGTTGAGTCGCAATCGGAATCGGAATGGGCATGGGCATGGCCATGTTCATGATGTCTGCAATGTGCATAAGTGGAAATCATTAAGTGCCGAGCGCATCTTGTAAACTGATGCGTAATCCTCGACTCAACCTCCTGGTCGATTGTTTTCCGTTCGGACAGGCTGGTGCGCATTGTTGCCATATCCGTTTGGCTCTCGGCCAGGTTCAGCTTCTCATTCTCATTCCCAATCTCATTCTCCTGTTGCGCTGGCCTCTTCATTGTGAGCGCGTAAATCCCCTGACAACACTTTGCCTTCCACGTTATACAAAGAAAATTTTTGCAAAAACCAGTCGAACAATCCTTGAACAATGCATGAAATAATTGCACAGCACAGTGAAAGTGTGTGTGTGTTTTGTGTATGCGTGTGTATCTGTTGTGAAAAGTTGTGGTCCTTATAGAGCAAGAGCTGGGCACACAATGAACTTGTTGATGTTGTTGTTGCTGCTGACTGCAAGCTGATGGGCATTAAAACGCGGATGATGAGGCTTAAGTAGTTACACACAGCGGCACAATTGGGACTCTTTAGGTCTCGAGCCGAGGGGCTCAAGTGCTGCGTAGCATATGCGTGGAGTAAGGGATATTGCCATGAGTTCTACTTGCCACTGATCTGAACTTGCAACTGAAGGAAATTTCTTAATAACTGAAATTATAAAGCATGCAACAATATTGCGGAACAATAAATTAAAAGCCAGATGAATACGCATATAGACATCTGTCTCGAATTCGAATCACTAGGCAACCAAATAGATTGATGAAACTAAATTGATATATGACTTTCTATAGATTGTGTAGAATATGTTGGGTTTGTGAGAGCTGGCAGGAAACTTATAATTGTAGAAGCTTTTATAGAATTATCCTAAAAAGAATGAATGAATGAATGAATGCTAGGACTGATCTGAAACTATATCAGATTAACTATACTCTAGGCATATATAGAATATACAAGATGTCTGCTATAGAAGAAATTCTTTTCATGTTAACTTCTGTCTGATCATAGTACCATTTCATCTTTAGCCCTTAATCTTTGCCTTAATGTGCTTCAACTTTCTTTAAAACTCTTCACAATTTCGAAAGTGTCAATGAACATTGAGTGCAAAGTTTCCACTTCTCACCTTATCAAGTTAAGCCTCTCACTCCGCCGCCCCCGCACATTGGCAAAGCACATTAAAAGCAACAAATGCAATATGAAACAGACAGAGCAATAACAAAAGTAGCAACACCAGTAGCAGCATCAGCAGCAGCAGCAGCAGCGGCAGAAGACAGGATCATTAACATAAAATTTTATGTTTATGGCAATGATGAAAAGTCTATACAACGGCTGTCCAAAATAAATAATTACCATTAACAGCAGTCAGCAGCATATAAAAAGAGATGGCGAGGGAGAGCGAGAGGAAGAGAGACTTCTAGCAGCAGTTGGCATGGAGTTCATGTCAGCAGCCGCAACATTTTGTGTGACATTCAGGCTCGAGCCACGCCCCCTGATTGGCAAAAAGGATTGGAGTATGCCAACTGTATGAAGCTGCGGGCAGGCAATGCCATTGGCATTTATCAAATGCCTGAGCCGCTCGGCTCGATAGGAGTGTCTGAGTGGGTGGGTGGGTGGTTGGGTGGTTTGTTGGTCGGTTGGGTGGGTGTGGCGCGTGTTGTTTTAAACATTGGCATTCTTGTAATTACGTTTATACTCTTCACTCCGCTGTTAATTCAAATTTACGTTAATGGAAAATCATTACGCACAAATGTGTAAAGTGCACTTTTGCATTTCATTGCCGTCGACTGTGTATGTATGTGTGTGTGTAAATGTGCATCAGCTTTTGATATGCCGTGCGGCGCTTTTAATGCAACCTGCCAACTTGGCTGCTGCAAATTTTTAATGAGCTTCAAGTGCAGTTGTGCAGCTGCGGCAGCTGCTTATTGCTGATAAGCAATGCTAGAGCCAAGCTGAGCCAAGTTTTTTGGACGCAGTTGTCGAAGAGATGAAACTTGAAGGTAAAGTTGGAGCTGTAGTATAGGTGGGCGTATATAGATAGGTATATATAAAGGAATATGTTCTTGAAGCATACAGAACCTTTTGTATTATGTATTAAGGTATCTTGACTGTTGTGTCGGGGCTCTGAGTCTGTCATGATATATATAAATATGATTAAGCTGAATGATATTACGTATGGCTAGATCTATAATTTGTACCCAATGAACTGTTTTGTTAATGCTCAAAAGTATCTTCTCATTTGCCATTATATCACATTTTTCTTAAACCCTTTCAACTATCTTCCCAACAGCAAACACAACATAAATTGTCATTCTTCTTAAGTCCTTAAAGCAATTTTCTCAACTGCAAGCAGAAACTTTTCTTGTCTTTTTTTTTTGACTTCCACACGCACAATTGTCCGTAATCGATATCCTGCGACCTTGAAAGCTTCTCATAATACCCGCATAAAAAGCACGTGCTGTCAACTGTGTCAAATGCCAGCCGCTGCCCACACATAGACACACACACACAAACCGAATAGGGAGCGCTCCCTAAACGATTTTCATTGTCAAGGTCACACGCACAGAGGCAGGCAGCGACGCGTATAGCCGGCCGGCGTGTCCTTGAAAGCCAATTCAGCACAGCTTTGGAGGTGGCAGATTTACCATGTGCCATTTGTGTGTGGCAAATGGCAGCTACTTGGCCTTGGCACCGACATTGAAACATGGAACGCGCCCCTAGCAACAAGCAACAAGCGGCAAAAGCTCGTTTGGCATTTTTAATATATTCTAACTTTTGGTGAAGTTACTATGATTTAGTCGCGCAGTTTGTATATGTCTAGTTGATCATGGAGAGCAGCAAGAGTAGGAGATGTGTGTTGTCTGTGTTTATTTTGTTATGTAAAAAAGAATTACATAAAAGAATCTTGCTTCAAGTATACATCAATATAATTGAAATATATTTCAAGACTTGATAGATTTTTCTCAAATATCAATAAACAATTTTAAATTTGTTACAAAGCGTATTAAGACTTCGTCAATACTTTCATCTATTTGCTTGAAATTGTAACAAGTCGAAATGCCATTTACTTAAGTGTGTGGACTGCAAAAACTAGCAGGAAGTGGCTTATCATAATGGATGAGCTAGCTCTCGCTCTTTCTCTGTGTCGTTTAAAGGGGGACCTCAAGGTCAGTTGGAGAATGTTTGCTGAAGCCGGAACTGTTTGTTTCAAGGCCAAAATCAGTTTTCTCTTTGGTTTGAGTTGGTGTGCCAAATGGGCCAAGTTGAAGGTTTGCAAGCAGCATCTTAAATAGAAAAGTAGCAGGAATTGATTTGAGTTGGGCTGGCGGATTGGGAGATGCTCTGTCGTCTATGTTGTCTAAAGAAAATAAACTCAATAATTTTAATTATTAATATTATAATTTATATTATAATTTTTTAAGACACATAAGAGATAGAATCTAAATGCAAGATATTTTACTGTTTAAAGCTGTAGCATGGCTGGTTTTACTTCAGACTTTTCCATCCAGATTATGTGTCAATTGTATTCCATTTTATTCAGATTTATCGAAGAAAGTGCATAGATATATTTCATTATCCGTTTGCATTGATAGATGCACTCGAGCTTAACGTGCTTATTGTTAATATAGAAAATTTATATTTTATTTCTGCTTGTTACATAACGAAACTTTACACCTATCCTAATCATGATTTAGTACATCTAAGGCAATACAATGGGTGTCAAGCTCAAAAAGGTTGACGGCGTCCTTCCTAACTTTCAAACGTAGAGACTGAATGAATCTGGAGTATGGTGTATAACTAATTTCATATATAATTATAATTATATATAATAATATTATTATTAGCAATCGCACTACACATTAATTGATTCTCAATTTCGAACATTTAGGGGAAATTAGCTAGCCGCAAACAATTGTTGATTTCCAAGCATGCAGTGAGCTCGTCATGAGTTCGAACTTCGAAAAAATTCCCCTCATACAGAGAAGTTACCCTAAAAAACCCATAGAGCACACTAAATGAAGGAATACCCCTAGTTCGAAAATTGCGTTAGCTACCCTCTCAGTCAGTTGCTTACGTTACTTTACGTCGTAACGTAACGCGCTCTGGTTTTTGTGAGAGCTCACTCATTGTGCGCTCGCTGACTCGCGCGCTCTCTCTGTCTCTGTCTCTCTCTCTCTCTCTCTCTCTCTTTCTCTCTCTATGCAGTTAACTCTCTCGCGGAAAGGTAACAAAGCCAAAGCCCAGCCGTGACTGTGACTTTTTTTTGGGGTGGCAAATAGGAACTGCGCCCGCTGCTTACCGTCAACGGTTTGTGGTGTGAGTGGCTGTGGTTGGTGGTTCAATTGGTTGGTTGTTGGCATAAACAAAGCACACACACTCCATCCTCCACCACTGGCACCACTGGTCTGTGTGTGTGTGTGTGTGTTTGCCAAGGGGGGTGACATTTCGTTGAGCGAGCGCCGTGTTGCTTCCTAGGAAGCACGAACGACGTCGTCGTTGTCGTTGCCGTCGCTGGCAGCGCAGCTATTTGATAAAAGTGACTGCGGCAAGGATATTTACAGTCAGTCCACGCAGAACCTTTGAAAAGGCAGCAACAGACGCTAGAGCAGCTCTCGCATGCGGCAAAATTATTTAACGTAAAACCAAAAAGTTTCCGTTTTGGCGCCAAATAAAGAAAAGTTTTTGGTGACAACTTTTAGAAGTGAACAATTTTGATAAACTCAAGTGAATAAGTGCAATAAGTGACATTTATCAAAACTATAAAAGAAAACTATTGAAAAGACAATGGCAATTGCTTACTTTATACCCGATCAGGCGCAACTGTTGGCCAGAAGCAGGCAACAAGCAAGTGCGCAACAAGCAGCAGGCAGCGTCGGCTCCAGTCCAACGAATGCCAGGCAAAACGAGACCCGACAACAGCAGCAACAGCAACACCAACACCAACGACAACAACCACAGCGACAACAACGCACCAGCAACTCACAATTTCGCGCCAACATTTCGGTTCCGCTGGGCCGCGAACAGGGCGCCATGTCCATGTCGGAGTTTGGCTGCTGGGAGCTATTGGCTCAGATATTTTGCTACGCCTTGCGACTCTACAGCTACAACCCAGCACAGCGCAGGCCGACGGTCATACAGATTTCGTTCGAGATTAGTAGCGGTGTCAGCGATGCGGATGCAGATGGGGGAGCAAATGATGCTGATGCTGGAGATGTGACTGATGCGAAGCGGGAGTAGATTTGGCTAAGAGACGTAAAGACTAAATACAACTGACTATTATTGTACAGTTATTTTTTGGTGGCAGCTCAATCAAAGCGCATTGTGATTTTTCTGAGGATGGATGGACGAAAGGACGGAGTTGAGAGGAGTTTTATTATTTTGTAAAGTTGAAAGTGCTAACCAAAATGAAAAATGTATTTTATATTTTTTTATTAGTATTTAAACGATTTTTAAGAAAATTCAAAATTCAAAATTTGAAATTTGTCATCAATTTGCTGAAAGTGATATAATATTATTGGTACGTTTTGGTTTCAAATTTTTGTTTGGGTAGTAACAGCGAGTGGGTATGAAAGGTTGAGCATTTTGTATGCCTAAGTTTCAAAATGTCGAAAAGGTTTCGGGTTGTAATAGTTGGTTCAAATAGGCGTAGCAGCTGCAAAACATATTCATTTCATTTCAATATTGTTTAATTTTAAAGAAAAGGAAAAGGAAACCCTATGAAAAAAAATATATAAACATTATATATATATATCATTCAACTAATTAGAATCTGTGTCTACAACTAAACAGTCGTCAAAAACACTAAGCACACTATCATATATACATAACAAGTACATATGCCACACACATACTACATACTAAGTATTTATACAACTAAATGTCAAATTTTAGCATTTCTACTAGAGTAAAAAAAAATAATATGAATGTATTCCCCCCAAGAAACCAAATCTATAAATTACGATATTCTTACCGAACCAACAAATGTAACAAATGAAATACAACAAAGACAACAACTACATTGTACAAAATAGTTTCTAAGCAGACAATTTTTATATATACAAAACAAAAACATTTAATGTGTGTCAATAAAAAAAATATAAAAAAAACTACAGTAAAACCGCCGAACCAGATGAAAAAAAAATAAATAAAATAAACTCAAAATTAACCAAAACAGAAAAATTAAAATACAAATTTCATATTTTAAGCAATTTTGATACAATTACAAAAAAAAAAAAACTAAATAAAAGTAAAAGTATAAAAATTTTAAGCATATTTTACGATTATTATTGACTTTAGCAAAATTACAAAAAATATTTTTGTTTTTCTTTCGGGCATTTTGTGTACGCAGCAAAAACAAAGTAAATTAATCCAATGCTTACAAGAATTAATGTAAGCCAATTACAACATTTTTATAAGACATTTGAAAATAAATACAATTTTATACAAAAACAATATTATCATCAAATTAAACTGTTTTCATAATTTATTTCAGAAATATATAAAATTTTGGGATGGGTTGTGCAAGTTTCACGGAAAATGTGATTTTGTCTGCTTGAGAAATTTATTTCTGAAAAGATAATTCAGAAATTTATTTAGTATATTTTATTACTGATAATTAAATTATTATTCCTAAAAGATTGTTGTTTTTCTAAGACTTTAAAACAAATTTAAAGATAATTTTGTATGATATATATATTTGTAAATTCGTGATACTTTTTTTATGTAGATATATTCTTGGTGAATTTGTTGTGAACTCAGAACTACTTTCGTGTCTTCCCATGTTTATTAATTATATATATTCAATTGCAATTCTTTTAATGACTAAACCAAAGTAATTTAACGGATTCTCTCATTTATTTGTTGCATTTATTTTGAAATTTACATACACTTTGAACTGTCTGAAATATAGCTTAGATTATTATAAATTTTCACAATAATAGTCTAATTTAATACACAGTTTTTCTGAAACTAATTCATTTGGCACTTTGTGTAGTCCGACACAGGTTGAGACTCCAAACTTCCGTGTGGATAATTTTCTTCTTCAGGGAATTGCGCATCGCCTTCATAATAGCAGCTCGGAGTCAACGAATTCTCAGTTTCATAGGGATACGCATTGTTCCTGCCGCCAGGCAAGAATATGTCCATGAGCGTTCCATTTGGGAAATGATTGAAATTATTGCCCTTGCCGTATGAATGTTGATAATTGGAGGTGTAATTAGTGTGGTCTTGCTGCGCACTCGTGTTTTGATAATAATCTTCATTTAATTGAGGATTCGAATAAAACTGATCTGAATTGGCATTCAAGCTGTGATACCAGCTCTCATATGCACGTTGTTCCATGTATGTGACACCGTCTTGGCTCGCTTGTGGATCATAGGCATCCAGGCCAGCAGTATTGCGATCCATGTTCAAATAACTTCCTGCATTGCCTATATTTGGGTATTGAAATTCGGTTTGGCCTGGCTGAGCCCAAGCGCTGGCATCGACTGCACAATTTTGAGTAGCTGACTCGCTGCCATTTGCTAGACAGTTGTTTTCATTGGAATCACAGCCAAACAAATTGTGAAAACCACAATTACCACTAAAAGCTTGGGATGGAGCATAGCTGCAGTATCCAAATGCATCTACACAGTTCTGTTTCTTACTCGGATCTGGCGTTGGATCTAGAGGAGTTTGAAATTATTTAATGGAAAGCAGAAGTTCTTAAAGATTCTTAACTTACATACATTGGCATCGAACTGAGCGCCTTCGCCACTAAAAGAGTAGATTTTTATATACATATAGATCTTTATTCCTATTTATTTACCTACCCCTCCACTGTTATATCTGTTTGTATAGCTGATGGTGGAAACTGTACTGTGTATTCAGTAGCATTATTATTATCTTCCATATCGTCTTGTATATTGGAAAATATGGGAGGGCTCAGGTATTCCGTTTTCATGCTAGCCTCCATCCCGAGGCTCTTTAGATCATGCTAGATATGGTGGAAGAGATTGAAAAAAGTATATCTTTTCAGCTAGTTTATTTGTCTAGGTTTGCTTTGATTTAGGTATTTCTAATCTCATGTTGGAAAGTTTACTATGTGAAAAGAAAATATACTCTGAACTAAAAATTTAATGTAAATTGAATGTTTTTTGCCTAAAGATGGACAAAAATTGAATAGCTTCACTGCAAGCATTACAATTCAATTTTGATTGAATTAAGACTCTTGCTTAACCAAGATCTTTGATCTGCCTAGACTGACTTCGCAAACCTTAGCTGATTTGCCCTGATCTTAAAGAGCTCGTCGTTCTTTTATTAAATAAAACAAATCTCACCTTTGTTTGCCAGCTGACAGTGTCTATTGTCTGTCCGGGGCGGGCTGTTAACCCTTTGGCTAGCCGGCTCAACCCTTTCGCCCACATGCATTTACCGATGCTTATCGCAAAACCAATATGTCACCTTGAAGGGAAAACAGTTTTTGGCATGGCATATTTCTGTGGTGTCATGCCACAAGTTGCGGCAAGGGTTAAATTAAAAGGTTACGCTGCTTAAAAGCCACCGCAGTTCACACTCTCTACCACACAGCGAGTTTCAAAAAAATTGTGAAAGAAAAACGCAGTTAGCTGGGGAAATGCTCAAGTCATCAGGGTTTCGCCCCTAGAGCATAATTGTGACCCAAAATGCAACATCTGTGACAAATGATCGACGTTCGCTGATAACTCGGACAGTCGAAAATGTTTGTATGATAATTATGCAAACATTTCGGGTCGCTAATTTGCCGCATTATCTTAATTTAAATCGCGCAAAAGCGCACTGAACATATTTAATTGTCGTGACATGACAACAAGCGACCTGGAAATTAGGGTCCTTCGGTGGCTGACCCAGCCAGCCAGGCACGGCCCATTCCATATTCATAGGGTTAAGTGTTTAATTTTTTTTTATTTTGTTGGTTTTGTTTTTCGCGTGTGGCTTGATTTTTGGTAACGATAAGCGGCTCGGAAATTGTAGGGTATGCAAATGTTAGCACTTTTTAGTCGCGTGTCCTGCCCGTGTGCACAAGTATTGCAGTCAGCCAGACAACAACCAGCCAATTATGCTTGGAATTTGAGAGTCAATTAATGATAAAATATTTGCAGTTAATTGAGCAACACATGTTTTAAAGTTAATTTTAAATATAATTAAATAAATCAAACATTTAAGGGCAGTTGAATGAAAGGAATGTTTTATATATATATTTGGTGTAGAAATTGTTGGAAAGTAATATAAATTTTTGTGAGAGACATGCTGACAAAAGAATATATTAGTCAGAGACTGTTCTGTAGAACTATTTTGTACTAGTAGCTAAGCACGATTTCCCCCTCAACATATTTTTAGAATGAACTAGGGTTCGGCTTTAACTGGAGAAGTCAAAGCTTAGCTGACAACTTGTCGTAGAAACTTGTTCTAAGATTAAGACTAAGCATTTGTAGATAAGCAATATATGCCTAGATATTCCTATCCACTTTTTAAAGCGTATTCAGCATTCACTTTAGTCTAGCTAATCCCAAGCATAAAGGAAAAACAATGGGCATTATAATAATGGGTTTCTCGTATGGCCAAATGAGTCACTTGAGTTGCCTCGACTAAGTTGAAGCGGAACTTCGCATGCACTTTGAGGCAAAAGCTAATTACAAGCGAGGGTCTATTGATTTTTATTTTCTGGACTTTTTTCTTGCTGTTGTTGTCCGGAAAGTACAGTAACCCAGGCGGGGCAGGCACTTGTACGCCCCCGAGCCACAGCAGTGACCCAGTTTCTTGGCTTTAGCAAACAACGCCCCCAACGCAAATTGACGCAAAAACTGAAAGTGGAGCAAAAGTGAAACGCAATATGACCACAAACGAAGTTCTATATAGATACTGCACATACGCAAGTCGGAAAAGGCAAATCAAATATCAAAGGCGAAGAAAACTTAGCAGGCAAATGGCGCTGGGAGTTGGGGTCCTCACTAGGTGGAGCTGAGTTAATTGTTTGTGGGGCTTAGAGAGGTCGATAGAGTGAGCGAAGGCTTCTTCAGATTGCTAGATTGACATTTAGTGCTCAAGCCTTATCGTTTCATTAATCTTGTGATTCATTGCCCATTTTCCAGACTCTATTTTCCCAGCGCTTAAACGTGTGTCAACACCCACAAAACCGCAGGCGGTCCCCAAAAACCAAATCCCGAAAAAATGGTAAAGAAATAGAAAAAAAAACGTACTTACATATGCATTTGCCACAAAATGCATTTGTAAAAAGTCTCCAAGTGTTTGGCCAAAGAAAATTAATGATTTATTTACGTCTGGCATTGGGGGCAACACCTTAAATTAGTTGAAAATAACCTAGGGTATACGGTCAATGGTTTATGAGTGGCCATAAAAGAAGTCATTCGTAGCGTTGCCCCGGAATATGATTAATTGCCGCCCCTCTCGCTGCAGTTGCAGCACTTTGTATGTTGCTTCCCAAAAATTTGTTGCCACGTTCAACAATTGCGCTTCATTATCGGCGTTTGGCCAGCGAACAGCGAAGCTGGCAACGGCAATGGCAACAGCAACAGCAACAGCCCAGCCATCGACCATCAACTGCTGCAACGGCAGTCAATTACTGACCAGTTGCCATAGACTCATCGTCTGTTGTCTCTGTGTCTGTCTCTTTGCCCATTTTCCTGAGTCTTTCCACTGGCAGCTCTCGTTTCATCGGGTGTTGTTGTCAATGTCCTGCTGCGCTATTATTTGTCTTGTGTCAGTGAGCTGGGCTCAGCTTTGGGTCCCACCTCCTTCTGACCGTGTATAAATTGCTTTACGGCACTTTTGGGTCATTAACGAAATTGAAAATGCTTGACAAAGAGTTGAGTTGCGTTTGAGTAGACTCGAGTTGGAGTTGATCTGCGTTCAGCTGAGCTCTCTCTCTCTCTCTCTCTCTCTCTCTCTCTATTTCCCTGTTCAGTTTATTGTGGCTGTTAGCTGCTGCTGGCTTTGCCATTATATCAATGCCGCCTACTTTGGTAGTTGGCTAATCATTAGACACCAACAGCGCTGACGCAGTGTGCGCCTGGCAAGCTGCTGTTTACTACTACTTTGATTCCCTTTACTCGAGCTCTCATTGAAAAACAATTTATAATTGGGAATGTATTCCTTTATTGAGTTTATAATTATTCTTCTTTCTCATATTAGTTATTCTGTTAATGTTGCTACTATTTTGGTGATTTATTTTAGTTTGAAGTTTTTAGAAACTTGTAAGCTGAACTGAGTACTACTTCGATTCCATATTTATATAGGTTTATATCACTGGATGGTAAGATGTTAAACTAGACTTGTTTCTTCGTGTAGTCGAGATGCGGGATTATTTCAATAGTGAGTTGAAAATTAAGTAAGCTGATCTGTTAAGTATGATGGGTATATCCTCTCCAATCTGTTGTGTCTTCTTCTGTGGTGGAGTCTGCTGGCAAGTATGTTAGGGTGGGAGTAAAGAAATTGATATGTTGATTGTTTGTTTATAATGTCTTTGACTAGTGTTGCCCAAGTACCACTAAGCAGCACTGACACGTCTGAAGAAGTAGGTCTTACTTAATATTTCTGCTCTATCAATTACTACTTTTTCTTTTCTAACAATTTTCTGCTTTTCTCAGGCTTTTATATGACCCATATATGAATATTATTATATATTTATTCATTTTCGTCTCATAATACTTTAGAGAAATCGTTGAGTGTACGCTCAACATTCATCTATAAAAACTTCTTCTACTTCTGCTTCAAAGCTCTCTTCAGTTCTGCTCTAACTCTTTATGACAATATTTTTGATTAATCTTCCACAATCTATCTCTCTTTTCAGCACAATTTTCTCAAGTTATATGTCTCTATGAATGCTTATAATACATTCAAAAACTGTTCGCTTATCCCTAACTAATAGGCATTTTTTTTTTTACATATTTATTCATTTTCGTCCTGTTCTTTCGCATTGCCTTTCTGACAGCCATGCATCATGGCATTTAGTCAGATCTTCCCAGGCTTTTGCGCTGTTGACATTGATTAAGTAGCACTCATTGACCTCTGTCCAAGCACATTTATTGACAAGCTGACTTCGATTTGCATAGCCGCTTTGCCGGATGTCGCTTTGATCAGCGCCGAGTCGGACGCGTGTCAGTAGCATGCAAATTGGCCACACCCTTCACAAGTCAATAAGGCGGCCCAATGCATATTAATAGATATGGCTATAGATAACGGCAAATCGATTTGCACGGCCCCAGCCCTAGGCAAAAAGAAAAAATTAATAAATTCGCTCAAAGTGACATAATTAAGTAGCCAGGCCAGCTGACCAGCTGACCAGTTGACCATTGTCCTTCGTCAACATCATCATACTGTTCATAATGAAGTGTAAATACTCGCCTATATAATCGGCTTTCAATAGTCGAAGCAGACAAACAAAGGTTCCTTTGGTGCCGAGCGTTTCGCATTGAAAAAAGTCACGTGCCTGCTAATCCGTGCAGTGAAAGTTGTTTGCCCCTCTCCTGCTGCTGCTGCTGTTGCCTGTGCCCGCAATTTGTTACGCTTTGATTTCAGTTGTTTCGAGTGAAAGGCGAACGCGTAAATCTCACACATGAGCTGACTGCCTGCTGCCTGTTGGCTTGCCTGGCCTGCCTTACTGCCTGCTCGTCCTCGTCCTCATTCTCTCATGCCCATTCACATTCTCATCTCTTGCTCCCTTTCTTATTGTAGTATTATTATGGGCAGCAGCATTACCTACTTGAAGTAGCGCTGATTAAATTATCTCTAGGGTTAAAAGTGAGCCACGCTCGTGACGTAATTGTTAATAATGCCAGTACAGGAGAGAGAGCCTGTGTGACTGTCTGACTTACTTGGGTGGCTTACTGGGCGTGTGTGTGACTCGATTAAGTTATTAAATTTCCATGCATGATCAACAAAGGGTTATGAAAATCATCTAAATCATCTGTGAGAAACTGATTACAAAAATTTTATTGACAACGAGAATGAATTTGTCTATGGCAGAATGAATAAAATATTATGTACCTAGGATTAGAATGAATGTTTTTATAATTATTTTTTTTCTTTCTATATCTTGGAAATTGCAAAACGTTTTCATTTGTGAATTCATTTCAAGTATCGCTGAAGCTTTTGTTTTTGTAAGGGAATGAGAATGAAGCATTAAATTTTTCAATTTGGGCGATTGATTTAGAGAACGAAAACTATATATTTGAATTATGTAAGCCTCAAACTGAGAGATTAGTCTGCATACACAATACACAGATAGGGGAAAGATGGACATGGTTCTATCGATTCAGCTATGTATGCTTAATTTACGACTCGACAGTGCTCATAATATCAATATCTTTCTAAACTACTTCTACTTCTTCTGACAGAATTACAATTCCCCCCTCCAAAGTCTACAACAATGTCTCACCTATATTCTAGATCTTTTTCATTTTTAAATTTCCGATGTTCGTTTCTTTTTGAGTCTTTGAAACTGCATTTTGAGTACTCAAACTCTCTCACGCTGCCCGTCTGAGCAATCCTTTTTCTTCCACACTTCCACTACATAAATTCGCCAGGAGTTCTTCTTCTCTTATTAGTTTATGGCTTTAAGTATTTACCCTCGGCCCAAAAGACTGCTTTGGGCGTTGCAAATAATGGCAAATTACACAGACCAACTGCGCTTGCAAGGGTATTTACAGAAATTTGCAAACAATATTGATTTCAAAACGATCAAAATAAAAATTAATCAATGCACTTAAAAATGCTCGAGACATAAGTGCCAATTGTTACGCACAAAGCGAGAGGCAACAATTTAAAAATAAAAAATAATAAAAAGGGGAAATCAATGAGGTGGAAATGTCATTGGGATTGAGCGAATGAGAGAGAAAGAGAGAGAGAGAGAGGGTTTTTCCTTGAAACCCAAACCCCTTTTGCGACTTTAAAGCACTTGAAAAGTCGACTAATTTATAACTTATGACCGAGTTGGTGCGGCGTGCATAAAAAACAATTTTCCATGCCACTACAAAGCGGAGCAAAAGCCAAAATTTGACATGAGTAGCGGCCGTTTAGCCGTCACCCTCTCGCAGCGCTAAGCCCCGTAGCCCCGTAGCCGCGTAACCCTTTACCCGTAACCATGTGTGAGTATGTGTGCGCGCACTCTCCACATGTCAGCAAGCGAATTAATCGAAGAGAAATGATTTATTTAGCGCTTGGACGCAACGCTTCAGCGGTCCAGTCGCGCTTCACTTGAAAGGGTTGCGCCCAACCCTTATCCCAAAAAAAAAAAGAAAGAAGAGAACCAAACTTCTGCACCCAAATCAAATTTAAACTGTTTTCAAAACTGCATTCAAAGAAGGTTCGACGCTGCTCATTGATGGGCATTTATTGGCTCTGCCCACTTCATTCGCCGTCAAACAGAACCGAGAACCCAACCCCAAATCCAAGTTGCAAAAACTTATATCAATTGCATTTTGGGTTGTTTTCAGCACATTTTTTTTACTGTGTGAATTTCGCACTGCATCTCGTTTTTTATTACTTTATTTTTTTGTAAATTTCACACTGCATTTTTATGGTTTTGCGTCTTTCAAAATATTTATGACAGCGCGCTTTTTATATGTTTTCTTATGGATTTCTGTTTATATTTTTTTTATTCCATTTTTGTTTTATTGTTTTGATATATTTCGGGATTTGATTTTGACGTGTGCATTTTGATTGATTCGAAAGAGGGCTGCCTTAAGTTGCAGAAAATTTGCAGCAATTAATAAAACATGAAACCATAAAATAAAACACAAAATATGTTGAGAGAGAGAGAGCGTGTGAGAAGATTTTCTTTTTTATTTTTTGCAGCTGGGCGGGTTTGCTTAAGGGAATGGGGAATTGTGGAAGATTCGTATGAGAATAGTTGTAGTTCTTAGAAATAAAGATTAATATTTTAGGAGGATATTTTGCTATGGGTTGATAATAATGAAAAGGGATTAGATGTAAATGTGAGATAATTATTTGCTAAACTTTAATTTAGTAATATTTACTTTAGCTAGTTAGATTCTTTTCGACCAATGACTAAGAAACAAGGAATATATAAATAATATTTAAAATCCTTCGGTTTCTGAGAGGCTTTTAAGCACGAAGTACTTCAGAAGTTATACAAACTGATTAAATTAACAATTTATTAAAATTATCATTATTATAAATACTTTAGTAAATCCATTAGGTTGAGAACCAATGTCTATTTGATGTTTTCAAAATATTGAGAAATTATTATTAAAATAAATACCATACATTTGTTGATCCATATCTTCACTTTACTAACAAATTATGTAGGGTAAGAAACTATTAAGCTTTACCTTAAGCTCAACATTTTCACAGTCTTGAACCTAAAAAAATGTCCATTGACAACGGCTAAGGGCTGAAATCAATCGTTTCGTTAGTCTGGTTTTCTGCTTATCTTAAACTTAGTGACTTATTTTATATCTATCTCAACTGTATCTCTAGAAGATAAATGCAATTATAAGAAATGCGGCTCAAGCTGTTTACGTTTTATAGCTGGCTTGCCCCACAAACTTGTTTTATATGAAGCCCAATTGAAGTCACTTCGACTGTCCAACTATCACTACACTGTCACTATACTTTTTAAACTGCAAATTTGCCATAGTTTCTATTTGGCATTTTCTAAACCCTTTGCAACTTCATTCACTCGCTTTAAAGGTGCGACAGCGGAGCGTAACGAACGGTTGGCAGCTACTACATGCCATAGTGAGGTACAAAAATGGCATTTTAAAGAATCAATTGAGCGGCACTAATTGAAAGCGAGTCGGGATCGAGTTTTATCGGCTGCGTCGGCGGCCAAAAATTGATTTTGACATTTATTTAGGCGCTAGCCGCGCATTGTGACAAAATCTCTGACCCCGAGGCAAAGGCGCAACGAATTGCAATTGGATTGTCAGTCTGGCTGATAAATTGGCTCCAGCATTGAGCGAGGGGTAGGGGCAATGGCTGGCAGTGGCCGTGGCAGTGGCAGTGGCAGGGATTGTGTTTACGATTTCCGCTGCCGTATATACTTTGTATAATTTGCCTGCGGCCAAAACTACTTTAAATAGGCCTAATGACATCCGTTCTAGCTGGCGCAGTGGCTCAGCGAGAGTGTCGACTTTCAAATGTGGGTAGCCTTTTATTGTTTTCCACATCCTAATCAGAGATAGTCCATTGTCTGCGTAGCAAACAGGATGTGTGTGTGTGTGCGTGTGTGTGGTTAAGGGTTGTCCGATATTGAGCACTGACCGAGGGGCTCCACACATGTTGTTTGATGTGTCCATGGCGTTGTTGTTGTTGTTGTTATCAGTTTTTATGGCAGCAGCGATCAAAATTTACGATAAATGCTTTAAATTTTATACACCTAAGCACAAAAAGTTGGGCATTGTCTTGTTAAGTGAGCATAGCCAACTTGATTTGTTAGAGATCATAAATTAACAACTTCAAAATAAAGTAGATGACATCTCATATGTGAGTGTGTGTGTGTGTGTATGTTGTTGCTGAAGGAGTTGTATTGTTGTTGGGGGTTGGGCTAAGGGAAAATCTGCACCTGCACTCGCCGTTGTGGGATTTTCCTTTAATAACATATATCACCATACATCAGATAAGTTAATGAGCAGAAGCTTTTTGATTGCTCCTGCCCCAAAACTCTATTTGTAAGCAATTATATGCGAGATGTTTTATCTTTTTTCTCTCTTTACGAAGACTTGGCCAATTTAAAAACAATCATCAATCTCTGTCTGCAACTGTTAAAAGCGCATGCATTTAAATTAGACATTTAAGCCACTGGCTGACGGGGGCGGGCGGGCAAAATTTCAAGCGCCCAAACCAGAGTCAAGTGTGGGGTAGCTAAAGCTCAGTCCCAACTTACTCTCTGCGCACAATGCTGCTCTGGTGTGAAAGCGAATGAACAAAAAAAAAAAAATAGGAGAGAGGAACTGTCGATACCTTCAGCAACAGACGTGAAACTCGCCCAGGAAACGCTTAATAGGATTTTCAACAATTTTTACTATTTTGCTGTGGCAGCTACTGGTTACCCGTCAAACGCTTTTCTTTTCTCTCTTTTTTTTTGGAATTTTCCAAATATTTTTTTGCTGCCTTTTACAAGGGTTAGAAAAATACCAGCGCACCCTTTTTCTGGCTGTCGCATTGTGAATTCTTGTACATTTTTTTTTTTTTTGGTTCTGCATCGGATATTCAGGATATGGTTTATTTTTGCGTATTCCTGTTTGGTTTCATGCACCGCATAACATTAAAATTCAGATTTTGATTGATCATCCAGTGTGTCGCGGGACAAACGCGCTGAGCTGGGATGAGTGTGTATAGCTGGCTAGCTGGTTAGCTGGCTGTCTGGCTGGCTGGCTGGGCTTTAATGCGTTGTTTTACAACAGTGTTGAGCAATTTACACAAACTGCTTGATAGATGGGATTAGAACATAAATAACGAATGCTTAAAGAACTATAAGTTTCTTTAAGTTCAGTTTATGCTAATGCCCAGAGTCAGCTCTGAGCGTCACGCTAGCTAAACTTTCCCAGGCAAATTTATAAAAAAACCAATATGCCAAATACCTTTTCGGCTGCACAAAAAAAAAAAGATAACCCTGTGGCATATTTAAATATTCATGAAGTTTTGACGCGCCGCTCGGCAACGACTGCACACACACACACACAAATTCGATTAACAACAATGCATATTGATGGAATAATTGAGCAATTCTAATGAGCCGCAATAGCCAGAACAACAAATTGTGAACTGCCACAGAACCACAATATTTGCATTTGATTGACAACAAAGTTAATTGAGTGTGGAGCTGGGAGCGAATTTGACAATTTGCATATAGCCAAAAAGAAAAAAAGAAGAAAAGAAAAGAAACTGAAACTGAAAAACATTTATTATATTTAACTATGATAGGGATAGAAATTCTATAGCTATAAAGAGGAGCTACCCTCAGCAAGCAGTGACTGATGAACTTTCGCCTAAATGTCATTTCAATGAATTTTTCAGCTTTGCCTTAGATAATTGAAATTTGCATACGATGTTTGTTACCTGCTTTTAATTAATGATTTGCTGCAGTTATTTTATTTTGCGTATGTGTGAAGGCAGCGAGTTTTTAACTTACATCATTAATCAGGACTTTAAGTAGCTTCCTTGTTGTTGCTGCTGCTGCTGAACTCATTAACCCTTTTGTTCGCATTTGACATTTTGAAAAGGAAAAAAATAGCAACAAAAAGTAACTTATATAAATATTTGCATTGCTACCGATTTCGACTTTTGTCTCTTTGCACACACACACACACACACTCTTCGAGAACACGTGAGAACTTTGCTTAACGACGCAAAAGGCACGTCGCGAAATCCTTATTAATGATCCTGATTTGGTGTCAGTGAGACCTTTGCGAGACTTTTAATTAGCTGGCATTTGACTTGTGTGGCGCAGCTGCCTAACCCCGATTTACCCAGCCGACCCGCTGTGCACTTTCACTGAAATCTTGAGCAAGCATCTCAGCTTTCCTATTTATTCGTACATATACATACACATAAGTTCTTATTGCCAACATTTGCTATCTAGATGCACATTAAGTCAATAAGTGGGCAATAATACAAGCCAACACGTTGAAGTAGTAAAAAAAAAAAGAAGAAAACATGCCCCGCCGCGGCAGAATTATGCCATATTTTGTAAATTGCTAAAAAGTTGCAGAAAAATTGCCAACGATAAACAACATTGTGAGGTACATTATGTCAGGCATAAGAATTATGGCTGATTGGCTGCGATAAGCTCTGAATTATGGGGGCAAAGTCAGCGGGTTGCAACAAAAAAAAAAAAACAGTAGACAGAGGGCTGAAACAAATAGAAAAGTCAAGACATACATTTTCTTTCTATACAATAGTTTCGTAGATATGAAGGGAAAGTGATATATCAAATATAGAGAGTAAAAAATTAAAGTATATTTAGATAAGGTTTTATATTTAACAAGTAAGTCTGCACTAGTTGAGTCAGCCTCGCTAGAAATTACCCTGACCAATGCTTTAAAGTTACATAATGTTGTTAAAAGATGAAACTACTCTGGTCAGGGCACAGATTTAGTGAAACATTTTCTTTCTGGATTGTTCTTTAGACTAATTCTCTGCAGTTTAACTATTAGAATCTTTATTTTTAATTCATTTTACTCACACTTTAAACTTATATAAGTTAAAAATGACATAAATCTAGTCAGATTAGAGATTTATTGAAACATTTTCTTTGCGGCTTACTGTTTAGACTGATTCTGCATTAAAATAATATTTTTTTTTATTGATTTCTCTAAATAATTTGAATAATATTATTCTATTTTCTTTTCAATTTTCATAGAGTTGTTCAGTGTTTTTAAATGGAAAGTTTTAAGAATTCATTTAATAAAAACTATATTTTTAAATAAATATTTTATCTATATTATTTCTGAATGAATACTTGCAGTAACAAGCCTAATTTTCTTCACTGTTAAACTGTCACTGTTATGTTATATTCCAATTTCCACAAGATGACTCACCTTTTTTTCTTCATTTCCTAATAATTCCCAATTATAATGAAATTGTTACACTTAAAAAAAAAACATACTACTCTGTTGTCTTATGCGGGCGCAACAATACTTTTTTATTTGGGGTTAAGCTTAACCCCATCAGAGCTCAATTGTGCCGAGCAGAAGTCACGCAAAAGTCGCAGCCAATAAGAAAAGCATAATTAATTGTTTCGTAATGCGGTTGTGTGTCTAAACATCATTAATATCTATAAGATTTGACAATGTGCAAAGGCAGCGACCAGAATTTTACCCCCAATGCCGCGGCAGGACCCGCATAATGCCTCTCATAGGGCTCAAAGCCAATTTCAATTAAACGCGCGGATTAAAACATGGGTTAAACTTCAGGCAAGTTTCGCACTCTGACTGGCAGACAAATTTGTTTTTTTTTTTTTTTTTTTTTTTTTTTTTTTGGGTCACTCTAATGTAGAAATACGCGCTTTATGCATATGAGATAGCAATGCGGCATCATTAATAAAAATCATAATAAAGGCGTGGCGAATGACGTCACGTTTTTGTGATTAGCACGTAGACAGGATGGAAAGGATTGTCCCAAGACTGCCTGCCTCTGTGTGGGTTGCTGGAAATTCTTATAATTAGTTTTTCTTTTTCTAATCTACTTAGCTGGTCTTCAAGCAAAGCGTCAACTCTGTCTTACGCTTGAGCGACTTTGCTGTTGATTCTGTGACTTGGAAAGTGTGACAAATTTTTATTAATTAAAGAGCTGCCACAAATGAGAGATCGTTTGTTTAAGAAAAATTTGTCATATTAAAGGGAGATATAATTGAAATTTATCTAATTTATGTTTGATTTGGTTTGTCTTAAGATAAATATATTTATTTAGACTGGGAAAACCTTGTTTGACCCAGTTCCTGAAATATTTTTATGTGATGGAAAAGATTTTTGATCGCATATACAAATTGCTACTAGCTTTTTATTCATAGTTCGTCTAACGATACTTGTTAGATCTCATTCCTAGGATACTAATTTAAATAGAAGAGCATTTCCAGAAATATATCTGATTTCTAGATTTGATCATTCATTTTTTTAAAGATTTTTGCCGTATTTGCTTCAAATATTTTTATCAATCACAAATAAAATTCATGAAAGCTTATGAATTGCTTCATGATTCGTATTACTAGTTCACCTCTTAATGCCTGTTAAACCTAATGCTTTACATCATATGGAAGAGAGTTTCAATGAAGCATATTTGATATTCAAATTTTGTCTATAAATTGCTCTAAATCTTCTTTTTAGTACGTCTAGAGATAACAAAGATAAATTTAAATCCAACAAAAGATAGTTTCATATTCATATTAACTTTCTAAATAGAATCAGATGTTTTTCTGACTTCAACTGCAAAGACTCTCTCATATCTGCTGCCTTAAGAGTTTGTAGCAATCACAGCTGTCTTTCATGGAAACATATTTGATTTGCAGCACACACACTCAAGTCAACAGCTGTCTTTTTATTTGGCTTAGAAAACCACAATATCATGATTAAAACTCAGCCCCTTTTTCGGCATTTCGATTGCATAAATTAGATTTCAGCTGCGCGACAATTTTTCCAACTCATTAAGTCCAACTCGAAAATACACTTGAAAGTCCTTTAAATTTTCAATTTGAACTTAATTAAGTCAAAACTCTGCAGCATGAAATTGTATTTAATGAACCAAAAAGAATACCAGAAAAAACCACAAAAATTGTACAAAGGTAATAAATTTTTGGAACTAAGCGCGAAATTCTCTTTAACCCTAACAAATAAATCTTAAGGCAACAACTGTAAAGTAGTTGCCCAGACATTTTGAAAAAAAAAGACGTCGAGGAACTCGGGTACATTAAATTAAATTGCTCAACAGTTTGTAATGCGGCACATTAGTGTCAAGCGCTGACGAGGACGAGGACGACCACGACGAGGACGAGGAGGAGAACGAGCCGAAAGGACGAGCGCGAAAGGGTTAGACCGGGACAACATTAACACGTTGTTGGGACAAGCCGCTGACAATGGCAGCGGCTACTGCTCTGGGTACTGGTTACTGGGTATCGGTGGCACTGGGAACAGGCTGAAAATAATTTGTGAAATTTATAGACAGGACACAGTGGTCCAGCATCGAGACTAAATGGTCCAACCCCAGCCGCGGCTCTATGAATTTTTGGAGATTTATGTCAACACTTCTGAATGAGCATAATTAGTGGCGAGTCTCTCGTCCGGGTAAAAACAATTTACATGCAATTTGTTGCGTTTAAATGCTTTTTATATGCAAATCATGGTCAGCCGCGGCCAGGAAGTGCCCGCCGTAGCTGTTGTAGTAGAAGTAACCAAATTCCTATTTATGATTTTTAATGAGCTTGTTCTCGTTTTCTTTTTTATTTTATTTTTTTATGATTGATGCTGGATGCTGGATGCTGCAGTGAGACTGTGAAATTTGAATATTTATGACCAACGGTCATATATGGTGCGGAAATGTTTATGATCCCGTTGCATAAAATTATACAAATTTTGATAGAGTTTGTATATGCGCTTTTCTCAGCTGGCGTTAAACTTGTTTCTTAAGGCGGAAAATGTGCTGAATTATGTGTATTTCGAAGAGACATTTCTTTTAAATTGAGCACTTATGCAAATATGCCTGGGAAAGGCGGCAATTGTTGGACAATGGTTGTAAAATTGAAGGGAAAAGAAATGATGACAGTTTGCTTTTTTATTATCTAAAGCAAGCTTCTGTTAATAGAAACAGGTTTTGTCTTTCAAACAGACTATATTGATAGCTTAATAGAGAGCTTGGCTCTTGCCTGTTCAAACATATCTTAGACAGCTTACATTGCTATTTAAACACTTGCAATTCATAGCGGGTTTAGTTGTTTCCGTTTTGAGGAAAGTTCAATAGACCTGCTTGGCTAATCGCTTTAACCTGACAATTTCCCTTTTCTTTTCGTGTGTTTGTGTGTGGCTTAGCGCTCTGTCAATCACGTTTATGAGCTCTAATGACAATTCACATTTTTGGTTTTTATCGCGCGTCTGTCATCAATAAATTAACTCGATACAATGCAAAGAAACACGCGATTGAACAGCAGCAGCGGCGCAGCCGACACAAATCACAAAACGCTCAAACGAGCTGCGATTTTTTATGGCCATGCTTTAGTGGAACTGCCAATTGGCTATCGCCTGCGTCATCGTCAGTGTCAGCGTCAGCGTCAGCGTCATTTCACCTTTGTGTTTTGGCCCCGTCTACTGTTGGAATCGAATGCCAATGCACAGAGCGCACAGAGCTCTGGCGCAGAGCACACTGCAGACAGACAGACAGACAAATGTCGCCGCACACGAAAAGTCAAAGTTAATTTCATTTCATTTTATTTATTTATTTATCCATTGGCTGTCAAAGCGATTCCGCCAAGCGGTTCAATGCTTCGCATTTAACAACATTATTTAATATTGCCCGATCGACTGGCCATATTCCCGCCCAACAGTATCCAAAAACTATCCAGCTGCAGTCGCGCTAGCGACGGCGCTCCGTGACTTTTATGCGCAATTGCCAGCTAATGGCCCCAACAAACGTCAACGTCGCCGCTGCCTTCGTTAAACGTAACGTCATTCACATCATCATCATCATCATCAGCATCAGTGGCAGCAACGGCAGCATCATCTTGCCATCTCCATCGGCATCGTCATCGTCTTGTCAATGGGCTGCCGGCGGGCGAGTTGCATTTTTCACTTGACTGTCAACAGCAGCGCATAAAAGAAACTGCAAGCCAAGAGCAGACCAGGGTGCGCTTAAGAAGTTAAGGCGGTTTGAGTTGTCTTGAAAGTTAAAGTATTACAAAGCAAAGTTTTATAAAACTTGTTGATTGTCTAGATATATCTGTCAATTCGTGTTTATAAAGCAGAATATGTATGTGTTGATTGCAGATTGAAGAAGTTTGAAGTCGTTTGTGTGAGTCAGTGATTTTCTATAAATATTAATTATAATCTTTGCTTTATCTGTAACTATGTAGACCCCAAAGGAATATACATATATGGCATAAATTATTTCTACAAATGGTTGTAAGCATCCATGGCATAGTTTTCTAGATATATCCGTCTAGGCATATCTAATAAGCTATGGATATTTGATATGCCTAGATTGCTATATCTTGAAATCTTTGCTTTATAATATTTAGATTTAGGTTCCTCTTTAGGATTACGTATATATTGAGCATGTTCAAAACAATTGTTTGCACATAAGATTTACTAGATATAATAATGTTATGAATCTCTTCCTAAACTTTCAAGGAGATAAATATTGGGCTTAGCTTAATTGTATTTAATATTAATATAAATTAAATTAAATTTATTACTTTTTTTTACACATTTACCATCTACATCTAAGGGAATGTGTATGAATATTGGCTAACTACAGACTTAAATTCATAAAAAAATGATTTCTCCTTAGTCTTTAACACACTTGAAAGACAGATAAAAAAACAAATTTCTCTTGAGTAAAGATTAAAGACCAATTAAAGAAGACTACTGTAGGATATCTCAAATCACGCATTTCTTATCTTGTCAACGCTGCTCAACAGCAATTGATTTGATCTATCAAATCTCTTATCTTCTCAACTCTGCTCAGCAGCAATTCATCAATCCATACTTAAACACCTTCAGCTACCCATTTTCGTGAAGTTAGCTCAACTATTAACTAGCAACTTCTGAAACCACCCGCATTCTGTTAGCCAATGTCAGTGGCAATGAATGCTTTTGGCCAAGATCCAAGCGACCTCGTCATTCATCAACGAGTGGGCGGCTGGGCGGCTGGGCGAATGGCCTTACGACTACCTGTGTGCTGATTGAATGGCATTAGAGGGGCGTGGCAATGATTTTTGCGGTAATACAAACACACTCACTGACAAATATATAAAGATATATATATATATATATAGAGTGACTTGATAACCCAGCTGTGCTAATCTAATTTACTACTTAGCCAACTCCTTGGGCCAACTGTATTTTAGTTTAACGAGCAGCAGCAGCAAAGACATAAAATCTTAATATATGAAATTAAGCTGTCATAAATTTGCTTTAATGCGCTTTAATTTAATTGTCAGTGAGAGAATGCAATGAAAATAAAACTGCTTTAAGTAGCTGTGGGTGTGTGTGTGTGTGTGTGGCAGTTGTCGCTGCAAAAGTGCAGCAGGTGTTGCCATCTATGCAAGACGCTGCAAAAGTGTCGCCAAGAAAAGCACTAAAACGAGCCAAATAGTTGGAAGTGCATTATCCGGGGCGCTGGGTGTGAGTAGATTATTAAAATATATATTACGAGTGGCAGCAGCAGCAGCAGCAGCAATGGCAGCCGTAGCACGTGCAGCTTTTAGAGACTGGCAGAGAAAATTCTAATTTGGTCGCATGAAAAATTGAATTTGTAATGTCAGGCAGACGCGCGTTCTAATTCTAATTAGAGCTGCACTCGAAACTTCATTAATAACCAAGTGCAAGTGGCATTAAATCAATTAATTTGAATAGTTGTGTCAACATTTCGGGCAGTTTTTCAGTGGCAAGAGGAAACCCTTGACTCCGTTCCGTCTCTCCCCAGCTCTAGATAATCGCAAGATTTATGGGGTCTGGCAAGTGGGGAGAGCGTAGGCAACTGGCACGCTTCAGCGCTTGCAGCCTATAATTAAGTGTCAGCTATGGTTTTTGACTTTACAAATTCCAATCAGACGTTGCCCAAAATTCCACTTGGATATTCATGTCAGAGTCGCGTTGCAACCAATCGCATGATTTATGATGACGAGCCACAAATTGTGGGCGGATTAACGTAGATCTAGAATGTATTAATAGAATGTAGACATAGGATATTAATATATATAGAATATAAAACTAAAGTCTAACTAGCCTCAACTGCATTCATTTTAGGCATCACTTTCTCACGTTGCCAGCTTCAGCTCTTGCAACGCCATGAATAATTTATTAATTAATCATGAAATAAACTTGACTTTGACCAGACAAACTTGTAGCTGTTGGGCAGCTATGTTGATTTTCTTGAAGTTTTATTGAAATTTTTACAACGCATTTGCTGCGCTTTTTGGCTTCTTTCGTTCCTTTAACTACAACAGCACATGCTTGTCAGGTCAAGCGGAGGTAGAGAATTCGGCAAGATTAATGAACTTTTATAAATCAAACAAACGGCAAACAAAAGCCAAGTCTAGGCATCCGTCAGTCAGTCAGTTCGTCAAAAAAGCAGCGGAGGATGCTCAACAACTTTACCTGGTCATCTTTCAAAACAACAATGGACACTGGGTGGCTGCGGCTGCTGTGGCAGCGTGGCGTTAATAATTCATCTTTCAATTAATTGCCATTTTGTTGTCATCGTGATCGTGATGCGTGTACGTAGGTAACCCCTTTCCTTTTCATGCTTGAAGGTGCTCAGTCAACACCTTGACCAGCAGGGGCCAGCAGCCAGACAGCAGTGTAGCTGCAGTGTAGCTGGACCAACTATTTTTGTTTTTTGGGTTTTGAAGTGCCAAGACGAATTTCAAGTTTTGTGTTATGTGCCTTGTGTTGTGCTTGTGCATGCACGCATTGGATGATTAATCCTTTTCGGAGGCTGTCAGAACTCTGCTGCATTTCGGTGGCTTTTTCTGCGCAATTTGCTGTGATTAATTTTTGTGTGATTTTTATTATTACAGCTTCTCATTGTGCCAACCATTCATGAGCTTAACAAATGGTTGAAGTTTACCAAAAGAAAATTGTTTCAAAAGCAAGCTACAGACAGGGTTAGGCCAAAGGTTTGTACTGAAATGTTACGGTCGTAGAGGATTAGCTGTTGTTATAGTCAGCAGCAATTGAAAACTTTTAGAATAGAAGTTTGAAGAGAGCAGCAACTGAGGGCAGTTCAGTTTGTCAAAAGAAAGTTTGTTTTTAAGTTAAGTTTACTTAGGGTTAAGTCAAGGACTCAACTGGGTATATCAGAGGGTATGTCATCATAGAAAGTGTATCTTTGGTATTCTGGATAAGATTTGAATATTATCATAATGTTTATAGGAGTTGATATACTTTCATAATCGGAAACGGGATTGTTTAGGATAGTTATTTATAATTTTAAACAGAGCACATTTGGTGTTACTGAAGGGGTTCCAAGAGCTCCTTGACTGTCAGGACTTCTTCATAGCAAACGTATATTCTTAAATTTTTAATACGATTTTATTTAATTATCTTGACTTTTGTAGTTGTGCTTTCATTATTAGAAACGCTATATGGTTGTATAGGAAAGTTTATGCTGAGTACACTTGGGGTTAAGCCAAGAGATTATGTATAGAAAGAGAGTGAAAGAAAGCAAAATTGCATAATCAACGTTTTGCTACCACATTTCAAGACCTATAGAAGTGCCCGTTCAGCTTTTATTTGTCCACAAACTGGAGAGAAACTATGATCTAGTAGACATATTCCCTGTAGGAAAGGTAAACCCCAAAACTTGGACTTATCACAGCTACTCTTAGTGCTATGAACACTACTTTATCAGACTTCGATATTATATCAATTAATGTTTACTTTCAAGTAGAATCACAAGTGAATTTTGCTTTTAAAAGCAACATGCTGTCATCGCGCATATGTTTGCCATTACTTTTGGCATTGACATTCTTATTGCGGCTTAAATTGTCCAGTTTGTCATGAATTTCAAGTGTTATAAGCTTATTACACAATCAGATTCATAAATTCGTTGGCTTCTGAAGTACATAAAAAAGGCTTTAAGTGCCGTTGAGACAATGCGATGAAACAGACACACCGACAGACAGACCAACGCAATTCATAAAAGACATTCGACAAAGCCAATCATACACTTGAACTTGATGCTTCTACATGGTCATGTCAGACAGATTCTTTGGCAAATCGTGCATGGCGCTGTGTAACTGCGTCGACGAAGAGACAATCTGCATATTGACAGGCGGCTGTCAGAGCTTATTGTGAGCAATTTTTCGTTGAATCGACAACAGAGCAGAGGCGAGGTACTTGTCTTTGTGCTTTGTCAAAAGCAGCCACAGGAATGCTTTGACGAAATGCAATTTACAAGCGAGAGATCTGTGCAGCGAGATGCTCAGCTGCTCCGATTGCATCTGTCAATTGTCAGCGTTAACATATTTCGTAAGGTAATACCCCAGTCGAGAACTCCACCTGATTCTATGGCATTTCTCGGAGCCAAATGTAATTTCTAGTCTGTGGCTCATACTACAGCGAGAACAACAATATGTCGAAAAGTCAGACAAATGCAGTTTAACACTAGCCGCCCAATCTCAGCCCCCATTCCCCATTGCCCAGGAATAGGGCGACAACCCTTGCCCCTGACAAACAGCGGTTGCTGTTGCTGCCGCCTTCAATGTGGCGTGTAACTGAAACATGTAATCCAAACGCAATGGAACGCAGTGTGTAGCAGCCCGGCAAAACGACAAACGACTGAAAACTCGCGACTTACATATCCACAACACTCAACCGAAGCAACAGCAGCAGCAGCAGCACACACATCAAAGTAAAAACTTTTTCTATATAAAAACACGGCAGGGGGTCTCGATTATTCCTATGCTCAGCTAACATGATTCTACACTGCTATGCACTGAAATTCTCCTTTGGGTCTAATCCAATTCGTAGCGGCTTTGTGCTCTGCTTAGCTAATTATATCGATTTGAACTAGTTAATACTTAATGATGATGTGTTTTGTTGTTGCTAATTGGTTATGTGAACTAAAGAGATGTTTTTTTAGGTATTTTATATGATTAGAATTAGATTTATATACGGATTTTGATTTGATTAGATTGATATATAAATTGAAGAACTAGAGAGAACATAGAGAATATTAATTAAATTTTTTTTTAATACAAACTTTTTTTATTATATTTTATTATATATTTGAAAATAATATAGTATATCACAATATATTTTTTAAAATATTTAAATATATAACTTAATATAGTAAAATAACTTTTAGTTTTTATTGTAAATTCCATTTAAAATTCCTTTTAATTATTATAAATCATAACTTAGATCAACTGCTTTATATGCAACTCTTTAATTTTCCCTAGCTAAAACTTTTCCATGCGAAGCGTATTACCAATTCGTTGTTGACCATTTGCTTAGCTTAAGTACTTGCTGTTGCCCTTTCCTGTTTGCTACTCATGTCAGTTCGTGTGTCGCTCGCTTTCTTTCAATTGAATTTGGTTGGCTGCGACCCCAACTATCAAGTGTGTTCAAGTTCTTCAGCTGTAGTCTCTAGTATTCTTCCTCTTTCATTTCTTAGTTCTTCTGCTCCTATTTTGGGCCGCTTCAAACGCTTGCCGCCTGCTCTGTGCCCGCTGCTTTGCCGCCTTTAATTAGCTGCGCGATTTATTTATTTATTTATTTGTTTGAGTTTGGTTATCTTTCAATGCTGGAAAGTGACTTACTCATTGGCTGCCCCGAAATTCCTTTTGTATTGAATTACAAATCACTTTTTTTTTTTTTTTTTTGTTGTCTGTAGGTAACGCAAATTATGCATTGGCTCTATTCAGAATTGTTTGTTCAATAAACACATTTCTAAAAGCAATTCGATGTCAGCCTCTGACGCCGAGATGTTTGCCCTGTTTCCAGCTTGCTCTGGTCTGGTCCTGCAGCAGCGATGCGAAAGGGCGCAGGAAGTTCCGGCACATTGAAGCCCACACTCTGCAACGCCTCGGCAATGTGATTAAAATGTTGTTCGTTTTTGGGCAATAAATGTCCAATAAAAATATAATTATTACTCGCCGCCTGACCTGGACTACACACCTACGAGCAACCACACATCGGAGCAGGGAGAAGTTGGTTGGTTTTGGGCTCTCGGACACTTTATCTTTTTTATGTGCCCTCCGACTTATCTGTGGTGCATGTGTGTCCTGAGCCACTCCTGCACATAAATTTTATTAAGTGGATTTTTCGTGACTCCCTTGCTCACTCTCCCTCTCTCTCTCTCTCTCCCTCTCATTCACATTGTATTCAACTATTTCTTGTGGCACTTCCTGTGTGCTTAACCAAATTGTAATTTTATGTGAAAATTTGTTTATTAAGTAGCTTTGATAGTTTCGCTAGCTCTCCTCGCTCGCTGGCTCGCCGTAGATCCATTTAATTTATTGTTTTAAGTGCATTTCAAGTGTTGTTTGGGTAATTAAATGGGTGTGGTTTGCCCATTAAGTTGCGCTGCGATACGCTACGTATATATATATGTAAATATATATATATATATATTTATGGGCATTAGTCTTGATTTGTTTTCAAATATTTCTCATTTCCTTCTGTCAACGTCGTCGGCTAAGCTCTCAAAACTGAAAATGATGTGTAAATGTGTGAGTGTCATCAGGAAAAAAACACACCCTCAACAAAAAATGAAATGAAAATCTAATTAATTATAAGCATATTTCATTGTTTTTAAGCGCCCAGATAGAAATCCTAATAAGTCATTCGAAGACAGCGGCAGATGCGGGCGAACCTGGCGGGCAGGAGAACGAACACTGCTCGAAACAGGCTACAAAATTTATTTTAAAATTTGTACACTGTTTGTCTTCGCTCATTTATATGCTCATTCATAAAGTGAAATGAGTATATTGGTTTTGGGCAATGCGCGTGTTGCTTTCCATCCATCCGTCCGTCAGTCGATCTGTTCCTATGAATGCAAATCATTTGACCGCTATTGAAGCTAGACACTTGAAATTTATAATAAATACTCGCGTTGACAACCCACGACGAAAAAAGTATAGATGAATATATCAAAGGTCATTGGGGGCATGGCAAAGCGAACGAAACAAAATCTTCCAATGTCTTATTACTGCAGACGCCTTCTTGACTCCTTTACCAAAAAAAGAATCAAATGTTTTTGAACCGTGTATGAGTATTATGCAGTCGCTAACACCCGAATACAAAGTTTTTACTTGTTTTTCCTTCGTATTTTTTTTCACTCTTTGTTTTTGGCGCTAAAAATAAGAAGAATAGGCGTTACCTTGGCAAATGCTTTGCTGCCGCTAAGGCCTCTAGAAAGGGGCGAAAATTGAATGTGTGTTCACAGCATTTGAGCCAGTGGGATTTTGGGCATGGAGCGCATAGTTTTTCCTATTCAAAGTCAACTTGTGTTTACATTATCTTCTTCAAGAGGACGCCCCCAATGCTCCCCAGCAGCGTTTTAATGAGCTGCAAAAGGTAAATGACATGGCTAGCTGGCAACTGTTTAGCATTAGTTCAGCTAATGCTTATCAAAATGTTGCAAATTTTATTTACTTTTAGCATAAATCAAAATAGCCGCTGATATATATAAAACCATTTATTAGCCGCAGAGAAAGGCGGCTGCATAAGGGTCAGAGTAAAGCAAGCTGCCAAACCACTGGGCAAACCCTATCCTGATCTGAGCAGAGTTGAGTAGAGCTGACCAAAACCGAAAAGGGTTACGCCATGGTCCAAGCTCATCCTCAAGTGTCAGTTTGCGGTCGTATTTCATTTCTTTTGGCAACTCGTTTTTGTTTTTGTTTCTCTTGTATTTTTTTTTTATTTTGTATCTTGTGGTTCGGAGAGAAACTCGTCTTGAAGTGGCGTCCGATGGCATTTACATTTTTATTACAAACAAATTCGATGCGGTTACGAATGCGCCAATGCAAATATATTTAAAAAACAAGCAAGAGTAAAAAAAAAATACATTCTCTACCCCCAAAGAAGGCTGACCAGAGCTAAAAGAGCAGGGGTTGGCAACCCGACTGGTCATACCCTAACCCCTTTTTGGCCGTCCTGCAACTGTCAGTGTGTATGTCTGTGCGTGTGTGTATGTATTTACAAATTACTTACGGTTAATAAATCATGCCGCATGTCAAAATAAATGCATAAATTTGCCAACTGTTTATCGAAATGGCCAAGAGTTACTCAATTGAATTGGTAAGCAGCAGACCAGCAATTGGATTTGTTAAAGGCTTAAATAGTTGGTCAATTTCAGAGTGGAAGCATATTAGCTAGCTGATACAGCTCAAGCTCCAGTTAATACTCTAATTGTAAAGGGTATTTCAGCTTCGTTATCTTCACAATTTCATCTTCGTTTTGAGGGTGTCTTTCGAGCTGTCTGGCGGTCAGTGCTAAGCGTTTATAATTTTTCGATTTATAGTCACATTTAGCTGCCGATAACTAACCTACTGGACCAAGCAGATTACAAAGAAAATACAAATAAGTCAAGGCAATGATTGATGACCAGTTTAAGAAGTGAAAGCATGTCACCCAAAGGAATAGCGTCTGGGAAGGTAGCTGTAAAATGATGCTGCGGAAATGCTGCTAGCAAATTTGTAACAACAATGCGCCTTTTGGGAGATTCGCAATGCCCAGCTGGAAAAGTAAAGGGGAAAAACTTGAAGTTAAGGCAACTCGTTCTGTGAAATTGGACAAGGCGGAGGGCTGTGGCGACCCAATGATTGATACCAAATAGTCAGAAATTACTCAATTAGTTGAGCATTAGCCGAGTCAAATCATCAAATTGGTGGAGGACTGGCTACGAGCTACCTACGAGTAGGAGAATCTCGGCCTAATTGCTGCTGCTGCTGCTGCTGCCGGGGCAGCGTAAATCCAGTGGCCGGTTGCAACAATTAGGTAAACTGAATTGAGCGTAGACCGCAGAACCTCATTATAAACAATTTTCCTTATCGCCACAGAAGAGAAGTTCAAAATGCATTAGGCTATGGTGTGGTCTGTCGGTGGCGCGGTCATAACATTAGAACCTCGCTAGACACTTTACCAAAATTGCCGCAAATCACGAACAAGTCGAGAGGAATAGGAAAGAAAAAATCAACGTGAATTAGTCAAAGGCAAAGATGTTGAAGCCACAAATTGTTGAAAACTAAGTACCGCCGAGAGAGCTGCAGTGGCTGGGGCACGGCCAGACGACTGACTGCCATTAACATTAACATATGAGGACCGCAACGGACAGAGGCGCATCAACTGATCCCAGATGATCGTCGCGACTTGCTGGCCTCTGTCTACGCCAATGGCAATTAACTGGCGCTAGTTTCTTTTGAGTGTGTGTGTGTGTGTGAGCTGCTGGAGTGTGGAACTGTTTAATGGGCTTTGACTCAGCTACCAAAAAAAGCATGCCAAGTGTTAGGCCTGAGCTACTAATCATATCAATTTCCGTTGCACAAAACCTTTTTCTTCTTTTTTTTTTGGCTAATTTTGAACACATTTTGCACCCAATTATATGTAAATTCAGCAACAATCAATGCCTTCTCGTTTACAGCTCATTATCTGTGTGCTGCCTTTCACCTACTGACCAAGCCCCAAAGACCCCCATTGGCAATCAGCACGCAAAACCCCAAACTCAAACCCAATTCCGGCCAACTGAATATCCACAAAAATTACCATTTTGACCGCAGACAAATTAGTGTTATTAACACTTTTCTCTCTCTCTCTCTCTTTCTCTATCTCTCGCTCGCTCTCTGTCTGTCTTTTGTATTCTTCTTTGTTGTTGCACTTATTTATGGCATTTTTGGCAATGTCTGTTGCATTTTTCACGCTTCAGCCACGCGCAGTCGTCGACCAAATCCTCAGTCGTCATCACCTGGTCGAGAGTCGCCTCCGAGTGCCTTTTTAATGGCTGCGTGTAAAAATCTGCAACTGCAACACGCCCTGACCGCAGGTTTTAATATAAACAAAAAAACACGAAAATGTCGTTGCTGTTGTTGTCTTTGTTGTTTGTTTGCTTGCCTGGTGTCAGAGCATTCTGTGAAAACAAACAACAATAATGCCGCATAATACCAGAAATACCAAGACCCGCGACACGCCCCCCCCCCCCCCAAAAAAAATATACTCCACATCAGCAGCACAACTCTGAACCCATCGAGAGAGTGAGAAAAAATCCATTAAAGCTGCGTTGCGTTTGGGCATTTTTTTTTGCCTGCTGATGATGGCTTTTTGAATTTTTTTTTTTTTGGCTTAAGAGGGCTAATTGAAGAGTTTATGGCTAAATTGATATATTTATTTGGTGTATAAATATAAATCTTTAACAATCTTAAATCTTTCAACTTAAGTGAATAAAAAATATTTTAGTAGCTTATTGAAAATAATGAAAATTTCTTGATGAAGGGTATTAAAGATTATTTTAGTATTTTATAATTTCGTTGTTTAGTTCAATTTAGAATTTAGTTTTTAGTTTACATTTTAAAATAAAGGAAAAAACAAAAACAAAAAAATAAAAAAATAATAAAATTAAATTTAAAAAAAAAATAAAATAAAAATAAAAAAAATTAAAAAAAAAAAATAAAAATAATAAAATAAAACGAAAAAAAATTAAATAAAAAATAAATAAATTAAAGAAATAAAATTTAAAAAAAAAATAAATATTATATACATAAATACAATATGTATAAAAAATACAAATAAAAGCTTACAGTTCAGCCTTTATTAATTTTTTAGTATTTTGTTATTTCACGATATGTTTTTAGATACATATAATGACTCTATGAATAGTCGGTTATTCGCTGTTCACAATTCATAAAAAAGTTTTGCTTCAAGAGCTGAATTTAGTTTCATAAGCAGAGTATTTATGCAAAATCAAAAAGTTTAGGTAATATTCGATTAAAAACAGAATTTTATTTATAACATTATAGATTTATTTAATATCTCAAATTGAAATTAATTTAATGTTTCCAAACTTTCGTGCCTGTCCTCGCACTTGGCTCTTTTGTGTCTTTTGCATAATGCGTTAATATTAACCGGTAGCTGTTGCAAATGATTTTTTATTTATTTCTTTTTTTTTCTCAATTTTGTTTTTGCAATTTTCATAATAATGCCAAAGGCGGTTGTTTAAGCTGAGCAGAGTGCAGCGCAGCAGAAGCACCAGCAGCATCAGCATCTACCGAACACGCATCCAAATCGTAGCTAATTAACTTAATTAGTTTATTTTAAAAGTGCCAACCACACGTACATATAAATCAGAAGAGCTCCAATGCCAAAGTCGATCTACTTTGCCTTGTCCCTCGCAATTTTTTGGGAATTCATATTACTACAAGCGCGAACCAATTGATGCTTGTTTACGCTGCTAATTGCAACTGTTGTCTGTTCAGTTTCAGTAGTCTCAAGTGTTTCTCGGATTTTGCATACTCCCCCTGAACTGAATTGAACATTTTGGGCTGGGCTGTCATTGACATAAAGCGAGAGGCGAGAAGAGCTTTGCTAATTTGATGCCAAGTTCAACTGAATTCTGGGCGTCTGGCCGAGCCATACTTGAGCGCCTTTTGCTGCGTTTGACACAACAACGCCAAAATGCTAAACAAAGGTCGTCTTGGCGGTGGCATTGACAGTGGCAACATTTCAAGTGTTTCCATTGTTGTTCTAATGCTGCTTCATCTGTCACTTCTCGTTGCTGTTGTTGTTGTTGTTTTTGTTTTTGTTTTTTTTGTCACACTAATTGCGGGGCTCTGTCAATGTTTGTTTTTTATTGAAATGTTTGCGTTAAAAAAGATGTGAGTGGAAATAAATTTTACTTTTAAATTGCTTTTACACTCAGAGGGTTTGCCTAGATAAGCTGAAATGAGTCATAAATTAAAGGAAGGAGTTAGCTCTATTAGAATTTATTTATATACATGGAAGCAATTATTTTAGATTAATTGATCAAATTTGTTGGCTTTCGTTTAACTTATTTTAATAACCTATAAGTTAAATTTTTTTTTAAATTTGTAATATTTTTAAATCTATTTTACTAATCTTATTGATTATGCCCCAGCCTCAATACATTTTTGCGTCATTGCAAATCGAGGTAGAGTTTGGCTTTGCTACAGTTTTATAACTAGACTTCGAATATATAATAAGAAAGTTATTGTTGAACTTGTTGTAGTTTTAAGTCTAAGTTAGATTTGCTTTCAGTGCTGTCATTGCCTCTCTACAGATAGAACAAAAATGATAAAGACAAGCGTATGAAGCGTGGCGATTCCTTAGGCAATACATTGTGCTGACTGATGTTTAAGATGAGAAAATTTTATAGATGAACCGTTGTTGATTACTTAAAAAAAAAAATAACTATAAATATGACGCTTCATATATTGGAAAAAAAAAGATATTTGAGTACATTTAGCTGAGGACAAGGATTTAGTAGTCAGTCAAGTGCAACTGCAACGTGTTTACATATTGAAAGAGTATTTTATTGCTCTCTATAACAATTTACAAAAAATTGTAATAAATTTCTTGTATAATATACAAAATATTTATAAATATTTTTTTATGTAATTGATTTTTTTATATTCGTGATTAAACGTTTTTCCCCATTTTCATTTTTTTTTTTAGTTTTTACTGATCATTATTTTGATGAAATAGACAATTATTTGAAATAACGCATGTATAGGTATAGGGAAAAAACCCGTTAAAAAAGTTAAATATGCATGGGGACAGTACGTTGCAGTTCGTAGAACTATAGCAGAGAATGTCAAGGATAATTGCACTAAAGGGTGACTAAGCGCCAGGTGGAAATAGTTCGAAAGGAGTAGAAACCCGCAAAGCGCTTAAGCCAACAGTAAACAGTCAACCAAACTAACAACCAGTAAGCCGGCAATCCACTAAACTATTTACCTTAATTACCATTTCAAAGCGTATGTTCATTAAGTCGCAAAAAGCAGAAGAAAATTCAATGCGGGTGCTGGCATCGAGTGCGGGCCATAGCCGAACGGGTTGGCCCAGTCAGTGGTTGGAGTGTGAGTGTGAGTGTGCTTTTAGCCAAGTCAAGCTAAAGGTTATTATCATAGTTTGCCACTCGAAGTTGCGCCAATTTATTTAATTGGTTTGCCGAGTGACATTGGTAGCGCGTGTTAAATTGAGCATAAATTTTGCCACTCTTGTAAAACTATTAGGATAAATGGCCAAAAAGGGGGCCAGCCACAGCCCAGAATGCAGAATGCAATTAATTGGTCGCGAGCTAGTGGGAATGATATTTGAGCATAAAACTCTGTTTTTTAATTATTTCCATATTAAAAACTAATGGGAATTTACAGTTAGGTACTTATATTGACTAGCAGCAGTTGATGGGGTTTACAGGTTTCAAATATGCTATTCGTATGCTTAGTTACGATAAGTTGCCTTAATTTGAGAGCAAGAGATAACCTGATTGGATATCGTTTCCTTGACTCCTTGATATACTCTAATACTCTTAATATCAATAAATATATATATTGAGGAATCTTGGTTCGTTCCAGTTGAGATAGGTTGCTCTGCCTTAATTTTGTTCTCTTCTTGTATTCTCTCTGCTGATATACATATATCCATAGCAGTTCTTTCTTTGTTTCCTTCATATTTGCAATAACTATATACAAAAGGCTTTTGTTTATCTCTTAGCTGGGTTATGAATATTAAATATGATGCTGGCATGCTTATTTAACATAAGTGACTCTGCCTTAATTTCGGTATTGAGAGGTATTCTGATTGGGCTTACAATCTGTTACTTATGTTTGTCGATAGATATATAGCTCGCGTAATTCGAGTTTCGTTTCCCTAATTTTCAATAAATATCTAGATGGCTTTATATCTTATTTGAGATATTAGCCAGAAGATTTTTAGTTAATTTTCTGCTCGACATATGAAGGCTGACAAACCATCAAACAGTCCCAAAGTGTCATTTAAACTGTTGTCAAGTTTTATAAAGTGCAAGTTATGTTTAAATATTTGTTTTAATATTGCTTTTTATATATTTAATGAAGCAATTGGCGTTAAGTTTATACTAGCGAATGGTCCAATGGAATTAAATCTGCAATTTGAGACATTTTTCCTATGGGAAGGAGCAAAGTAAAACAACAGCTCGCTTTGGGCTTCAGTTTCACAGTGATCTATTATATTTTTCTATATAGTTGTTTCAGCTGAAATGAGTGCAGGGCATAATGAAAGTGCATATATGCAATAATATGCTTTTATAAACTCATATATGCCTTAGAAAGGTATTGAATGATGAGTATATATTTATATATAGAGTTATGTATCATGTACCTATAAGAAAAATATATATTTTAAATTGATGTTTCTAGCTTAGGATTGACTTAAGAGATAGATAATTCCAGAAAGTCAGTTATACTTGTAGATTTATTTACCTGTTCTGATCAGCTTTAACTTCCTCTCAAGTCACACACGTACAAACGCCTTCAATAAAATCCAAAAACTAATTACATTTTTGACATTCAAAAGAACAAATGAAACTCATTTATTTATAAACTCACTTAAACTGTTGATTCTCGCTTTAAAGTTCTTAAAGCTGCCCAAACCACATGAGTGTTCATCACAATATGCATAAAACGCAGCCCGACTCAAGTTTTCCGGCAACCATCATCATCATCATCATCATCAACATCATCGTCGTCGTCCATAAATGCGAATGCACTCAAGCATATAGCGCAATAAACACAGCGAACTCGAGCCGCAGTCGCTGTTGCCGTCGCAGTTGCAAGAGATGACCACACAGTGCCCAATGCCTAGCCAGGCAGCCCACAATGTGTCCAGCTTGTTGTGAATATATAAAAAAAGAGAAGAAGAACAGACTACATACATATATAGGAAGGAACGCTCCACGCACACTTCTTTGCTCAATCAAATGGAAATAATTGTGAACGGACAGGCGCAGAGTGAAAGACGAAGTGCCTCATTGTGCTGGTTTGTGCCCACACTTGAGGCCTAGTTCCGCTGCGAGCCAGAGCCAGTACGTCGCACTCGTTGAAGTGTTGATGCATCCAGGCAAAACCTGGAGCGCATTGATGTGGTCAACAGCACCGACTGCCAATGATTTCTTTATGCAGGCCATACTCCTGCGGGATCTGGCCATTGTAAGTAGCCTGGACTTGGCCAATTAATTGACTGCTGCTTCGAGTTCGAATTGTACAAAAGCATTTTGTGGTTAGTTAGTGGCTACGGCTTAGACAAATGCCATACACATAGGTGGTCTCCCTAGGCTAAAGCTGAGAATGAACTTGGCTAAAGCTGTCCACCCTAAAATCAGGAACCCTCTCGCTCTCTCTCTCTCTCTCTCTCTCTCTCTGCTTCTCTGAGCATATTCGTCTTAACTGAAGAAATCTTTCCGAACAATTAAGTTCAGCGCCGTTTCTTGGCGAACCTTAAACCCTTTTGTCTGTCGAAACCCTTAGGAACTTAACGCTCTGAAATGCCGGCACACTCGAAGTAGACGAAGCAATATACAAATGATACGAGGGGAGTTTCCAAAGGAATTCCTCAAGTGCTTTGCCGCGCGCTCTTTTACAAGTTATGCAAATTTCTGCTAACAAAAAATTTGTTTAGCTACAACAGCACTTGGCAGAGTTTGGATAGTACACTTGCCGCTGGTACAGTTGTCACTCCAGTGCACGATTTGAATGCTCTAAACGGTAGGGCACCAATGCGCTGAAAAATATGCCGTACCCATGACAGATGGTCAGTTGGTAAGTCACATCAACCACCGCACTCATGTGTCGAGCAGTTCGTCCGTCTCGCAGTCAGTCAGTCATTCAGTCAGTTTGTCAGTCAAAGCAAATATGACAGTTCACTGTCGTCGTTCTAGTCGTCGTCGTCGTCGTCATCGTCATCATCGTCTCAAACTTTAACCCTCCATGGCAAGGCATTTGGGGGTTGCTGACAGTGTAGAGTACCCCTGCCCAGGCGGCTTTGCCTGCCTGCCGGCCTGGGTACAGTTTGTGCATTGATACTGTTGTGGTCGTTGCCGGCACTTGGCTGATGCGGCTGACAACAAGGGGCCATGCACAAGGTAGTATACATATATAGGTAGTATGTAGTAGTCATGTAGTCGGTCGACAGATAACGCTGTGTGACTGAGGGGGTAAGGGTAACCAAGGCCTGCTACTACTACTACCCCTGATGAGGGTTGTGTTTTTGTCTTGTTGTGTGGTGCGGTGCGGGATTTAAGCGTTAAGTGGTTATATTGAAAATATTGTATTTACATCAGTAGGTGATTATGTCTGTGTGTGTGTGCGTGAGTGTGTTGGATGCATCGGACTCATCGCCCTTGCTCTTGTTGATGACTCACAGTGGACTCGAGCTGGATATTGATAATTTCATTAAACTATTGAGCCAGATATTTAGCCGAGTGGTGTTTGTGTCTACACGTAATTGCTGCTGAAATTTTGGGATAAGTGAAAGGTGTATGGCGTGTGGGTGGACTGCTAAAGGGCAAGTGCTTTGGGGTTGGCTGCTTGAAGTGTTTGCTTTATCGGCAAATCGCCGACTTTGATCGATGCCAAAGACTATAGACTAGAGATGCTTGACTTGTTTCTACTGCTTAACCTCGACTGTGCCATCAACAAAAACTGCCGAAGTTCATTAAGTGAGCCGAAGTTCTGGCAACAATGGGCCAAACATGTGGAAGCCTCATCAAAAAAAAAAAAAAACATCGCGCGGGCATTCAACAACCACAGTAAAAAAGGAGGCACCTCAGTGCTGGGGTTCGTTGAGGCCAAAGGATATTAATGATTTTGCGCTTGAATTGCAATTGCAATGGGCAACAGCAACGGCAACGGCAACAGCAACGGCAACAACAATAGCGACAGCAATGTAATAACAATAACAATATATCCACACAAGCGCTGCGGTCAAGCTGTCAATTTTTCAAAAAGTGAACTACATAAAAAACAAGCAAGTGAAGCCCTCGGCCAGCCACGGGGGTCGTCCTCTTTATTTTTTTTTTTTTTTTTTTTTTGGTGTGCCCACCCAAATGCCCAGTGGGAAGTTGCGTTGGCAACGCAATGACATGCAGTTTTTTGCATATCACTGCACTCGATGAGGTGCCGGAGCAAGGGATTTAGCTGAGAGGAAACCCTTGATATTTGCTGTTGAGCCTTGGTCAGCTCCGGCTCGCTCTGGCTGGCTCTCTGTGCACTCTTGCATCCCTCAATTTGTTGCATTGTTGTAATTTTATGCACATTTGTGTTTGTTTGCCGAATGATTTGCAAAAAACCAAATTTGTTTTTCGGATATATGTGTACAGATATATATATATATAGTGTATAGTATTTCCTTTTTTGTTGCATTTATGGGGGCGCTTGCCGCGTTTTTTACGTTGAAATTAATTGAGTTTTTTCTAGTTGACTGCATTTTTAATGAAATCGTTAGTGGGTTGCATTTGCGTTTGCTTTGTCCAGCAGCAGAGTTTTTTTTTCTTTTTTTTTTCCACTTTTCCTGTATTGCCGTGGAGATAATACCAAAGGGATTTAATGGCTGGTGATTTTTTGGGTTGAAATGTTGAATATTTGTCGTGCTATTTGTACAACTGTTTGGAAAGTCGCTTTCCGATGAGTTTTGAAGTGGCTTTTAGGCTGCCATTAAGCAAGCTTTGTTTGCTCGTTGCTACAAGCAAGGCCATAACTTGTAACTATAAAGTCTGAATACCAAACCTGTCAAATCTAACAAAAGCCTGGAGATAAAGTTGTCCAAGGCACTTTACAGAAATGAACAAAAAGAAAAAGATTCTCCTAGCAATTAAGAGCAAAGAAATTTATGTAATTATTTCGAGGAAATAAAATTGAAATGAACTACGACATTAAAAAGAGATCGTAAAGCGCGCCTTTTAGAGCCACATATGAGTACTTTATGTGGCTAAGCGGCCCATTTATGAGGAATTGCCGTAGACAAAGACTGTTTACTAAAAAAAATCCCCCCATAAACATGGATTTTAATAAAATTGTTTTTTATTTTTTTTTTTAATGATTTATCTGTGAATTCGTTGTTCGAAATTAGTGCAACATAATGAAACTGTTCCCAGGAAAGCTGTTGCGTCTATTCAATCAAAATGTGAACGCGTTGCAGCGCGTTCAGTTTTTCTTTCGTTATTTCTTTTTTTTTTTATGTTGTTTTAAAAACTTATAATTAATGTGAAAGGCCTTTTATCGCGCCAACTTGATCTACATTTTTCAATTGCCATGATCCATGGCTGTTGGCTCGTTTTGGTTGAAAAAGGTGCCATAAAACGGCATTGGTCATTGGTGGTTAGCTTTGGTCGCTTAGATCTCGGCATTTACGGAATTTGAGTAATTTATTAGCTTTTGGAGCCCGGGTTGCGTAGTTAATCTTGCTCAGTTTACTGATCATCAAATCAAATTGTGATCTCGGCGTGTTGGCATTTTTCAGTTAAGCCTGGCCTAATGTGCTGTCCGTTCATTAGGCAAAGAACTCTTTTTCAGTTTTGTTATGGCTGCCCAAGTGTTTGTAAGAACTTTTGTTGATAAAATTCCAATTATTGATTACAAGAATTTTGGAAGTTGTTTGCCTCTTAGTGAAGTGACGAATGTCTCGACTCTGGAAAGTTGTGTCAATGCATCTTTGAGAGGAAGACTTTTGGTTTGTGTTTCAACACGTGCCGTATTCAAGTAGTTTTTAAATCAATCTCTAGACGCTAGCTTATAATGCTGCATCATTCGAAGACATTCTCTTTATGATCCTACGCATTGCTGGCCCACGCAAAGTTCAGCCAAACATGTGGCTGGGTTCAGCACATGCCACACTTCATTTGACAGGAAAGACGAAAACGATGGATGCTGGAGTGCCCCCAGCTACTCCACATATAGAGAAGATCGCTTATCGCAGCCATTACAAAAAATGACCCACAAAATTTGTGTTAAAATGTTTTTTGTTGCTTGTTGTTTTTTTTTTCTTCTAGTTTTTCTAATATGTTTCTTGAAAATGCCGTGCGGTGAGTGCCACCCAGCGCTACTACTCCTGGCTGTGCCACTAAAAATCTTCAACTCGACGCGCAATTAAAACTTTTCATGCACATCAACTTTCACTCAAGCGAACCGTTTGCCCCGCGGCTTACACTGACTGACTGACAGCGGCAGCGGCTGCGGCTGCCCTTTGAGCAGCAGCAGCACGCCCCAACTGCAACTACTCGTCTTTGCAATCAGCGTGGAAATAATATATAAAAACAAAGCATAAAGAAAATAATATTTTTCTAACACAACGACAGGCAATCAGCAGCCCAGCGCAGCGCGTCCCCAGATGCAGCTCAAACAAATTTTCTGCTGAAAAAAAAAACAGAAGATCTTTGACAAAGATGATCTTGAATGCAGCAAAGAGCCAACTGCAGCAAAGACAGCCTCAGCGACTCATGCCACAAGTCAGTGGCAAGTGTCAAGTGCGTGTGTGTAAGTGTGTGTGTGTGTTGCTGCATGCTCTGTGTGTTTTTGGGTTTCATGCCACTTGCCACTTGCCGCTCGCTTGCCACTCGGGCCCAAAATTGTTGTAAATCGTTGCCTGTTGGTTGTTCATGTGTGTGACAACACTTGAGGCGCACTTGGGCCTGTCACACGTTCGCATATTAAATGTACCGCACCTAAATCGTTGTAGGATATATAATTTCAAATAGAGAAAGGCAGAGGGAGAGGGAGAGGGAGAGAGAGTGTGTGGGAGAGGGAGATCTCAGTGCCTTGAATGCCATTCAATAAGCAATTAACTCAAGTAAATACATATTTACTAGTTGTGTACTAGGCGACTTTTCCCGTGTCGAGTGTTTAGCTTGAGTTTTTAATATATTTTTTATCACTTTTTTCTTATAGTCACGTGAGCATGTTCTTTGTGACATAAATAAGAATGCAAATACATTTTTTAAATATTAGTTTTTAGGATTAAATTTAAATTTAAATAAATTTTTTGCTTAAAATATTAGATTAAAATAAAATGTATTTAAATTATTTCTTTATGTATATATATATATATTTTGTAGTATTTACATTAATTAGTTTTTTTATATATTTTAAATTTATTTAAGATTAATTTAGAATTTATATAATATTTCGATAAATATATAGAAATACATATTCAATTATATACAATATAATTCCTTCTTACTTTGCTAAGATTTACTTTAACAAAGATAACTGTAACTGTTAACTACCCAACCTAAAGGTTGCTCCTTAGCATGGTCTCTCATTCAGTCAGTTAGTTCGAAAACTTCCACAGAAATGCGTATTTAAATAGACTCTAAAGCATCTTGGAACACATATTGATTATGGAAATATGTAACTCACATTCAATGCTTACCAAAAGCAAACTGCTAACGGAAGAGCTTATATTCTCACACATATATTAGCCATGAAAAGAACCTTTTGCCTCTGTCGTGTTTATACTTTGTTTACAGTTTTCCAATGCAGCTAACAAAAACCGTGTTTGTCTAACAAATCATGAGCATTTAGCTACGAATAGCTCTATTTGCTGGCTCTTAAGCAGTTGCATTGTCATATACATGTGTATCTATTTTGTTGAGGCTTATAGTAATCTATAGCTGTTTAGCTAGCTGCTGTTTGTGCTCGTGCATTGTTAGCATATGCATTCGAGGCAGTGCAACAAATGGTGCTCTTAAAAGTTGGCTGACTGCAACGACCCCATGCGGTCTATTAGCCTGCGCCAACACCATTCAGCCAAGCCAAGGGGCCACATAATATGCCCATGATTATGCCGGGTGCAAAGAGCAAGACAAGACAAGACAAGATGAGACAAGAGGCAGCAGCCATTGCCAGTTGGCTGGCCTGGTCCGATCGTTTGTTTGTCTGTTCTCGCCTAATACAACAGCGCCGCTAATGCTGATGACGATGAACACGTGCAGCGACAACAAACAGAACAACAATAAGAGCAACAGCAACAGCAAAAGCAACAACATTGGAGCACAGATCGTTTCGCATAAAGTGCAACTTTGATGACTCTGAACGTTTTATGACAAGATCATTGTAAGTGCCACGGCTGCTTGCCACCGCTGCCTGCCCCATTTGGACACACTGTGACCGCTGCCTTTTGACATTCGTTGTGGCGTGCGCTGGTCCCATAACCATTTCTAGAGCTAATAACAGCAGCCCAACAATCATAATAAACTTTATTTTTTTTCTTCATCTTTTTATGTTAAATATGATGCGCGGCCCCAAATCAACTTGTGCCGTCGCCGTCGCCGCTCGCTGCCACATCTGGAGACACTTTGTTAATGGCAGCAGCCCATGTTGGGGCCATGTTTGTTGTTAATGCTACTAAAAACAGTTTTTAAATGCAAATTAATGTGGTCTCCTCATCCGCCTTTTTATTTGAAGTGTTGACTGACGGGCAACTGCAGGTTTTTCTCTCTCTCTCTTCTTTTCATCTCGCCCCCCTCTCTAGAGATAGATCTTGGTGCTATATATGTTTATTTCTTGTTCTTGTCGATTGTTATCTTTATGAAATTTTCACTCGACTTAATTGCATGCATAGTTTTTAATGGCTCTTGAAATTGAATGGTTTATACTACTCACATACACGACTCTTCCGTTGGCGTTGCAGCTGAGCTGCTGGGGTGAACATTTCTGTTCCTAAAATAGCAAAAAAAATATGAGATTTTGTATGCATTTTAGTGCTTATTAAATGCTCCTTTTTAGTGCACACTTTGGGCCCAGCTACAATTGCCTATTCATTGCAGTGCCAGCTCATATCAAATATTTATAGTATTCCAAAAGTCTCGCTTTATAGGCGAAGCCATTCGAATCGGAGTCAGTGAGCTCGCTTTGCTACGTCTGTAAATTATTGCATATGCAAATAAAATATCAAAATAAATTGAAATCCAAACAGCATACATTTAAAAAAAAAATTCAGCGCACTAAAAAGAAGGTCTTAGTCAAGGTAGAATATGGAATGCTCTTTATTTGATTGTTTCTGTGAGATGAGGCTAGTTGACAGTCAGCTGAAGATCTTTCAAAACAGAAATAACTTATCGATGAACTTCTCTTTTATTAATTGTTATATATATAGTAAGAGCACATGGAGCTTTATTCATGAATAGAATAGGTATATTTGTTGAGTTCTTTGAGCTCCTCTTTAAATTATTATTATAATTACGATCATTTATTTTCTTGCTTTCAATCAAAAATGTTTTTATAAAACTTTTTCCTTATATCTATTCAATATTCTTTATAACTAGTTATTTTTTTTAAATATTTATTTTGTTAATAAAGTAAATTGTTAATGTAGTATATTTATTTTGTATTTAATTAATTTTATAATTAAACTCAAATATATTATATATTATATATTTTATATTATATAAGTATATAACATATATATATATTATATATTATATAACATAATCAAGAGATAGTAAAAAAGAAAAATTTTGAAAAAGTAAATATTATAAATAAAATATATATAAAAAAGAACAATATTTAATTGTCTTTTTTAAGTATATTTAATATATATTTAACTATTTTTTGTGCTTTAGTATACAAAAAAAATGATATTTGGATATTGTTCTGTTATATTTATTATATTTTTTTTATAATATATATATACATTTTCTATTTTTTTTATAATACTTTTATATTTTTTTATTTTAATTATAATATATTTATATTTATTTTTTAATTTTGCTTGTAAAATCAAATTTTCTATCTTTTAAACTAAAAATATAAAATTGTAATATAATATAACCAAAAATATATAATATTTAGCTACGACTTCTTTGAATTTAGAGGAAATTTGCTATACAAATATAAATAGAAAATTATTATTATTTTATTAGTTAAGTTTTTCTGCTTCTGTCAGTTGACGTTTCTCAATTTTTGTATTCTCAATTAAGGCAGCATTAATTTTTTTTCAATTACTTATTTTGTTAATGTTACAAAACTAAAAGCAAAATCTAAAGACTTTGACTATGCTTGCAGCTAAAATCTTTGGTTGAGACATGCAAATCAGTTTGCTGGCATTTCAGTTCATCTTTTCATCCTCTTCTTTATATTTTGGCAAAGCCCATAAAAATCATTGAAGCGGCGCCAGGCTATAAAAGAATCACAATTTCCATTTGCCACCAAAGTACCAGAAATACAGCCAAGAGGAAGATCTTTGGCTCGTTGGTTTGTGCTTAAGCATGTTTAAGGCGGCTACAATGGGTGTGTGTGTGTGTGTGTATGCGTGTGTGTGTGTGATTAGCATACGATGTTGTGCTTGACACCCTTTTTTTTGGGTAACAAGGGGTTGCATATTGGGCTTATCAAGTGACTTTTATTTGTTACACAAGTCAACTCGTTGTTATTGTAATTCCGATAAGGGTATTCCCTTCTCTCTCTTTTTTTTGCCTGTAATTTATATGTGAATTTACGCAATGTGTATGCTATTTTTTATTGTGTAACGGGTAGCCGATTTTAAAATTGTTGACATTATGTCAGATAAGTGAAATTACGTGTTGTTTTCTTTTTTTTTGCGATTTGCATTTCTTTGCACTGATCTGTATCGATGCAGGGTTTATAGCGATAGATGGAAGCCAAATGTAATTATTTGTTTACAAACTCAAATCATAATTTAAAGTAGTTTAAAGGTATTTGCTTGAAAGCAACTCCAGTTGCAACTGGAGTCGCAACAAAAGCTGCCGCTGGTTGTGCCATCAATGTCAGCAATGCTGCCATCACGTGCCCATCCATCTAGCGAGTGAGCGAGGGGGACTCGTAAAATCTGGCAAATGCCATTTTTTAATTGAATTTTCATTACATTTCCGTTTGGCCGGGCGCAACATGCCACAAGCCAGAGCAACGGTCGACGCGGCAACAGCATAGGCATCGACAGGCTCCCTTCCACCCACGCACAAAATGCAGAGTCCGAAACAATTTAATATACGGAATCAGAGTCGAAATCAGGAATATAGCCAGCAGCCGGTAAGCTACCAGAGCTTCCAAAAAAGAAAAAATATAAAACATTTGCCAAAATATATATATGTATAAATATTTAAAAAAAAAAAAAAACTTTCTTTTCTATTTTTGTTTTTGTTTTTGTTTTTTTTTTTATGTGCAGTTGCGAATGGCGACACGAAAAGCCGCTTACGCTGCAGACCTTAAGCGGAAAAAGAGTTTGAGCGTTGGGGGCAGAGTTTTCGGTTTTTTACGATGATTAAAAGTTATCTTAATGTCAGCAAGGTTTATGACAATGTTGTCCTGTTGTGCTTTTTGCCTGCAACGAAAGAGATAGAGAGAGAGAGTGAGTGAGTGAGAGAGAGAGTGTGACATTAACGTCATTTGGCTGGTAATGAAATGTTTATTTTGAATGCTTTTAATTGCGTCTAGCAATGGCATCTTTAATGTCTGATGAAATGGCAGTCTTTTTATGATAGCCTTGCCTAAAGTGTGAACAACTGTAGTTGGCTGCAGCAGCAGTCAGTGCCAATGACAAATGCTTTGTGGACTTGGGCTCCCACATGAATATCGACTGCAATTGCAATCCATTTACATAACTTTGGCAATTTTGACCAAGTTGTATTTGAAAATGCACTTAGAGCCGCACAGAGATAGAGCTGGACGGCCGGCTCTTATTGCCTGTCTAATATGCACAATCATGTCCTGCAATGCCCACACGCCCCAAATCCTGCAACATGCTGCTGTAATCTGTCATACGTGTTGCCAGATAGAGAGAGCGAGTGAGTGAGTGAGTAAGGGAGAGAATGCAAAGCCAATGAACGATAAACTTAATTATCCTGCTTAATTGTCGTAGTGCCTCGGCCTGTGTCTCTTAGCTTTATGGATAACCCTAATGCAGCATTATTAATTGCCTGCAAGTGTAAATTCAAAACCTGCAATGTAAATTACAAAATTACAAGAACAGCAACGAGAGACCTGCTGCTGCCCCACTCACAACGGCCACATCTTTCGGTTTAGGCCTGGGATTTTCCAATTAACTCAATTAGACATTGTCGTTGGCCATGTACAATTTTCTTGTTTCATGCATTATTTAAAGAACACGAACAAATGTTCTCACAGTATCATCAGCAGATCCATCCTTTCGATTTGAGTTAATGCAAATCTGTCTGCTTTTCGGTATTTGTCTTTGTGTTTGCGTCCTTTGCAGGCGAGCCAAGGCAGCCGCATTTCAATTTCATTTGTTTGCATAACAAATTTTCCGCACGGTAAATTTTTATTGACAATTAAATTTTTGCCAAAGCCAAAGATAAAATAAAAAATAAAGAAAAAAAAATGAAAAGAAATAGCTACACTCAACTGCACACATTGAGGCGGTAAATTGAAATGCAAATATGCAAATTTCAGCAGTTGAAACAGTAGCCAAACAGGCAAACACACATTCTCTATATCCTTATGTCATTATATATACTTCGTCGTCTTTTATTTTTTATTTTTCCTTTTTTTTTCGCCATCAACAAACGAGCTGTTGACATATGCATAAATTGAGCGAGCTCGACGACGCCTCAAAACATTTCCGGAAATCACATACATATAATAAATGTTGGGAAAACGTTGAAATTATGAAAAGTTCACTGCGAAAACATAAGCCGACGCATCACATCATTTGCTGACTTAAAATAATAAGTTCGCCGCAAGGCAATCAAAACAAATCTGGATTTGAAATTCCTGCGGTCTAGTGCACCCTGCTGCTGGCTGCTGTTGTCCTTCATACCTCCCGCCGCCCCAGTGGCCCGAGGTTAAGTGTGACTGACATGTGTATGGATTTCGCATAGACTTGTCTGGCCGTCGTTTTGCCAATCCTTTTGAGCAAACTCAGTTAAGCGTAAAATATTAAAAATTTGTGGCCAAAAGACACAAAAGCTGAGCTCAAGCGAGAAACTTACGATATGTTTGTAAGCAGTCTCAGTGTGAATTCAACGAGTAGTTTATTTGCTGATTCTTGTAGATAGTCTTGGTATATTCTAAGAATGAAATGATCCACGAACAAAGTTGAGTTTAAATTAAATTTATAACTGGATTAGACTTTATGAGTAGCGTAGTTTCTATTCAAATTTAAAGTTTTGTTTATCCCATTTTAGCTTGATCAGATCTAAGCCCATTAAAAATGGGAAATCAGGGTATAATGGTTTTGTTCAAATGTATGTAATAGGCAGAAGGAGGCGTGACAAAGCCCATAAGTATATATATTCTTGATCAGCTCGACGCTGAGTCGATATGTCCGTCTGTCCGTCCGCCCGCCTGTCTTTCACACTAGATCCACATACTGAAGTTCTAAATTGCATTTGAAATGAAATGAAATATGAAATCTATGAAAATATAGCTCATATACGAAAGCACTTAGGCCTTAGTTTAGAGAGTTATTTCATCCTCAACATTTCTGTACTAGAAATAATTGCTGTAGACTCTACAATCGTTAAGCTTCTATCTCAACATTAACGTATAAAGAGTTAAACATAGCTAAACTTTCCCATAGGATTTGTTTCATACAAAAGATAAAGTCAACAAATTTTCCACATTGCTAACAAGTCTCATGAATTGCCTGCCACACACACACCAGTCAAGTACTTTCCACTCACAGCCCAAACTTCGTTTGACTGTTTTTAAGTGCCTTCCCTTCAGCTTGCTCAAAGGCAACGCATTAGAGACAGTAAATTATATTAGAGACAAAAACGTATTGATTGAGATTGGGCTCAGTTGCGAGAGGGCGGCTGTAAATGCATTTGCTGTTGCAGTTACAGTTGCTGCAGGTTTGACACCTTTGAAGTTCGAGCCAAGCCACACTTTGTTGCATCCATGTTGATGCCGGCAATGGGGCCACAATGAGCGGGGCGGCACATAATGTGAAATAAATTGGATTATCCTTTGATTCATTCACAGTTTGTCGCCCAAACGACTGGGCACATAATTTATATGCTTTACATATTTCAAATGAGCCTCGCACCGGCAATCGACTTCGTTTCGGCTATAGCATGTTGCCTCATGTTGCAAGCTGTGCTTGCTGCAACTGCCAAATGGCTGGTGGTTGGGTGGTCATTAATTTTCTTGGTGTCGCTCAAAGGAGGCGATAACAAGTTTTTAGCTGATTTGATTGCCGCCGTCTATGAGCAATAAGCTGGTTAGATTTACGTACGTGTCTGCATGTGTGTCTGTGTGTGTGTGTGTGTGTGTGTGTGTGTGTTGCATCGATGGACGTAGCTTAAATTGGTTTTGCATTGAGATTTTCTGCCTTGATGGAGTGTCTCCCTGCAGATAATCATAAAAGCGATAATTTAGTTGACACACAATGTGTTACATATTCATTTATTTAAGCATGGCAGATAGTTTGCATGGCCTGTATCAGGTTTGAATTTGCAAGTGATCTGTCTAGCATTAATTACTAAATTTAGTTGCTATAGTTGCGATATTAGCAGATGCTTTGTATACCACAAGAATATACAAAGGAATAAAGAAATATATTATAGAAATATTCAAGCGAAGCTTATTTATTTAATTGTATATATACGTATTGTAGTTTATTTCTTAATTTTAGTTGCTCTTTCTTTATATGAATTAGTCAATAAGTATTTGTTATATAACCAATATGAGTTGTATAAACAAAAGCTGTCAATATATGTGCATAAGACTGATTGAATCATTAAGAGCATACAAAGATCTTATCAGAGTCTTTCTGTGAACCAGATTACAAGAATTTGCAGGTTCTGTTTTGTTAGACTTTGAGATAAATTCAGATCTAAGAGCTAATCTGATCTTATTCATTAGATTTCATACATTTCCTTAACTCTTCTATTACATTAGGTCTTCCTCCAAAGCCATTTTATACGCTGAAACTATTGTGTTCTGTCATAAGATCAAAAATATTTAATTAGCAACTTGTGACTTCTTCGTTCACGGAATCTTCAACAGAGTAGGGCGGCTCGCTTTTGCTTGCAATTTATTCTTCATTTGCTCAGCTGCAAGAGAGTGAGCACAGGTAGAGCCAGCATAAGGAGAACGAGCTCAGGGAAATTTAGAGCAGGAAAATCTTACAAATTCAAGATCAAATACCACTCTTATTACTTATAGTTAATTATTACTATATAGTACACTTCAGATATTTAACTTAATGGACATAGTTAAGAAGACTTTAACACTGCAATTGTATGTAATAGGCAGCAGATGGCGTCGCCGCCTCCACAAACTTTATATGTTTCTTATCATAATAACAAGCTGAGTTGATATATTGCAAGTTCAACTATGAATGTGTCTATCTCAGGAGAACTTGATGACCTATTGAGAGCTTCTCTTATAGCAAACGCTGTTCCATTTCTGAGTTGAACTGCACAGCTCTGACAGGCAAAGTTACAAGTGCTTCAGTTAGTTTTTACTCTTACTTAAATATATGCTTTACATTATATACATACATACATTGCATGCACACATACATTACACACATACATACATTCATTATATATCCCATCATATCTTCTCTATTCCATTGCGTCTCGCTCCAAAGCCGTTTTGCAGCTTTACTCCGCTTAAACACTTTGTCAGCTCTTTAATATGACTGCAAAAAGAGCAGATTTTACAAATAGCTTAGCTTAACTTTTCATAGAGATATTCTCACACACACGCACAGACACGCACACACGTACACATACGGTCCACTAACACATGGTCATCGAGCCACAAGCCCGTTAATAGGGCTTAAAGCGCTTATCTCACTTTGTCTGTTTTTCTGTTTGTTTGTTTTTTTTCGCTCTTTGCTGGCCAAAGCTGAAAACATGGCACATAAAGCGACGTTTTTGTTGCCCTCTGTTGCTTTTGGCTGTTGTAGTTTTTATATTAAAATCTCGCAGACTGGACGAAGGTCTATTAAAAGCGTCTCCCACACACAGCCAGACAGGACAGTGGCAGAAAAAATACGGCTGCTTTACCTTTTGCGTAAATCCCAGTAGGAAATTAAAAGCCAAAATGAAGTCGAAATACAAAAAAAAAGCAACCAGAACAACCAAAACTCGCAACGAAATTTATCGTCATATTTATAAAAGAGCAACGTAATGCAGTTGCCAGCCAGAGCTCCTGTCGCATCACCTTATTGACGACGATACACAAAAAGGTACAAGGCGAGAGAGAGGAAGAGCAACAGGACAACGACTGCCAACTGTACGACTGATGAGTGCATGACGCAGTCGCTGGTGTCATGTCCTCTGCCTCGTATTTGCTCAGCTCACAGCTGAGTCCAGTTCCGCGTTCCACTATGAAGAAGAGACAATTAAAACGGCGCTGCCGGCTAAAGTCGTGACTTACTGGACACGCCAACAAATGTCGCGCACAATTAATGAGTCTTTAGCGTTTTTAGTCGCGTTGCTCGAAAATTATGTTGATTACTTGAAGCCGACACGCAGCCAAAGCCATCCACCTGTTCATATTTGTTTATGTGAATATATTTATATATATATATATTATATGATTCCAGACAAAGTCTGCTCAAATTTTTATATGCACAGTTACTTTTATTTTCTATATAGTATATTAGATCCAGACAAAGTCTGCACAAATAACAAATAATTCGCGTGCACATTTTCGCTATTCAATTGCCGTTGGCTACACTTGCCGCACTGAGGTCTACTTGGCTTACATATAAGGTTTATTGTTGGAATTATGATAGAAATATGCCAATTGATAATAAATTATTGAGTAATTCCTTTTGCTGGACTATATATTTGATTATAACTTTAATTTATGTTTTTTTGGCTGGACTATATATTTGATTACAATTTTTATGGTCTTCAGCTCAACTATCGGCATATAACTCAAGATAAATAATTAGTTTATAGCTCGTTGCTGCTTACTTAGTTTAGAAAATCTTACCAATTCAGACAGAATGTTGTTCATGCAGTGAAAATTTTAGCTTTACTGAATCAGTATTGAATCAAGATTCACTTGGCCATATCATCATCACCATCAGCTTTCATTTATGCATTTCTCTTGCCTAATACAACAGAACATCTATACACTAGCTTAAGATCGAAAGGAAGTTTATCCTTATGCAGTTCTTCTAATTGCTTTGATAAATGCAGTCTATGCTCCTATAATATCTAAATTTGTTTTTCTATTTACATTTTTACTCATTCAGACTTAACCTGATATTACCATTCTCATTCTGCTTATTCAGTCTATATTTATTTTATATTCTTACACAGATAAGACTTGTATCTTACTAAGAAAATTACATGATAGTGTGATATTCCACATTAAAACTTATTTCAGTTAGTGCATCTGCTAGTTCACATGCGTTAATGCCAGCTCACATTCGCATTCTCTCTCGCCTTGGCTACATTAACGTCAACCAAACAGAACACAACAACAGCAACAACAACAACAAAAATGTCACATTTGGGGATGGCTAATCATAAAAAATATTAAGCGCTGATTTTGACGCGACATTTTTAACGTTCGAGCGTGCTAATGAGTTTTTGCCAAGTTGTGTCTGGTTCTTCTTCTTCTGCCTCTGCTTTTTCTACGTTTTTTTTCTTTTTTCTGTGACTGCCTGATGACTGGATGTGCAGTGAGGTGAGCTTGGGCTAGCACTCTGTCTGCTGCCAATTCGTCCGCTTCTTAATTAGTTCTTCCGCTCAAAATGTATTTAATGCTTACGTGCCAAGTGCCACGCCCACTGCCGCCTTGACATGCGATTAATAAATAAATTGGCCGCGGCGCTTGCTTGCGTGCGAATATTTTGTTGTCGTCCTTAAATGCCTTGCGTTTCGTAATTTGTTTATGGGTTCATTTCCCAGCGGTCAATTGTTGGCTAGTCTGTGATTTTTTTTATTATTGTTGCGCCAGCTCTTTGTCTTGTATGGAAATTTATTTTTTATATATATTTATTGTATATGACTCTTGAATGGCGCTTCCTGTCGCGCCTTTTGTTGACTATTTAGCTATACAGAGAGAGAGGGAGAGAGAGAGAGAGAGAGAGAGAGAGAGAGAGAGAGAGAGTGCGGTAGGCAGCAAGCGTAAAAGACCTTTTCAATTAGCCAGCCGCACTTGAAATCCATTTCAGGCGTTAATTTTGGTTGGGCTGGCTGGAACAAAAACCGTTTACGGTTCAATCGCTTGGCAAGTGACACTTTGGCCAGCAACACCTTTGGCGACCGAAAAGGTATAGGGCTCAGCTCTAGGAACCCATTCAATTGCCCGCTTTTAATTGAGCGCGCAGACGTGCCGCATTAAAAAAAAACATATAAAAAAACCGAGTGTTGCGCTCATAATAATAAAATGAAAATACAAAATACATTTATATATATGTATATCTGTGTATATGTATAAATTAATGTTAATTTCGTGTAAAGTGCTTCAAATTGATTTCGAGCATAAAAAGGCGATAGAAAAAAGAGAAACGGGAACTTGATAAGCGCATATACCAGGAAATTAAGTTATAAAAAACGGAAACCCAATGCCACCAAGGTAGTAGTAGTTCGAGCAGCCTACTTAAGACCGAGCTACATAAAGCAACGGTAAAGCTAAGGTGAACTCAGATATTCACATGCCTCTGAGTCAGCGTGGCAAGCAAAGAGATTCAACAAGAAGAAAAACTCTGCCCAGAATTGTAACACGAAATTGATTAACAAAAATGACAAACATATCTTTTATATGTATCTCATTGTATGCATTTTGTATCTTTTACCTTGTAGTTGTGTATCTGTATCTTGAAACTATATCATTTGGCTGCATCTGCTGCACGTCGCATTGCCATTAACTGCCATTCACTCGTTCCGTGTCATCATAATTGACATTTGTTAATTGTATTTTCATTTTGAAAAAATAGAAATGAAAATTCCTACACAATATTCGTGTTGTTGGGGTCATAAAAGGCGTTTGTTCATGAAATTGTCAGTAATTCTGTTCTTTTATTACTCAGGCTCAGGCTCAGGCTTAGGCTCAGGCCCGTTGACTAATCATTTTCAGTTGATCGTTTTGTTATTGGGCCTCCGCGTCTTCGATGCCTATCTATAAATTGCCCAAAAAAGCAAGACAAGAAAAATCTGAAAACGTCAACGATGCGACGATCGATCAAGAAACCCCAGAAATGACTAAAAAAAAAAGAAAGAAGTAGAAAACTCGTCCTAATAATTGCTTACAATTTTTGGGTTTTGTGAATGCAAATGGCATAATTGACTCGAAGGGGAATATCATTAATCAAAGTGTCGTTCAGTCAGTTGTTGGTCAGTTGCCTGCCTGCATTGTCTTTTGCCTGCAATGGGCAACAAGGCAGAAACATCATTTTAGGATAATTGCCAAACAGTAGCTGCAACTGTCACTAGAAACATTTAAAGACTTTGCTTGAGTCGACTTTAAAATTTAGCTCCCGCACTCGGCCAGGGCAATTAATCAAACGACGCTGTATAAAATTAACATAAAATACGCCAAGCGCTAGACCAGAAATAATTTTGCATTATGTTAAAACAGTCTGAGCTAAAACGGCTAATGCAGCCATATAGCCACATATAAATAAATAATTATATAGAGCACAAAAGGCAAAAGTGTTAAAGCAAAATCAACTCAAGCCAGCTGCTGCTGCCTCCAGCTTGGTGTAATCCATCAAAAGAGGCGACAAAACTTTACGCATTGTTAGGCAGCCAAAGGGTTAAAAAGTGCGCCAAGAGAGTCAGCCAGCCACTTTGACTGACTTATAAAGTAAAGTATAAGTCATTTATAAATATATACATATATATTTCTGTATACATGTCGCTTTTAAGCACTTATATTCAAAATGCGTAGCTTGTGGGTGGGCCAGTTCGGCGAAGGCACAGTTATTGACAGAGTGGCGTGTTTGGCGAATCCAAGCAGCGCACTTTAAGCAGCCAGCGAACGAGCAGTTGAGTCTAATTCTTGCCATTTAGCTGGCCGGGCACGTTTTGCATTTAGCGCGTAAAATAAATTTGCACAATTTGTGACAAGTGTTCGGGCAGACCACAAGCAAAAACTGAACGAGTGTGAGGCAGAGAAGCTATGAATATGACGAAAATTGAATGCCCTAACTAACCAATTGATGTGTAAGAGACTTTGGTCTGGTATTTATATGGTAGTTCTATGGGTTTGCAAACTTTTTGAGTTTGTTTGTGTTTTTTTGAGCAGACAATTCCATTGGAAACTAGTGAAGCTAATGCTTGAAAGACTTGATGCAATACCAAACCAGACTAGGCCTCACTATTTAAGATTATTTGCTTATTTTGAAATATCCATCAGATTTTTTGTCTTTTGGTTGAAACATTCAAAGCGAATTGTGTAAGCTTTCTTATTTCTATCAAAGTATTTCCCTACCATTGCCTTTTAGTTATTATTAGAGCAGAAACAGAATAGTTCATTTACGGGCTTATAAGAAGAAAAATCTATCTATCATAGTTTAAAGTATTTTTTAGTAATCTCAAATATCCTAGTTACAATTGGAGTATTTCATCTAAATTTTTGATCATTATTTCACGCCTACAAAGATGATCATTTCAAAGAAACAAGAGACGAAATGATCAATACTTCTTATTCTAACATTATAATTTATATTTCTATAATTATATTTATATATAGTAAACAATTTTCTCTCACATTAAACACTTTTTATTCCACCCGTTACACAGCAAATGCCATAGCTTAAATACTCCTTAAAAGTCTTTTCAAAATAAAAAAGACACCCAAACAAGAAAAACTGCAAGCAGAGACAACAAATTGACAACTTGTCGCAGACGCGAGGCGGTGGCAAAGGCGAAGGCGAAAGCTAAAGTCAAACAACTGGTGGGCGTGGCAGAGGGGCAGATGGCAGGCGGTGGGCGGCAGGCCCTCGCAGCTTGTCTCTTTTGTTTCGGAGGCGTCACTCAGGGCAGCCCGCCGTCTAATTGTCATGCCAGCCAGCAACGCACTTCGACTTGGACACAACAGCGAAACGTGCGTGAGTAAATACACACACACACACACACACACACACACATATATATATATATATATATATATACATATGTGTGTGTGTTTGTATTTTTGCTACTGATTTTTCTTATTTTTCTACTCTGTGTCCATCAATTGACTTTATCTATTTGAACTCACATGTTAAAAATATCAATTTGTTGTCGACTTGGCTGCGGGCTTTGTTGCCATCTGACAGACACTTGGCTGGCACTTTGCTGCCGCTGCCAAGTGTTGTTGTTGTTGTCGTTTTTTTGTTGCAAGCGAGTCGAGCCTAGCTCGAAGTGCAGCTGCCAGATCTGCAGAGCTGCAGCTTTTGCCTCCTGGTGTGATTTATGGCCACTTTATGGCATAAATGTAGGTGCGGCCGCACATAAATCATCGTCCAAGCGTGCTGCAGTAACTCGATACGTAGTCAATGCTGTCTTTAAGGGGCAAGGCGAAGGCAATCGCCAATTTGCTTGACTCAAAACTGGAAGAGAGATACATTTTTTGGCTATAATTAGGAAGTGGATATGCAGTGAAGTGATTCATCATCCGCTTCCTGTTTGGCTTTAACGAAATATCACTCTGCAACTGTGCCCAACACCTGTTATCCTTTGGCCATTCTGTGTCTAGTCATCTAAGGCACTCATTGAAATCACTTAATTTTTCCATTAGACACTCGAGCCCAATTATGAATCCCAATGCCAGGCATAAGTGTGCCACTTGAGGGTAAAATGGCTTAGACAAACTGTTAGTGAATTAAGAGGGCCGTCAGCTGGCCTGACTGCAGGGCTCAAGCCACGCCCTAACACCCACACACGCACATGAATAATTCATGCTGCTACAAATCTGTTGTTGCATTAATGAGCTACGCTTCTTATTTACCATGATGCTGCACAAAAAAAAAATTGGCGGAAGGAGTGGAAAATGGGCGACAGCGACAGGTTTAATTAGAAGCCAAGTAAAGTGAGGTCGAGTCAAGTCAAGTCAAGCTAAATTGTCTTATCATAATTTCCACAAACGATTTTTACCCATTTTCTGATTTTTGCGCGCTGCCAAATGCCAGTGAAATTGTTTAGTCATTCCATTGCTCAGCTCAGCTCAGCTCAGACATCAATCATAGCGCGTCGGACAGCAGCTGAGTTAATGGTCAGACGGCATAATGTGTTGGGTGTTTGCGTGTCCTTTCACTAGCTCAATGTGTGGGTGTGTCTGTGTGTGTGTGTGTTGGCTTACTGTACGAACAGTTGGACAAGTGCATGATTAATTATATGATTATCTATAAATTGGTTTTTGTGGCAAATGCCAGACAGGATTATACTTCCTCCCTCTATATATAATGCCAGCCTTGTAGCACTTTTGTTATAATTTTCTTTGCATACCTTAGGGCGTTTATAGAGCTTAAAAGTTTGCTCATAGTAGTTATAGCTTGGCTATATTTTTTCATATTTTACTCTATTTTCGATTTAGCATTTAGGCCAGCTCTTCATATATGCAATGTTCAATAAAAATGACTTTCGCAATTTTATAGCCGGGCGCTGTCGTCATAAATCGCTCGCAGTTCGTAAGATTTGTGCCCGATTTTAGCTAATTTGACCCATTTTTAAGTTGAGGTCACATTTTAATAGCCACATCGACACAGCTTGCATTCAATTAGCAAAGTTTTTATGATGCGCTTGTGCAATACGCTAAATCTATCTTCAGATTTGTGTTGACAAATGCAATAAGCAGCTGCGATATTGATGAATGTGTGGCAAAAGCTTAGCGTGGGAAAGCTAATTGTCGAAATCTCTCAACGCTCCAAAATCATGATATCAAAAGCAGAACGGCAGCCAGATCAGCTCATTACCGCCATGGGGAGTCGTTGGAGTCGGTGGATGGTCGAATTGCAGCTAGACACGGAAGCCAATTAGAGTTGCCATCGGGAGCTGGTCCAATTGAATACACATACATAAGCTAGTCCAATTAGCGCTTGGATCATAAAACCAAACCCAAGTCGAACCAACAACAACTAACTCAATCATTACGCAATTAGGCAACAGCCCAAAGGGCAACAGATCCCAATTTCATATCTATGGCTCCCTTTACAGACATAGAGATAGCTGGAGAGAGAGAGATATGAGGGCACACATTAAATCACGCGACCCATTAATAAAATTGTTAAAGTTCTACGCAATGTGCCGCCTCGACATTTTAATGGCCAAACAGAAGTTTCAGAAAAATATTTAATCATTGTCGCTTGGCATCGTTGTCGGCCATAGATATGCCATAATTCGTTTGAAAACAATTTGTATGCTTTGATTTGATTTGTGGCAGCTCGCCACTTGCAGCTGCAGCTGCGACTGCGACTGCGACTTCGACTGAGACTGAGACTGTGCGGATGTCTGTCTGGATGTCAGCAGACACCATTTTTATCACCCTGTTTGTGGGCCCATTAAACGATTGTGTAAATTCCAAAAACAAATCAAATTTGAAACAAAATTTTTGAAGAAGACATTAAAAATTAGAGTTGCACAATTGAGTGTTGAAGTTGATCGTTGTTGTTGTTGTTGTTGTTCTTAGTGCTGAAGTCAAGTGAATTGACTAACGAAGTTGACCTATTGGATAATTGGATATTGGATAATCAGAAAGTGTAAAGTGTTACTGTTTGCAAGTGTAAAGAGAGGGCGTAGAAGAGGTAAAAAACTTATTGAACAAGCTTGATTCCAAAAAGGTTAACTACGTTGCTATCAGGTGGAATCAACTGCATAGTACGTGATCATTTCTACAAACTTTAATGATTGACAATTGGTCAAACCCCAAGAGGTGGGCTATAGAGATATAATATATATAAACATAGTGTGTCTATTGATAGAGCACGTCTCTAGGGCCTTTTTTATTTTATAAAACTTAATTTTATTTATTTTCCTTATTTATAAATGCTTTTTAAGTTTGCTATATAGTGACTCGTACTAGGGTATTGGATGATAAAAATCGACTATAGTCGAAGGATTTTAGCTGAGCTGAAGAATTTTATGAATATTGGGACAGAAGTGAAATGAAGCTATGCGGCAAGTGTGATGGGTATATTCTCTTGCGTCTTTTGCGTCTTCTTCTGTGGTTGAGTCTGCTTTCAAGTATGTTGCGGTGGGAGTACCGAGTTTCTTGTGATATATTGTTGATTGGTTTTAGGAATTCAGCTGCAAAGTTTACTGAGCTTAGCTCTGGGTGATGTGGGTGATAAATGGACAGCCAGATATAACATATATCACAGCTTGAACGAGAACACAAAAGTATATACATTACGTATATTGACTCAGTGACTGATCATAACTATTTATATTAGATGATTGCGATCATCCTCTTACAAAAAAATTGTATATCTCCTTCTCTCTTCTCTTTTGCCCTTCTTAATGATCTATGCAACTTTCTAGACCTAAGAGTTGATATAGAATCAAGGCTTAGCTGTTTGCCATGCTCCAAAAAAGTATTTTATTAATGACAACAATCATCTTATATCAATAGCACACAAAAAATAATATATAAACAAGTGAACAAGATAATAGATATTTCCATTTAGTGCTTTTCATACTGATAAACCTGGATATTTGCCAACTGGGCACAGCCCACACTCAACAAATCTTGTCCATCATAAATTTAAAAGTGCTTCAACCTTTCAGCATTTTGTTGCAACTGTACCAAGTTGCAGTTGGAGTTGTCGCAACTCTGCCGCAACATCACATCTTTGATTGACAATTGTGCAACAGAGTGTACTATACGAATGCCAAGGGGGACGCATGTGCTTTGGAATTGCAGGACTTATCAGGGCAGAGCATCATCTAATGTCATGCCTGACATGAGCTGGCATCAGAGGAGGAGCAGGCCCCCAAAACTGTCACTTGCTGTTAGCTGCCTTTGACAGAGCATTATTTTTCATCTGCATGCATAGAAATCTGTTGAAACGGGGCGCACGCGCATTGTCCTACCCCAAGCTTGAGGCGGCACCAACATGTGTTGCATATTACTTGGAAAATGCCTCGAATAGTTGCAGTCAGTCGCACAGATGTTTTGGCAGCAGGCAAACGAACGAGCGACCTGGGTGAAAACTAATGCCCAGCTAAAGTGACGTTTTCATTTTTTCGGAAAATCCCCCAGTCGACTTAGTGCGCTGTCGACGGCTCGACATCGGCTATTTTTAACCACGTGGCAGGCGCGTGTGGCTGGCGGGCGACCCCCGAAATCGAAACCGAAGCACAGGGCCCCCCATTTGCCGCCCTCGTTGCAAGTGTGTGCGAGTGTGCGTATGTGTGTGTGTGCGTGTGTGTGTGTGTGTCGTGAATGAATTTATAAATAAAATCAGAGATCACGGGCCGCCACTTCTGGGGAAATCCATCTGTGAATATGTCGAATATATATGTCTCCTGCTGAGTTTTTCTTTGCGCACTTTTTCTAACATTTCGTGACTTTTCTCACTTTTTTCTCTCTGTTGTTTGTAAATTTTTCGAATAAATACTTTATTATCAGTGCCCCAAATTTAGGGGTGTCTCGATAGGCTGCTGATGGCTGGCTTCTAATGAAGCCTGTGTAGCTGTCATCAACTCGAAATTGATTTATTTTAGTTATGGCAGCAGCAGTAGGAAGGAGCAGCTCGTAATCTGAGCTGAGTTCAGTCCGAAGTTCAAGCTCTTCGCTTTCAAAGACCTTTATTGCTAGTTAAAATAAAATAATGTATAAAAAATATGTCTCCTTAGCTCTAACTCTGTCGATCCTCAATCTTGACGAGCACTATAAAGCCACCGACATTCTTGCCACCTGTAAAGAATGTGATGATGGCCTTGACCATGCCGCGTGGCACCTGCTCGGGCCAGTCCTGTGTGTTGAACAGCACGCTCTTGATATAGAACTCGCCCTTGGGTATGGGGCAAGTGTCTTCGCCGACAAGTGGAAAATTTGTGGTCTCGCCATCGCTAACCGACGGCTGCACGAATTGCACATAGAACTTTTTGAAGCACTCGCAGATGCTGGTCTGCGGCACGTCGAAGACCATGCGCTTGAAATCGCCGTCGTTATTGGGACTGGAGTAGAGCTCCACAGACACCTTGAAATCATCGTTGTCCATGTCGCCCAGAAAGGAGAACGAACCGTTGATCGCACGATCGCGTCCCACTGTTTTCAGATTGTCGAACAAGACGAGCGTCTCCGAATCGCCCTCAAAGGACTCCAACTGCTCATTGCTGACCACATAGGCTTGTTCGCCCTGCTCGAAAGGATATCTCAATGTAGTTCAGTCAAATTCAGTTAATTGATATTTACCGCAATGTGTTGCACCAGCTGGACGACTATGAAAATGATTGCCCACTTCATTTCGAGCTCAGATCGTACAGTAGCCAATCGTGACAATTGCCCGGTCTATTTATCCACTGGCCCCGGGGCCTATTTACAGCACGCGATATTCATGTTTTCTATCCCATGCTGTTTCGACCAATCAGTTTCATGTTTGTCGATCTTGTCGCAGCTTGTTAAATTCGCTACAAAGTTGTTAATTGTATTTTTACTTTTTATTTATCTAATATTTACATCGAAGGTCGCAATGCTTTTGGCTGGTATTTATTTTCAGCTATTCTAATAAGTCATAAATAATTTTTGATATGCGATTAACGTAATATCTCTGATTGCATTTTTGTTGTGCCTGGCAGAAACACTTAAAAAAAACGTGATTGATTCATAGAGAGCAGCAAAGGGCGGGGCCTGAACTAGTTGATGTACTTAGCTTTTGTTGATATGATGGCTAAAAATAAACATTGTGCAAATTATTTTAGGCAATTATTAAATGCATAAACATTAGTGAAGAGAAATTTTTGTGGAAATGATGTGATAATTCAGTAAGTGCTTCCAAATTCAACAACAAAAAGGTTGGCTAAATAAGAACAGTAGAAAGGGAATTGGTAATGAAGCAAAAACTACTTGAGATATCATTTTATTTCTGGTTTTATTTGAAAGCTACAGCCTTGTCACATTTAAAGGAGTAACACCTCATTCAAATGGCTTTGGCTTTGCTGACATAGGCATCAATAATGTGTCGCATAGAAACGACTTTTCGTGTTCTTTAATACCAGTTGCAACGGTGAAGAATATATAGGAATATTCCCTACTTCGTGCCAATTTCTCTGTTTTAAATTCAAAAAAGTCTACTTATGCTGAAAACATTTCAGCTGTGCGTCGGATCGCCTAAGCAAAGAAGACAATTTTTTTTTATTTTAACTTTTTAGACAAAATTAAAATTTATATAATTTTCAGACAGGCTAAACCCTTAAATACTTAGGCCAAATGATTAATAATTTGACTTCGCAATTAATTTTATGCGAATTTCAGAAAAATCTAAAGCCTTGAACTGTAAACCATCACAAGCTTGCACATAATTTGTTTGTTTCTAAGGCAATGTGCATTCAGCGCGCCAAAAGGCGGAGGCTGAAGTTAATTCATGATCAAGTGGCAAAGCACATAGCATAACATTTCAATAGCTGTGTGCTTTAGATAACTTTAACAACTGATGAACTATTGTTTTTGGCAACAGTATCACTCTTGTTGGGTCATTCTATATGTGCGTCAAGAAGTTTTGCTCATTTGCCATTTCTATTTGCTCTTGGCTACATTATATTTTCAAACTAAAATTCATTTTTATATAAGAATTCACACTTTAGGTATGTGAGATATGCTAAAACAAAAATCTTATTTGTTATGCTCTTTTTCTCTTATTTCTCCAATTTTTCAACATAAAGCTAAGTTTTCATATTCTTAAATTAGCTCATCTAATCACATCCACCATCCACATAATCACTAGAAAATCGACTTTCAATTGAGTCAAACCCACAATGTTGCGTTTATGTAAATCTTTTATGCAAATGCGAAGCCCAATTAACGCCTTAGAACGTGCCAAAGTTTATTGCGCAAAAAGGCAGCCAATTGATTTATGCAAAATGAGTTAGAAGTAACGGCACAGTCTGCTGGTAGCCGCAGTGTCTAAGCCAAGTAGGCTCGAGCAGCAAATTGAACCTCACGTCGAGAACACCCACAGAGACTGATTCGACAAGACCTCGAAAATCAATCAACCTCGATTTTATAGTTTTTCATTGTGTGGTTTCTCTCTCTCTCTCTCTCTCTCTCTCTCTCTGTCTCTGTCTCGCTCTTCAAGAAATACCAAAAGGCAAAAAGAAACTTAAAAAAAAAAAATCTTAATAATAAATTGCTGTGATTTAATCAATTGTAGCAGGTGTTTTTACAACTGCACGCAGTGCCCCAAAACGACAAAAGCAAAAGCGAAAGAAAAACTGGTTGAGAGTTTGGCTCCTTCACGTGGCTCTCGTTGCTCTTGTGGGCTGTTGTTTGATTTGCGCAAATTAGCGCGCGCAAAGACATAAAAAAAAGAGCGAAACACAAACAACACACGAGACAAACCTGCTGCGCGCAATCGGCCCACAACAATCCAGCGCCGCAGCAGCGTGCAGCATGTTGCACAGACACTCACACAGCGACAAGGCTCACACGCTTTGTGTGCAATTGAATTTGAAATGTGCAGCACTAAAAATCCGCATTTAATGCACTCTAACCAACGATGACAATCGTCTATCTAGCGACGCAGGCTCAAATGCGTTTGCCATAAATTAGAGCCCACACAATCGACAGTCGCATTAGCTGGTGTTCCGTTTGAGATTGTGCGGTAGTTGAGTAGCTGCTTGCCTGCTATTAATTCTTGCTCAAATACGATTTATAATGAAACTTAGTTATGCTTCTGTCAAACCTAATAAAACACTTTGGTGGTTCGTTTTGTGATTGAAACCTGCTTCCTACTATGATTGCAGTTGCAGTTGGCTTTGGTTGATCTTTAAAATTACATTTGCAATTTCCTGTCTCATATTCAATATTTAAACAAATATTATAGCTTTTGAATATATAATATATTTAAATATATATCAAATGCAATATTATTTTTATTCAATTCAAAAATATAATAAATCATTTATCCAATACAGATTCTATTAGAATAACACAGGCACAATCTGATGAGACTTAGCGTCTAAATTCAGACCATGCCTTTCCGAAGGTTTCTTTTTTCGAAAGTTTCTTCATCATTTTTAAAGCTGTCTTAAAATTTGTAAAAAATCTTAATTTATTATCAAAATAAAGTCCATTGAAAGAGACTTGTTCAAAGATAAGCATAGTGTGTAGGCAGCAGTCATGACTTTAGTTCCGTTTCCTGATAACTAAATCCTTCTGACCTGTAAAACAGACAATATTTATAAATTTATTCATGATAGTATTTATATTTATTACTACATTACAGCAGCTACATTATCCAAACTTGTATTATATTTCTTTATGAACTAAAGGTTTCAATATCGCTTGACAATCGCAGCCTAAGCCAAAGTTCAATTTTAGCTTCGGTAGACATCGTGTCAGACCGCTGTTGCAATGCTTTAATTTTTGATTGATATTATTATATTATATATTAGCATTTATCAATCAAATGAACGCAGGTAGGAAGCAAATCGTGCAATCAAATGTCTCATATCTCACGTACAACGCCTCAGGTGCATATGTTTATAGCTCACATACGTATGCTTGGTCTGGGGCTCGAATCGAACCGAGTGGGTCGCTGCCCGAAACCGCACTGGGGCAGCCAATTATGCCATTTGCCCCAAAATAAAGAAAAGAAACATATATAGAAATATACAAACATATATGTATATAATATATTTACACGTATGTATGTGTGTGTGTGTGTATTTGTGTATGTAAATATGCATTGGCACTGTTGGTGGATCAGGTCGGCAGGTCCGTTGCGCATGCGCACCGCATGACGTCCAATAAAATTAAGCGCGTGTTGCATGTTGTCGTTGTTGCAGTTGTAGCTATGGCTGTTGTTGTTGTTGCAGCTACTTTTGTTGTTGCTGTTGTTGTTGGCCACTTGACCAACAAACGAAACAACACGTACAAAGTTTGACGCGTGACGTGCTTGCTTAGCTCATTAGTTACACTACACAGCAAGAGACAACTATTAAATGGCAAACTCGAGCTGCCTTAACAAAGTATATCGTATGTGTATATGTATTTTAAATTAAGTTTAATAGTAAAAAACATAAGTAAATAAATATATATTTATAAAGCTAAAAAACATATAAATTTATATATAATTTATTACATTTTATTTATATTTGTATATTTATTTATATTTATTTATATAATTGTATATTTGATTAAAATATTATATACATTACATGTATTTGGTATTTTTATAGTGTAAGTTTTAGTATGAACTACGAATTTGTTTTTTAATAGTATAGATATAAATATATTTTTATATAGTTTAATATAAGTAGAAATTGCGAATATATTTTTATAACAAAATATGTATTTAGTTCTCAGAACTCTTTGCTAAGTAGGAATAATCTATAAGACTTAAACATATTGTTTGTCTAAGAATGTGGTTAAATAAATTTAGTAATAGGCTAACGTTCTTAAGGAAAAAATATATATTTGAGATACATTAAATTATTATATATATTATATTGTTTAGATTCAAAAAATATATATGAAATAATAAAATATAAAATGTAAATAAATATTAAAATAAAATAAATATTAAAAATAAATAGAATATATATACTTTTAATTATATATTTAATATTATATATTAGATAATATATTTTATATATTATTTAAAATTATATATTATATATATTATATTATACATTATATATTCTATAATATATAAAAAAAAGTAATCTTTATTTTTTTTTCATAAATTCACATTAATTTAAAATATTTATGCATATGAATATAGATTTTATTAATGAATTTCAAGTACTCGATTGCCTTGTGTATGATTCGTGACTTTTCTAATAATAGAAACCCACGTGATTGAACCTCTTCCGATACACATCATAAATATATAAATTTCTTGCAAATAAATTTATATTATTTAATAAATTTACATTAAAAAAATATATAAAAATATAATTATTTTTCATAAATAAAGTGTATGTAAATATATAAATATTGTATATCAAGCGGTTTTTTTAATATCTATCACAAGTTTATTTGCATTTAAGCTTTTATCAATATTAATAAAATATAATCTTAAATTTTTATTGTTCCACTTAACTCACACTTGTGTTGCCTTGTGTAATTTGTGGCTGCCACTTGTGGCACGAACACACCGCGTCGTACACCACCAACACAAGGGCAACAACTTTCGTATTAGGCCAATGCGCCAACGACAACAACAATAATAATCTTTTTTTTTTGCGAGCCACAGTCAAAGTTGGAGTCGAAGTTGCCGTTGAAGCCACGGAAGCCGCTTGCGCCTGTGTAGGAAGCTTTGTGGCGAGCCTTTTAACATTTATGCCAAGTGGCAATAGCACCGCCCGCCTCAAGCCTCCGACCACCTCCCAAAAGCACATTGAGCGCGCTCCATTGCAGTTAATTTTCGCAACGACGCAATAGACTCGCTGCGCAGCTCCCACGCGGGGCAGCTGGTTTAACAACCTGCCGACGCGGCAGCCGCCTTATCACCTGCACCAGCAGCCGCTGCATCGCCAGCCAGCTGTTTTTATTTATCTATATACAGATATATGTTGTATGCATATATACATATATATATATATGTATATATTTAATAATATATTTATTTCTGCGCAGCTTGTTTTGGTTTTTAGCTGCGAATTTTTGGCGCGCAAAATTTCAGGTTTCGTAATGTTTATCGAGTTTTTTATTTATTTATTTGGGCTGCGGCTAGGCGTGGGCCAGCTTCAGTTCGTTCGTAAGCGCGCGCTCAATCAAAATTGCTTTTAATTAATTGAAATACGTTACTTTAATTGCATAGTAATTAAAAGTTTGATTTATTTTACTAGCGCGCTGTTCTCTTGCCTTTCCCGGCTAGCTGTGCACGACCTGCTATCCAGTCTGTGTAGGTCTGGCTTAGAGCTGATTATGCTAATGTATGTTATTTAAGATCTGGAAATTAGTAATTTCATTTCGGAATATGCATTCATATTAGCTTAAAGCATTAGCTTGGATTGACAAGTCAAGTGGTTTTTTTTATGACTTGAGTAAACTATAAGAGAGAGAGAGGTTCTTATATTATTATACTATCATTTAAGTAACAGTGCTCCAGTCGGGAGTGCTTGACTAGGAGATTACCTGAGGTCTCTAGTATTTAAAATACCAAAATCCGAGATCACTGCACTTCGTACGGACGCTTAGACGGAGGAACGGACAGAGCAATAGACGATTATGGCTCGTCGTGATTAAAAATATGTATACACCTTAGATATCAATTTCCATGCACATTTCCACAACTCAAACGTTCTCTACAACCGCTCGATCCCAAAAGTATGCTTCTCAAAATTTCCGATTAACCCTTGTCTAGTTGCTTCTAGAGAAACATTTGGTAAATAGTTGAGGCACCTTTGCCATATAATCGGCCAAGTTTTATAAACATATTTTCTCGTAAACACTGATTAATAAATTGCTGTTTTTCGTCCATTGATTGCGGCCTTTGTGCAGTTTCTGCGGAACCGCCTTGGCTCGATTGGATTGTCTCCATATCGTTTTTATATGCATTTATGGCCTCCGTCTATATTTAGTTATCGGCAGTGGCCACAATAAAAAATCAACTAATTGCCATGTGTACATCGTTTATCCTTGATCTTCAATGGTTCATTAACTCCAATGGCGACGATAGCAGCGATCAACAAAACCAAGCAGCCGACCAGCTGGACAGCAACAACAATGCTGTGGAGCGTATTTAATACAATTAACTCGGTACGTTTATAAGATTAACCTCGGCAAGACAGAGAGAGAGAGAGAGAGAGAGGTGAAGAAAGAGAGAGGGAGAGAGAGAGAGGGTACAAGATCATGCTGAGCCTGCGCGGCGCAGATTAACAATCAATTAAAATTGACAACCAAGCAACAGGCAAGTGCTGCAGACTGCAGCTGAGCTGGACAGCATTTAGAGCAATCATAGGGTCGGTCGGACTGAGCGATGCTAAAGGAAACTAATTATAAAGGCTGCATAAAAGGCGCCATTTAGCCCCGACGACACGCAATAATTACGCCCAATTAATAGCAATAACTTTGCAAATTAGATAATTTGGGGTCCAGGGCATTAAAAAGTAATTCAGCATCTGCATGCTGCAACAGCGCACTGCACGCGAGGCAACGTCATGTGGGTAATCAGACGGCGTGGCAGTTGTCGCTCCCAGAAGCAGGTTGCCCTGCTTTGAGTAAACCAGTTGCTGCACTCCACTCAGCTGCCTGCTGTACAAACAATAGATCTGCAGCAGAACTATCTAAAGTGTAACTATTAGATACGATATAATTTCTAATTATGTGTCTATCTAGTCAGATGACTAGAAAGAGTTTTTTTTTCTGCTGAAAATTATGAACTTATATTGCTATATATAACCTTTAGGCTTTGACATATGTATATGCACATGTATCTTTGCATTTCTTCGGGCCAAACAGATGGCAGCGTTCCATACTTAACCACTTGACTAACCATAACCCCTACGGGCAGCAAACTCCACTTCTGAACTTAGGCAATTTATCAAAAACAACACGCCAGCGAGCGAGCCAGCCAGTCAGCCAGCGAGCTAGGCAAGGCAGCCAAGCAGTCGCTCATCCCGTCAGCTCAAGAAGCACCATACCACAAACCATCGCCGGCAGCTGAGTGGAGTCTAGTATTACATAAGCAAAGTCAACAGCGGGCTTATCTAGTGGCCCAACTGCAAAGATCAACTGCAACCGCGGCAAACAAAATGGCACAAGATCAGAGTCAGAGTAAGAGTCAGCGTCAGAGTCAGAGTCAGAGTCTCAGCTGGCTGGACTGGGCGCAGCAGCTGGCAAAAGGTGGCGGCACTGTACCAAGAGGATAGCAAGTGGGCCGCACTGGGCCAACCTTGCAGCCAACAGCTGCAACTCAAACTCCAACTGCAACTGCAACTTCTTTGAGCTGCTGCAGGCAGCGGGCACGCGTTTAGCACAAGTCCAGCTCGCAATGTTTGAGTGAATGACCAGCTGGAGCAGCGGCAGGCAAACAGTAGCTCATTGTATATGTTGGCTTCCCTCCGGTTGGGGAGCGAAAGAGAGACTGCGGCTCGCTATCGAGCCAATGCAATTGATTTGTTTGTGGCCATTGGGCAAGTGACAGGCTCATTCCAATCAGGCTCATGCCAGAGCAGCGCGCGCACGCCTCCAATTAGAGTCTAAACGACAATTGTACTTTTAACCCAATTTACTATGCGCATTGCTTTGTTTTCTCACTGCCTTTAACAATAAATCTAAATTTGTGTAAAGTTTTTGAAAGTCGCCTCTGTACGCTCCATGCTCATGTTCATGCTCTGTGTGCCGCTACCCCATCTGGCCAACTGTTTCAGTCTGTGTGTGTATGTCAGTCTGTCTATCTGTCTGTCTGTCAGTCCTCCTCTCCGAAACTCAGCTCAATTCAAGCCGCGAGCCTCCAGAGTTTCCGTCGCCCCAAGCAATGTTGGCAGTGTCCCCTGCATACTCTAACCAAAATCGTAAATGGATATTGAAGATCATTAGAATACAATCGATCCTTGTTTCAGCAGCTGAGTTCTTTGAAATATAATTTAAGAGCTTGGAAGCAATCTAACAAAACTTTTAACTTGAAAAGTTTGTGCTTTGCCCAGTTGTCAACTCTTTAAGCTGACTTTAAGCTAACTTTATGATCAGAGCTAACTGATCATGCATAAGATCAGATCTACTGTTACAACTCAAGGAGTTCAAGCAGTTGAAAGACAGCTCGAATGAACTTAAGCTTACACAGTTTCTTCCTCTCTATGATCTTAGCTTCTGTAGGTAAATCTCTTCAGATTTGCTGCAGCTCTATCAAATTCGTAAAGTCTTTCAAGTTTGTTTAACCACAGAGCATTTCTAGTTCGTCTAACATTTTAGTTACTTTTCCGTTCTTGTTTATGTATTTGATTATTTGCTTAAATCTTTATCGCTGGGGCTGCTTGCATCGCCTCCCTCGTTCGTATGCAGGCAACGTACGCTGTCGTTTGCATCCACATACGAGCAACAAAGAGAGAGAGAGGGAAAAAGAGATCGAGCAACCAAGAAAAACAGAGAGAGAGAGAGAGAGATAGAGAGAGACATATACTCGATTCCAGTTGAGTCGAAGTCGGAGCCAGTGGGGCGTTGTGTTCAGATCCATTAAGGCAATGACCTGTTTTCATATCATTTTTTTTTCATATATGCATACATATATACATACACATATATGTAGGTATATGTGTATGGATACATATGTGTTGCTGCTTTGTTGTTGTTTTGTCTCGCTCCCTCGCATTTGGCACCGTGTGGCGTAGGCGTGTGCAGGCAGGCGACTGCGACGTCCGAGGTGCCGGCAGAGGGTTAGGCACACGCAATCGGATCGGTTGGACGGTCGGTCGCTCGGTCGGCCGATCCGTCAGTCTGTCCTCCTCGTCGTCGTCGTCGCATGTGTCCATGTTGCAAGTTGATAGTAAAAATTATGATGATTCTTGCCCCAACCAACAACTGCCTTCAACTGGTCAAACGAGTTTTTTTTCGTTGTTTTTTTTTTCCTATACTCTGTGGCCTGTGCATATTTATCTTTGCGTTGTCGTTGCCTCCACTTCATTAGGTCTTTAATTTTGTATCGACTGGAAGCGCGTATCAAAACACAGAAAAGGCAGCCTGGTCTCTTTTTTTCCTACATCTTTTTTTTTGCAGTTGTACGAGTCTCGATACTCGGAACGTGAAAAAAGCCTTTGGCGCGTAAAATCTTTTGGGTTCATTAGAACGTTGAACGTTCAACGTTGTTGTCGTTGGATAAGCTGGCCTGTTCCACAGCACGGAACGAGCCTGTGCCTCAGACTCAGACTCAGCCTCAGCCTGTGCTTGTGCCTGTGCCTGTGCCTGACCATGGGCATGGGCTCATGCGCAATCAAGTCGTTTCTCTGGCGCTGTCAGTTTGACAGAACATCTGCGGTTTAATCTGGTTTCGGATGTGCCGGCCGGATTGCGCTCTTCTCTATCTATGCAGCTAGCTGGGTACAGTACGAGCGTAGGTGCCTTGCGTTACAGCCATTGCAAAAGTTCTTGTGGTTTTTGTATAGCTTGTCTTGCCATGTCTAGTTAATCAGCGTGACAATTGTAACAACCAGAAATGAGCTAAGTAAAAGCTGTACTTCATGCCAAGAACTTCTTCTATATTCATCAACGGTTCAAGTTCATTTGGCCGAATGACAAAAACCACTGTCAGCTTTTAATGGGCATGGATGACGATGTTTGAATACCCTTAAAGATATGGACAGCTTGGCACCTAGATATAAGGCTTAGCGGCAGTTTTAGCTGAAATATCTCTTTTGATTACCTGATTGTTTTTTAGTGGGACAATTTGATGTGGTCTTTTAGATATGGGAAACTGAAAAACTGCTTAGAAAACCTTAAAAAAAAACTGCATAAATCTTTATGATATACCGATCTTTGACATCAAAAACTACATTGATATAAAATTATAATATATATTATTATTTTGTTTTTAAAGTAAAATTTTTGGTAATTAGATAATTTAAAAAATAAATCAATAAATATATTATTGTATTATTATATAATAAATAAATAAATATTATATTGACAAGTAGATACTTTCTAAAAAAAGATAGAAAATATATTTAAATATAACTTTTAGTTAGCTGTGAACCCAAGATAGGTCTTGCAACATTTTAAGATCATTTTGAAGCTGGGAAAATTGCATACGTTGAACATATTAGGGAAAAATAGTTGTATCTTTTATCTTATCTTCCTATTACTGTCTATAGAATTAAGAAGTCTGAGACATCTTGTATACACAACATATTTTCTAACACATTTCTAATGTCCTCCAGTCTGTGTAAACTACAAAAATTAAGTTTTAAACTAAAATTTTTATATAATTTTAAATATGCCACTTCGAGTTTTTCTTTTAATAATATATTTATTTAATTTCAGATCAGTTTCTGGACATCTGACAATTTATCTGCTGTATGCTGTGTGCGCAAGGTAAAAGTCTTTCTATTTGCGTAGCTATCCACAATCTACGGCTCTGGGCTGTGTGCATGCCCATTATTCATATCTTTTATTTGTGTTGAGCGTTTGTTTGCTTTGGCTGCCGTTTACTTTGTCGTTTGTTTGGCTACTTAAATTTCCCAGAGTCAATATTGATCTGTTACTTAGCTGTGCTCATATCGCTCTTGGTTATGCACAACCTTGACCATATAATTGCTGCGCTCAGGGTCAGCATAGAATTCTAATTATTTACCAGCGAGTTGCATCGCGTTGCCATCCTTGAAAAACAAATTGAAATCTTTTATAGAGAACTCGTGCATCGCTCAAATGCAAAGCTATAATGGGGCACACCCCCGGCGGGCAATATTTCATCAACTCCGGCCAATAGACGTTAATAATAAATGCAAAAGCCAAAGTTTAAACGCTGACCACAATGCAAATATTGGCGATCATTTTAATCACCATTCATTTTACATAAATTGATCTGGCAGTGGGTGCAACTCTTTGAATCGAATGCTGAGAGGGGGGTGAAGGGGGCTGCATCCACTTGGCCTGTACCTTTTGGGCAATCATATTTCCATAACGGTGCGACCGCATCCCAAGCTGTATGAAACGTCAATATCTGTGGCCCCCAAAGCACATATAGCATGCGGGTCGACTCCGCACAGCACGACAAATGAATCACGCAGCGAATTGGGTTGAGGCAGGTGAGGAGGGGAGGCAGGCAGGGGCTGAGCCACCAGAAGCTGAGCTCAAATAGCAAACAGCGACATTGACAATGAGCCAAATGCGATTCCAAAAGCGATCCAAACGGTAGCCAAACCAAAGCACACTAAACAGCAGCTACAACAACAACAACAACAACAACAACAACAACAACAACAACAGCTGCAGCAGCAACAACAGCAAGAAAACACGAAACGTGCGAGCTTTTTGGCTTTAGTCTTTTTTATTTTTTTTTTGAAGCATGATCGGGCATGATCGTTAAGCAATGCACAGTAGCTGCTCGAGCGTCATAATAACAGCAACAACAAGATGTAGTAGAGGTAGTCCCTCCTTCGCTGGCCAACCCTCGCCAGCTCAGCTGCCCCCCTCAATAGACCTTTGCCTTTATAGGTGTGTGTGCGTGTGTGTGTGTGTGTGTGGAGCACAGCTGCAACGCTGCAGGGTGTACACTGTACAGTGAGTACCAGTCGCAGCGAATCGAGTCGGCGCAAGTCGCGCGCATGCGCAACAAATCAACACAGCCAAAGTCAAATACCCAAGTTTTTACCGGCAGACCCCAGCGTTTGGAGTCTTTGGAGCCTAAGAGAAAATGCCAAAACCGGTTTTCTCTTGTTCTTCTTGTTGTTGTAATTGCTATTGTTGTTGTTGTTGTTGCTGCTGCTGCTGCTGCTGCTGCTGCTGAGCTACAACGATGCATAAAGCTTTTAAGAACCTTCTTTGTCGTAGCTTGCAGTTGCAGCTACACTGAGCGAATTGCATGTAAAGTTTGTTGAAAAGTTTTACATGTAAATAGGATTTTTGTTTTTAATTATTACATTTTTAGTTAGACGTATATAGAAGTATATTAAAATAAGTATAATCAACACTATTAAAATTCCCTTCATTTATTATATATTTTATTTATTATTATTAATTTACTTTATTAAAATATTGAATTATTTTCTATTATTATATACATTATTTATTATTATTTAAATACTAATATTTTTTATTAAGCATTAACTAATTTTGAAAAAAAAAATAATTGATTAGTAGATCTGAATTTGATTATTTTTGACAGATTTAAAAAATATGCATAAATATTGAAATGAATGGTATATTTTAAAATAAGTAGATGGATTTATTTTTAAAATAAGAAATGTCCAAATATGGACTATAGGACTGCTACTCGCTTGATGAAAATTTAAACAGTTAGAACAAATATTGTTTATTCAAAATAGTGACATAACGTCTATAAGTAGGTACGTTTTAAAAAAAAAAGAAGAAATTATTGGTTATATAAAATAAACAACAGTTTTGAGCATAATGGGTTATTTGTATAGGATAGCTTATACTTTAGTAAAGAAATATTTTCATATTAGTAGATATTATTTATTGTAATATTACTAGAATTATGTATACAATATTGAGAAAAAGGCATTTTTCCTAAGAGTCAACAGCTTTTTTTCATAAATGTACCGTGAAATGAAGAATAGAAAATGTAATAAAATATATGCAAATATTGAGATTGGGAAAACTTTTGTCACTTGATACATATTAATTATATTTTATAAAATATCAAGTGCATTAAAAAAAACTCAATAAATGGAATTAGTGAAATTACTCCTACGATTATCTGTATTTAACAAATAATATTAGTAGCGATTAGGAATTAGTAAGTAGTAGAATGACATAAAATATGCATTGGAATTAGTGAGAATATCTGTACGACTATATTAAAATAATACAATTAGCTAACATAATTACCTTAACAAGAGGTACTATTCCAGCATATTTGGCCAATTTTGTAATTATTGCTAGGCAATCCTTGTGCCATATGCTTAACACTCCTGCCTTAAGCCAGTCGATCTAATTGATTTATTGAATTTCTCTTTTTTTCTATTTCATTGCCTTTATAATTACCCAGATTGTTAGATAGATGCCTTGGCTAGTCTTACACCATATATATATATATATATATATATATATATGTATATATCGAAATTATGGGCTGAACCTGTTGCCTCCAATTTTGCTGCGTGTAATTGCCACTTGGAGCACAAAAGCTTTTATTTTATATATATTTTTTTTTGCTCTTGCTGCTGCGGCTGCTGCTTTTCGTTTTCCATGCGGTTCTTTTCCTTCCTCTATGTTTAAAGCGACTGCGCTCCCGTCTTAAGCTGCATTACAACTTTTTACTGCGTCTTAAACTGAAATCGAGTTTTGTTTGTACTATGTAGTTTTCTATCTGTGCAACTCCGCCTGAAACATCAACGCCCAGCTCATGGGTCTCTCTCTCTCTAGTTATAAATACATACGCACACATCTATACACACATATAGTATATATATCGTGTGTGTGTGTGTGTGTGTGTGTGTGTGTGTGTTTGTCTCTGACAATCTGCTGTTTGATGGTTACAACAACGTTGCCATCGTCATCATCATTGTCATCATCATTATCATCATCGTCATCGGCATCGTCATTATCATCAGCGGGTTGAAGTCGTCCAGTAGCTGCGCTTAATTGCATTTTGACTTGCGGCGTGAAGTTGCATTGTGTGTGTATATATTGGGTCCCTATACCCAGTCCAAGCCCCAGCCCCGCACCCTTGTGCCGCCCCTTCTGCCCGTATGTAGAACTCTATGCTTGTCTTTGGTCTATTTGCTTAGCGTTACGAGGCGTCGCTTCGCCTCTTTTTGGCGTATGCCCAGTAGCTGCCTCGGCCAATGTTGGAAATTGTTTCTTCTTTTTCTTCATTTTTTTTTTTTTTTTTTTTGTAAGTTTTTGCCCCTACTCAGCTCTCAGTGTATAGTATTTGTATTTGTATTTGCACTGTATTTTTGTTGTAGTTTTTATGACTTGCAACTGTGCGCTGTTGTTTGTGCTATGTTGATTGAATGCGCTTTGTTAGCTAGTCAGTCCAACTGTCCAATCGGTCCCTGTTGATGGTGGTTAGCATAGAGTATAGTGGCATGGAGACGGTTTCGGGCTCTTTTGTTAGCTTTGGCAACAGCCATAAATGTACTTTGGCTATTGTTCATTTGACGTGATTAGTTACAGTCGCGTTATTAATAATTTTATTGCATTTTGCCTATTGTTCAAAATTAGTTGATTACTCATACACCATGTGCGACCAAACATAACAGAACAGAACAGAACAATTCAATTGAATTCAATATTGCATTGCTTAACTAACAATAGAAATAATAATAGAAATAGAAATATGATAAAAAATAGCAGACTCTTAGCAAAAGAAATTGATAATTTCATTTGCGTATTTTTTTTAATTTTCATATATTTGAATAAATATTAATTTTCTATTTTAGGTGAAATTGGCTCATTTTCCCTTATTTATATAAATTTTCATAATTTTTTAACGTTTTCATATCATATTTCAGATGAGATAATCTAATCTACTTGCATTTACATATATATATTAATATTCATTGCATATCAAATAGTTCCCTTTTCGTAATCGGAGAGGTGTTAGTTTATTGTGGGCCATAACTTCAGCTTAGAGTCTGATTGCTATTCTCTTTTTCAGTTGTCGCAATTACCTAGATGATTTTCATAGGCTAAGCCTTAACTGTGCTTTAATAGTCCCATAAATTGTGCAACATTATGGCCCCCGCCTCTCAGCAGCTTATGGCCAAAACAGATTTCATTATAAATAGGTTAAGACGCTAAATTTACTAGGCATAAAAGATCGAGCAGCAGCCGCAGCCGCAGCAGCACCAGCACTAGCAGCACCACACAAACATAAACCTTTAAACCTAAACACGCACTTAAGTAATAAAAAAAAATAAAGAAAAAAAAAACCAAATAAACCAACAGCAACTAAGACGAAAAACATGACATTAAATTGCATGAGGTTAAGAAAAAAAAAGAAAAATAATAATATTGTCTATAGCCGCTGAGGGGAGCGCATAAGAACACAGGTGTTCAGCTGGCGTACGTAAAAAAAAACAACAGCAACAACAACAACAAACTTAAAATCAAGTTTTAAAGATTCAACGACGACGACGACGACGGCAACGGCACTTAAACAGCTCCAGCAGAAGACAGCCGAAGCTGACAGTGGTGGAGGCGGAGATGGAGGAGATGGTGGAGGACGCGCTCAGAACTGGAGACCTTTAAATGCGCACGACGACGACGACGACGACAACGATGATGCGGGCCGAGCTGCAAAACACAACAACAGCAGCAGCAGCAGCATCCAAACGAGTCGCCTCAAAACACTTTGTGCAGCCCCCGAGCACAGGCAGCTGAGGGGCTAAGCCAAACCCAAAGACACGAGTCCCAAGCAGCGCTCTTCACGTCGATCGTGCATGCAACAACTTGTCGATTTCGAGCTCGAGTTGGAGTTGGAGTTGGAGTCCGCCTCCCGCTACCCTTGGCCTGAAGAGCCTGGCCCCTGTCTGATTATGATCAGAGCGAGAGCTATATGAGCTGTTGTGAGCTGCCACTGCCACTGCCGCCGCTGTTGCTGCTGCTGTTGCTGTTGCTGTTGTTGCTGCTGCTGGTTGCAAGTACTCATATAATAAACATAATGATAATGCCTGACGCTGCCTGATTGTCCAAGTGCTTCAACTTCAGCTGCAGCTTCAGCCTGTGTAATGCCTCCGCCTCTGGTGTCTTGTTGCTACTGTGTGTATATAATTTTTATATAATTTCTTTGAGCAAACGTCGCACACAGTTGACACTTTGGTAATAGAGAAGCCAACGAAATGCATTGCGTATATATTGGCAGACCTGCAATCTGCATATGCATGTGTATTAGCTGAGAAGTTGTTCTACACTCTTAGCAGGCTATATAGATCTCCTTTTGAATTTTATATTCATATGTCTAAAGTATCATTATTAATTTGTGTGGCAAATTAGCGAATCTTGAGCTCAAAAGTTTCTAGATGACATAAAGTTCTTATAAAAAGTTCTCAAAAACTATTTACTTTATAACTTTTATAGGTAAAGTGTTCTTCGCTCTAGTTGCAATAGTTTTAAAGACACCTCAGTCGCACTACTATTTTCATGAACACAGCTGTATATGCAAAAACCTTATCAGATCAAGTAACTAACTGCCTGAATGATTGATCTGATAACTTTTGTTTTATGCATAAACACTATATTTTGAAAATGATTTCCAACGAGTATTCAGATTAAAACTTGCTACAAACTTAAGAACATGTGCTTCAGGGCTTCAAAATGAAAAACTAACAAAACTTAGTTGTTCATGAAAATAATAGTGGCTAAATATATGCATTCAGAGACTAAAGAAGACTCTATTGTTTTCAGTTATGCAGTTTGTTTATAATTCATGAGAGCAAAAAAATGTTATCGAAGATCTACTTGTTGTCTCTTCTTGTGGGAAAGAGCGGTTAACAGTTCTTTGAGAAGATTTCATAAGAGCTAACATATGTTAGATATTTATTGAAGTTTAATATACATATCGTTATTTTTTTTCCTGGTCAAATAGTTGCTATGAAGATCGTATTTATGGAAAAGACAAACAATAGGTGTTCTGGAAGAAATATATATAACTAAATTATAGTTTTAATGCAGCTAAAATTTAATCATGGAATCTAAATCTAATCTAAATGGTATATACATATATGTATATACTAATTAATATATCTGATAAATAGCTCTAATGCTTGAATAATTTTTAAAATGATATAATTTTTTTGTATATTTATACATATATTATATTCATATATTCTATTCGCACCATTTTTTTTAAATTCCTTAGCAAAATATCTTTTTACATCTTTCTAAATTTCCATAAACCACACTGATTTATCTTCTATTCTATGCATTTCCATAAACTATATATAGTTATTATTATTTCGTGTGACTTAATTTGGTTCAGCTTAATCCCAAAACCGATTATAACCTTGGTACCCTTTGGGTATACACACACACACACACACGCAGAGTGGAAGTGTATTTGTAATGAGTTCAAACAAGCGCGAACCAAAAACCAGCAGCAGCTGAACCCCTCGGGCCGCAGTTAATCAACAAGTTTATGCAAAACTTAAAAACCAGAACAGGAAAATGAAAAGCGAGCAATAACCCAGGCAGTTGGCAGTTCGCAGTTGGTAGTTGGCAGCAGGCAGCAGGCAACAGGCAGCAGGCAGTACACAAAACGCACACCTCAAGCCAACTCAAAAAACAAGTCAATATGATCGATCGTTTGCTTGATTAAACCTAATTGAAAACGAAAATGCCCAATACACACACACACACACACAGAGATGGAACGACACACACCCGAGCACAACTCGCTGTCATGATCACTTGTCCAAGCTGTGTCTCTCTGTGTGTGTGTGTGTGCGTGTTTGTGTGTGTGTGTAGTCCGGTCCGGCAAGTTGCCAGCGAACAGGCCAGCGCAGCGTTGGCTTGGCTCTACTACTACGGCAAACGACGAGAATGTTGAAATCAAAACAAAAACGTAAAAGATCAACGCACAAAGAGGCAAACGGCGAGCGCCACTAAATTTTGGCGGGAGACTACTGTACCCCCATAACGAACGAAGCAGCGACAACGGCCAGCGGAATAAGACGAACAAAACAAACTACAACCGGAGTGCAGCGGACTCACACTCTCTATGAGTATCTGCAAGTGTGTGCGTGTGTGTGTGTGTGTGTATAGAAAATCGAGAGGTAAAGCAATATCAAAATAAACTCAGAGCACACGCTGTCCAAGAGAAACAACAAACTTAAGAGCAACTGCACTATGGAAGAGCATAAGGTACCGGGCAGCTCAGAGAGAGAGAAAGAGAGAGAGAGATCATGACTTGAAGAGTGAGAGCAAGAGCGTGAGTGAGTGCATCGGACAGTGTTGCCGAGCTGCAGCTGGGCAGAGATTTCGTTGCAGCATGAAATGCAATTACAAGGAACGAGCAGAGCAAGCTGAACTGCCTTGGCTATAGAATATAACAATATCGAGAGTAGATATAAAGGAAAGTAGAAAAAATAAGTGTTGAAGCTTATTTAAATTGTATATAGTATAGGTATATCCTATCTTCTTATAAAGAGTATACTTTATCGGAAATCGATCTTGTTTCACTTAGATCAAACACTCTCGAGCAAATCAAAGTTAGTAAGCTGCTAAAGTCCGCCAAAGCTAACTACATTTATAGTCCTTGTTGGCCACAGCGCCTGTAATCGTAGCCAGAGCGAGAGGGAGAGAGTGTAATAACCTCCAACAGACCCACAGATGCGGTCACCCCAACCAACCAGGCAACTCTCTGCCAACCAAACCAGACAACGAACCAACCGCCAGAATAAATTTCAGAGCTGAGCAAAGGCAAACGCAAACGCAAAAAAAAAAAAAATGAAGGAAAAAAGAGCGAAATGGAGGGCTACACAACGTTACTTGTTTCTTGAAGGGTCCACACGATCGTCGCACTACTGCTCCTATACGATCCCCACGACGTCAATTTGCAAGTTTTTCCTTGGCCAGAGCAACCAACTGATCCACACTTAACGGGCGCGCGCATTTGCAGCGCAGTTGTATACGTTCGTATCCCTCTGTGTTTTGATTTTACGGCACAGATGTTTTATTTGCCACAGCACACACACACACACACAGACACACAAAAAAACACACACTCACACACATACATATATATATATATACATATGTATGCGATCTTATGTTTACCCTGGTTCGTTCTCCTTGCTGTGTTGTGCCTTCGTTTCATGTCTTTTAATACCTTTAATCCTAGCAAATAATACAAAGAGCTGCCATAGGACAAGTGTAGTGAAGGAAAATAAAAAGCAGTTGTTGTTGAGTCGCGGCCGCAGTCTCGGCGTCGGTCTCGGCCTCGGTCTCGGTCTCTCCCAGGTTTCGGGCCTGGACGTGTCTCTGACTCGGCAATAGGTATAAAACAGAAAGTGTGCAACACACGCTCCGAAGCCAAGCAAAAGACAAACACTGAGAGATCCATGGGTTCTTTTGAGCTGTTGTTGTTGTTGTTGTTGGTACGACTTCAACTGCAATGAACTTCTAGATGCAAGTCAATGAACTTATCCTGACTGCCTATGCCTGGTCTGGTCTGGGCTGGCCTGCCTATCCCTGCCTGCCTGGCCTGGCCTGGCTTGGCTGGCTTGGCTTGGCCTGCCTGCTGTTGCATGATATCAACTGCATGATCATCATGATCGTTTGCTGGGCACAGTGAGCTAGCTTTGTGCCAGCTTGCTTTCTTGCTCGCTCGCTCTCTGCCTCTCTTTGGGTCGACGACAACAACGGCGACGTTGTCGACTCCTCCTTGGACATAATGAACTCGGTTTTGGCGATACGTACGCAATTTTCAAATCGTGTTGCCTCATGATCGTGTAGCCTCTCTCTCTCTCTCTCTCTCTCTCTCTCGCTCACTCATTTAGAAGCACTCGGCATAAAAAAAAAACGTTTTTAGAACTTTTATTTGATTTTAGCAACACGCCTCGCTGCTGCTGTTGTTGTTGCTGTTGTAATAGCAGCGCCATGAAGCTTTGCTCCATTGTCGTAGTTACGAGTCGTCGTTCTATGTATGATAATGATGTTGGTGATCGTGCCACTTTAGCAATGGTTAACTACGAAGAGCGCACAGGCAGGCAAGTTGCAGTCACAGTCAGAGTCAAAGTCGCAGTTGCAGTTGTAGTTGGAGTTGGCGGGTTGAAGAACCTTTTGATTGGTTAGCTAAACACGACTCGAGTGCTGGCTCCATGGGCAATCCTGAAGTTGGTGCGGTCTGCGGCATTAAACTGTGCCATGTTTACTGCGCTTGTCTATGGGCTCGCTGCCGCTTCACCTCCGCCTCGTGCTCCCCTTTTTGGCCAAGCTAACGCCCGCCTCCCTGCTTCGCTAACATTTGCATGCATAATATTGCCAAGATTTATGCAAAAAATTGATGGCAATTAGTCGTCGACTCGTCGTCGTCGTCGTCGTCGTCGTTGTCGTTGTCTTCTTGGCTTGGCTGCTGTCTCTTGACTCTATATACATATCTTTGGCTTGTATGTTTGTTTGTGCATAATGATTTTCGGTATCAAATTACATTGGTTAGGGGTTTTTAGTATGTATTTTATTTGCTGTTTGCTGTTTGCCGTTGTCGACGCTGCTGTCTTCTTCCTGCTTAATTTGATGCGCTCGTGCCGTCTCCAGTCTGCACTCGGCTACGACTCTGTTTCGGATTCTGGTTCTTTGACTAATGTGATGTGCGCACATCTTGCACAGCCTCCTTTCGCCTGCTGCTGCTGTTGCTGTTGCTCTGCTTCGAATTTAATAGCTGCTGACCGTAACGAAATTATTTACTAGCCAAAATAAGATAATGAGCGATAATTTCTTGAGTTATATATTGAGCACTCAAGCAGCGCGCACGGCACATTTCAGCATTAACGATCGTGCGGATGGGTTAGAGCGAAAGAAGGAGAAAGAGAAGTAGAGACAGAGAGGGAGAGAGGAAGAGTGCGATAGCTGATGACTGGATTAGGCATAAGATTATCATTATAAACATAATCTTTTTCTTTGCCAATATTGGGTTTATGGGAGTACCCGCATCAGACAAGTTCTACTGGAGAGTTGAAGCACAGGTGTTCCATCAGGGCACACACACACTCACACACCTACTCAACATACAAAGTAAACCCTGCTTTTGCTTGGCTCTGGTCTATATAATTAGAGTCCCGCAATAACTAACACGCATATACACACATCTCCATGCACAAATTGAATAAATCTTGTTGCCCTCGAAGCGCGCCACGTAAAATTTTAAGGCAACACTCGTTGTCGTCTTCGTCTGTGCCTCGATGGCTTGAGCCCTTGTTGTGATTTAATAATTCAGCTTATCAACTTTATTTTTACCCTTTTTGTCAGACAGGCAAAGTGTTTTCTTTTCATTTAAATATACCCTGTATCTAAGAAATGTTTAAAATGGAGCTTGATAGTAGAAAGGCGCGCTTTACTTTAAGTATTCATTGTTGAAAGTTGAAATACCGTAAAAGTTGTGAGTTTTTAATGTCTTTCAGAATAGAGCCCTTTACAAAATTTAGGGCATAAACTAAGATTTCATTGCTTTACTTTAGTAGGCATTGCTTAACTCTTTTCACAGGGTATCATCCCAACAGCCACTCAGTAACTGTGCCTTCTATATGCGATCTACCAAAGTGTCTCTTTGCTTAATGCGTTTAACTTTAACGTCATCATCAACTGGCACAACTTTGGGTTATGTAGAGACTATAAGAACTTAAGTTTAGGTTGAAATTGAGACGATCGACAGCTGTTGACAGCTAAGGACATGCAAAAACCTAACTACAAAGTTAGTTTGCTAAATATAATTGAATACTTAAATAAGTATCAATTATATATATATAACATATATCATATTGTATAGACTGGCCTGGAGTACCTTGTGTTCATAAAAATAGTAGTGCTACTATACGTTGAGCAGCAAAATTTTGTGATAAACATATTTTGAAAACAATTTGAAACGAGTATTGAAACTAACATGTATGTATCTAAATTGTTTTCAAAATATTAAGTTTATCGCATAATTTTGCTGTTCAGCATTTCAGTATCACTACTATTTTAATGAACACAGGTGTATAATATATATATGTTATATATATATATATATATATATATATATATATATATATATATATATATATATATATATATATATATATATATATATATATATATATATATATATATATATATATATATATATATATATATATATATATATATATATATATATATATATATATATATATATTATACACCTGTGTTCATTCAAATAGTAGTGATACTGAAATGCTGAACAGCAAAATTATTAAATTATTATATATATATATATTTATATATATATATATATATATATATATATATATATATATATATATATATATATATATATATATATATATATATATAATAATTTAATAATTTTGCTGTTCAGCATTTCAGAATCACTACTATTTTAATGAACACAGCTGTATAATATATATATGTATGTATATATATATATATATATATATATATATATATATATATATATATGTATGTATATATATATATATATATATATATATATATATATATATATATATATATATATATATATATATATATATATATATATATCATATATATATATATATATATATATATATATATATATATATATATATATATATATATATATATATCTATATATATATATATATATATATATATATATATATATATATATATATATATATATATATATATATATATATATATATATATATATATATATATATATATATATATATATATATATATATATATATATATATATATGATATATATACATATATAAATATCATAATTCTTTCAATGCAACCCCAATCGCATCCCTAAATTTACCTTTAAGAGTATATTTTTTGTTTTGTTTTTTTTTTTTTTTTTTTAAACAATTCACGCACCCTTACACCTGCACACTTTGCTTGCTCCCTCGCATCGAGCTGTTCCTCCTTAGAGGCAGCAATTGCTGCCTTTGTCAGCATTATATACGAGCATTGTGCAGGCGACAGAGGCGAGGCTTCAACTCGACAAACTTCGACCAGCTGTTGACGCACCATCCGGACATGTTCCTTGCCATATAGCGTAGACAACTTGGTCGTCTTCGATCTGCGATCCTCGGCCGTCAGTGCTGGTTGCTCGTTGGTGTCTTCGTCGCGTGTATGACATGTGAGTTGCACGTTTTGTCGATTTTCAAATTGAGGCAAGCGTCTCGGCACTCGACGTTGTCTTCGCCGTCGTCGTCTCGGCTGACTCGTGCAATCAAACTGAGCAGTTTCAGCTGTGCCCTGTGCACAGGGTCGGCTCTGTCCGTCCTAAGAACTATGGGTACCTGTCAGTCAAAATGCGTTTTACAACAGTTTTTTTTTTTCCTTCTTTTTTTGTCTTTTTTATTTTGATTTTGTTGTGTTCTTCGCTTTTCGTTTGGTTGCCCATTTGGTTAGCCATATCGTTGTTGTAGGCTGTGGCATTGTTGTTGTTGTAGTCTGTCTGGCAGTGTAACACGATTTTATGCGTTAGGGTTCCATTGGTTCCCTCTGCCCCTAACTCTATGAGCAATCTATCTTTCTGAGTGCAAAAGCAACAACAAATAGACAATCAATTCTTGTTTTTTTCTTCCTCATTTCTTTCTATTTTGGGTCTAATATGGCTAGAGCTGCACAGCATCGACAGCTACTACTGTATGGTAATCTATGACACTTACCTAGATCTTTATTGTGATCCATGAGTTCTTCTTTTTTCGAATCAAACTTTTGTTGTGACTTGCCTGAGATCTTTTCATATCGCTCTTATTATTGATAATATTTTTATTAAATATATGATTTAATTTGAGTCAATCTGTAAAATGGCCACAAAACGATCGCTTACCCCTGCCAACAGCAATTGTCTGATACTCTGCCACATTTGCATTTGCCACACAATAAAATGTCATAAATTATACGCTCGGAGGCAAAACAGAAAATAAAAGAAAATAAAGCACAACGCAGTGCCATCATAAAATACAATAATAAAGATCAAATACAACAACAGCAACAGCAATGGGCAGACGACTGATCATTAATTAATGAACATGATCAACAGAGGCTCCAACTCGGTTACAACTTCTGGGGCAGGCCATTAGAATGCAACATGTCGTCGACGTCGTCTTCTCTCAGTGTTTGTTGTTGTCGATTGTGTCGAACAACCCGATATTGCCATATACATATAGACCATTTACACACACACGCACACTCAGGCACATATTTTTTCTCTTTGTTTACAAAACAAAATGTAAACAAAAAAAGTTTTCTTTAGCCGCAGCGATTGAAAGCATTTGCTATATGCTCTATGTGCTTCGACGAAACGAAATAAAAGGGCAGAGGCTGAGGCTGCGGCAGTGGCTGAGGCACAGAATCTGGGGCAACCAAGCTGGGGGCATTTTCCCGAGTGTTCACCAGCTTGCATAAGCAGGCCGAGGATGGGGATAGAGGCATCGGCAGCCGCGTTACGCGCCGAAAAGTTTCATAGAAAACAAATACGTTGAGAACACCAAAATCTGACAAAACAAAAGAATCAAAATTAAAAGTTCAAACTGAACGACTTCAGGTTACTCCTTGAAAGGGCTTTTGACGTGGAGGATGAACTAATTTGCAAGAGTTGTAATATAGAAAGCTTTTTAATTTTTCAATATATTTTTTCTATATAGAGAATACTTAATCTTAATGAGACTTAATCTTATCCAATCTTATTCAAAGATAAACCTAGAAAATCTAGAGGTATCCCAATCGATGAATTGCATAATTTATTGATAATAGGAAACTTTGAAAGTAAATTTTGAATTTAAATTTTTTTCCAATATTTCATTTCTGTATAGAAAATTAGAATTATATTTTTATATAGTAAATAAGACTTTTTATTTATATATACAAAATTAGATAAATATTTTTTATAAAATCCTTAATCCTGCCTTAAAAAATTGTACATAATTCTGTAGAAAATTTTTAAAATTAATTTTTATTTATATTTTTTCCAATGTTCAAATATATATATAAAATATATAGAATAAGAATATAAGTATATAGTAAGCCTTAAACTTATCTAAAGAAATTTACAAATAATTCAAACATTCTTCAACAAGTACAGGGCATCTGTAGGGTATGTGCAAGCTCAACTAACTTATTGGTTTGCTTTCTGTTAGCTGCTGCACTTTGATTGACAGCTGCTGCAGCTTTTGGAGCACGCTTGGGCTTGGTTTGTGGCAGCTCTTTACCCATTTATTTTTATTTTTTATCTGCGACTGCTTCGACAAAGTTTCTTCTAATGACATTCACTTTTGGCTGCTTTGGGCGCTTTTTTTTATGATATTGTAGTTTTGGGTCAATCATTATCGTCAGGCCAAGTTGGCCTGCACGCAGTTTGCACGTTCTCGATGTGAACGTGGATGATATCGCTAAGCTCTGTCCGCTATGGATTGTCATGTGTCTTTGCTGGGATTTCACTTTCAATGCCTGGGTTGGATTGGGGGGATTGGGGCTATTGGAGCTGCATGCATTGTGTGAGTGTGTGTGTGTGTGTGCATATCAGTTTACCATCTAGCCACATAGACATATTAATTTCAATGCTGACCCTATTGGGCAAGGGGTCGAGCATTGAGTTTGATGCTGGCACACCTAGCGCATGTAAAACCCTATTAAATTACCATACCACGGACAAGCGCACTGTTTGCCCCATTATCTACTCAAACAAATGCTCTTCGGCAAATCTACAGGGCAGCAATAGAAACGTCAACCCTGTCAGAGCGAGTGAGAGATAGAAAGAGTGTGTGCAGTTCTCTAAGACTGTCATGATAGATCACCCCATAGACAAATACAGACAGGTGAAACTTGTCAGTCAGAGCAGCAGGCAGACCAAACCAAACCAGACCAGACCAGACCAGGCCCGACCAGTGGAGCCTCGGTGCACAAAAAAAGGGTCGCTGAGTCCTACGCCAACAGCAAACAAATAAACAAACAGACTGAAAGACCTGATAGATGCGACAGGCGAACAAGAAAAGGGCCAGGAAAATAGTCGACTCTCTAGGTCTAGGCTCACTCAGGGCGCTTCGGCTATGGCCCGGGCACATTTACTGATCGTTTCTTATCGCACTATAAAAACAAAGACGTCGCAAAGGGATCGAGTGTAGCTCAGCTCAGCTCAGTGAACCTGAACCTGAACCCGAACCAGAATGCGAACTCGTAGCCGTTTCCGAATCCCAGCTCGCGCAGCTGAACCCGAGTCTGATTCCGTAAAATAAAGCCACGACACGCTTGCAGAGTGTGCTGGGCACAAGTATGATTGCCCTGGCCTCGGCGCGCAGCAATTATATAGCACAGGGTGTTGCCCCTAGCTGATCATCTTGTCTTACAATTTTATGTTAATTTCTGTATTCATTTATGCATTTATTACGCGGTCTTCAGCTTTTTACGACCGATCGTCCAACTCCACTGACTTTGTCACTGTCACTGTCCTCGCCTCGGTGTCTCTCTTTCTCTCTGTCTCTGTCTCTGCCTCTGCTCTTGATTGTCACCTATTTAGTTTTCGCAGCTCCCTCAGCTGACGATTATCTGGATTGTGCCTTTTATGGAAATGTTTTAATATCTCTATAAATCCATTTTAGTTGCCTTGTATAGATTTTATGAGCTGTCTGCCGACATGCTACTATACAAAGCATTCTCAGGCTATAAACATTTTCGGTCTCTTGTCATGATTCATAATGGGGATGAAAAAAAAAGAAGAAGAATAAAACACCTGCAAACTGTAGCCCAAATGAATGTCCCCAATAAGACAGGTAACTCAGTCAACTATGACTAATTGCGAATTGAACCAAAAAGGTTCAAGAACTGACCTTCAAGAAATCATCTAAATGCAGAGCTCGACTTTGAAAGCTCTTACTATCTGTCCGCTTCTGTCCTTTAAACATCTCTACTCCACATAAAATTTATTCTGATTTCCAGTTGATGCCTAACTTTATACACGCCGAAGCTCCACAAATTACAATTAGCCATTTTGGGCTATAAAAGCGCCAATATCTTAGCCGGGCCTGAGACAGCAGCTAATTGCTAAGAGAACCGCTGTCCGACCACTCTTGATTTTAATGTTTGACTGTAAAAATGAAAATAAAAAAATAAATTGCGCAGACATGATTTAAGCATTAAGCAGTTCGCTGTAAGCCATTAACAACGAGGTGTCAATTGCATAAGCCAACAACAAAAGGCCAACAACAGCGGCGGCATCATATTGGCGCGGACAATTTGTCGGCCAGGTCCGCGCGATTGGCAGCCAACTTGTCACATTAACACAAAGCCCAAACTGGGCAATCGCCTGTCGGAGCGGGTTTAAAAGTAAAAGTGATGCGACTCTGTACCTCTTGCGCATATTTACATTTCAAGCCACTTGACTTACTAACTGACTGATCGACTGGCCGTCGACAATGGCAACAGCAACAGCAATAGCAATAGCCAACAGCAAAGAGCCAAACACAACGACAATACTTGGCATCTGGTTAGTTATAATTTGTTGCTGTTGCTGGCCACGTTGGCAACTAGTTCCATCCGACTGCTTCCAATTATGGCGAGGATCTGCTTGCAACATACGCCAAAAAGTCAACTGCTATTGGGCTGCTTTCGGTGCGGTCTGGGCCTTTGCCAGTTGGCCTACAATGTGTGTCTTAGACAGTAAGGCGGCAACAACTTCCACCTGTGCAAAGTGCACGGCAGACGTAGACAGAGTGCTCAGCGTGCAGATACTCTATGAAAAGATTGGGTTTGATATATAGAGATATATATATATATGTATATCTATATCTCTATATGTTTCTATATCTATACATCTGACCATATCTATATCTATCTCGCTCCCTATCTGTATCTCTTTCCCTATCTGTATGTCTATCTCTCTCTCTATCTCTATCTGTATGTTTATCTCTATCTCCATCTATATCTCTATTCCTATCCATATGTCTATCTCTATCTCCATCTTTATCTCTCTCCCTATCTATATCCCTATCTGTATGTCTATCTCTATCCCTATCTGTATGTCTATCTCTATCTCTATCTATATGTCTATGCCTATCTATATGTCTATCTCTATCTCCATCTCTATCTCGCTCCCATCTGTATCCCTATCTGTATGTCTATCTCTATCCCTATCTGTATTCCCATCTATATCTCCAACTCTATCTATACTCCAACTCTACTTCTATCTATATACCTATCTCTATCTAACAGTAACTACAACTCTATATCTACACATTTATCTTACTCATTTACATTTCACATTTATCTCGCTCTACTTCTATCTCTATCTCAATCTCTCTTTCTGTCTCTGTCCTTTTTCTTACCTATCTACCCCTTTACTACCAGCAACAGGGTATAACAATGCGTATCCGACTTTACCAGCTAGTCAGCTAGCTATAATTTCAACACTCGACAAAGAAAATAAAAACGAAAAACAGAGCCCCAGCTTTAATCATGGCTTATGTGTTCGCTGATTTTTTATTTTGACCACTTCATACATATGTATGTATGTATGTATGTATCGTATATATGTATGTATGTACGTATGACCGTTAATTATAGTGTATTTATTTAATAAGGCAACTTTTTGCCATATAGATATATGTCTATATGCCCGTATAGCCCGTCCATGATTTTGTTTTGAGTCTGCGCTTTAGATTTTCGCAGCTCCTTCGGCCCGGACTTGGCCAGCCTGGAGTTGGCTTGCAGCTTTTGTTTTTGTTTGTTGTTTGTTGTTGCTGTTTTTGTGCACTTTAATTAAATTGTTATGTAAATTCCACTTGTCGTGGTAATAACAGCAGCCCGTTGCAGTTGCCGTTGCTGTTGCTGTTGCTGTTGCTGGCTGTGTATTCGGGCATATAATTTTCATCTTTATTAGAGCAGCAAGTGCGCTTTATTGGCATTGTCTTGGCTTTGGCTTTCGGGGTGGAGCGAGCAGCGTCAACTTGGCTTAAGCCGCATGCAGCATGGCCAGATTTTGGATTTGCCTAAAGCCAACTAAATGTCGACCAATTTAACAGTGTCTGCTGATTGTGACAGCCACAGAGACAAAACACTTTTGGCAACAACATTCTGCTGTCTGTAAGCGACAACTAATGGCCACAACATATCCATAGAGTTAAGTACATAATTAAAGTATCATACAGCACTCAAATAGCGGCAACTGCTCTTGTGCATATCAATCAGACGGGAGATTTTGACAGCTAACAAGTCGCCACAGAACATTCAGTTGAGCTCCCGCTACATTTCATCTTATCAAATTGGGGTCAAGCGTTTCTTGGACTTTCATTTTCATCTCGAACTTTGCCTCAATTATCTAATTTTCAAATTAACAGCTGCAACTGCAGCCCGCGGCTCTGGAAATCTCGGCAGACACTTGAGACAACCAAAAACCCCAACTCTCACACACGCACACACACAGACTGGTTGACTTTCATGCCCCCAGCTGAAATTTGAAATTTAGTTGCCCTTAGAAGTTGCTGATAACATTTAATTGGATTTTGATTGTAATGCGAGAGTCAGTCGACTGCCACGCTTATCAGTTCCCTACGCTCTATGATGCCCTCTTAATATGCCACAAATAATCCGAAATTATTGCAAGAATTTCTCATTTAGCGTCATGTTACTGCTCAAGTATAACGCAATAAAACTGTTGACAATTTGCGTTTGTTCATGCAGCTGTAGGCAAAAAAAAAATACTTACTTTTGGCCAGCTTCGCCTCACCTGCGTTTCACATTTTTATTATTTTTTTTTCTGTGTTTTTCACCTCTCACGTCTGAATCATGCAAATGGGCTGAGAGCAAAAAATGCCAGTTGCCTTGTCTAAAAAGCCACAAGTGAATTAGTCATCATTAGTGAAAAATTGCACTAGTAACAAAATGTTGAGAACTTGTAGAAATTCCTAAAGCATAAGTGTGCAAGCTGAGCGCAGGCTGACAAGGCAGTAAAAAGAAAAAAATAATAGAGAAAATCAACTGATGCGAAAATATATATTTTGTAATAGTACAACAATGAAATGCTCTATAGATTCGAAATGCTGACGAGTTGAAGAAGTTGTAGTAAGAAAACCAAATAAATAAATGACGAAGAAGAAAATGTATATGAAAGTAGAAATAGTACTGAGACTAGATGGACTAGATATATATATTATATAATTAAATATATATTAAATAAAGTATATGCTCATAACCAAAAAGTCAGAGAAAATCAATTACATTCTAATAAATTGCAAAAATATAAAATATATCATAATTATATGATAACAAATATTTAGGTCATAAGTGCTTCAGTATAATATATATCTAAAATTAAATAAATATAAAGAAATTTGAAAAAAGTCTCAGAATTACAAACTTGCTGCGAAATCAATTAAATTATTATGTATGACAAAAATATAAATGTGACTACTATATGATAACAAATATTGAACTTCAAAATATAAGGTATTTTATCATGCAAAATATTTGTGACCATAAGATTATATTTATATTTTTGGAATACATAATAATTTAATTGTGCTCGCAGCAAATTTGTGGTTCTGAGATTTTTTGCAATTTTCTTAATATTCATTTCAATTGTATATGAATGCGAGATATTATATAATTAACATGAGACTAAACTAATTTATTTAGCTGGTCATATAAAAAGAAGCTGAACGATTTGGGCTTTATTAAAAGACATTAAAACTACGCTTGAGCCTTAAGTATTTTATACTATATAATGTATTGATGATTATAATCACTCACAGGCTTCAACATTCACCACAAACTGACTAAGTCTTAGGTCTCATTTTAATTACATGATACTCCTACAGCTATAACCATTATTCAACTAATAAATATATATAAAATTTTATATATAAATCATAAGATTAACATAAATATGTATTTACAAATAACAATTCATTAGCCAATGCATATTTTCCAATTGAATCATAAGAGCCATTGGCAGTGTATTAACTGTACAACAAAATGCACACAAATTAAACATGGAAATATACAAATGTGTTTGCCTCCTAAAAGGGCAAATGGTTTCGGGTTATCCAAAAAAAAAAAAAGAGAAAAAAGAGCAATAGAAAGAGGAAAAAAAAGATAGAATAGTGTAGCAGCAGCAGCAGCAGCTTGGGGCAGGCAGCACTGACAGCCGTTGGCGTGGCATGCCTCAAGTTGAAGTGCAACCGAATGCGGACGGCTGCGCATGCGCTGCACACACGACGCTAGGCAGAGAGGCAGCGGCAGCGGCAGCGGCGATGGACGCTCTTCGGCTTATTTATGGCCTGGTTTGGGCTTTGGTTTAGCTCCTTAGGTTCATTGGCTCCTCAGGCTGCCTTTGTTGAAATGCATTTATGGTTCTTTTTTTTATGTGTGTATGAAGTGAGTGTGTGTGTGTGTTGGTTGGTTGGTGTTGTGAGTGTTTTTATTTATTTTCTTTATTATTGCGTACGAAAAAGAGGCAGGCAAAAGCAGACGGCGAGAAAATTTCACAAGCGTCGCCAGTTTGTCTGGCGCGACTGGAGCTGGCGAACGACTGCGGCCCGGGCCCGGGCCCTGGGCCAGACACAGACCCGGACCCAGACCGAGACCGAGACCGAGACCGAGACCCAGACCCAGGCATAGGCACAAGCACAAACCCAAGCCCAGGCCATTTATGCGCTGGTTATCTTGCCTTTCTTTTACGTTCTGCCTCTGCCTCTGCCCCTGACTCACTTTGTTGTTGCTGCTGCAGCACACAAAAGCGCTGCATGTTGCTTGAGTTATTTGCTTCTGCTGCTGCTGCTGCTGATTTTTTGGGTTTATTTACCTTCATCATCATAATAATCATGATGATCGTCATGATCGTCAGCATCTTCGTCATCATCATCATCATCATTGTGAGGCAGCAAACTCATCCATGATCTGAGCTCGCTGATCTTTTGCCATTGTAAGCAGTCGAAGGCAGTTTTTTCGTAGTTTTTTCTTCTGCTGATTCCCCTTTGTTAGGATCGCTTGAATTTTGTTTTTATGTTGGTTATTTTGCACAGTGCACACTTTGACGCTTATCTTGATTTCAATGATGTTTTCTCTTTTCATTCTTTTATTATATAGCAGATTTGTATACATAATTAGTAGCCCCAGCTCAAATAAAATCTTATCTCTTTCAGTGCATTTTTATTGATTTCATACCTTCCATTCGTATTGAGTTACAGTTTCTTGTTTATCGAAGGGTTTTATTTTGAAGATTGACATAAAAATTAAAGTTTTCTTTGTCTCTTCAACAGCAAATCGATTGCTGCTGCTGCCGCTTAATTGCCGGAAGTTTACCTAAAACAAAAAGATAGAAAAAAGAGTTCTCATAGATCGATATTTCTTCCGACTTCGTTGCTATTTGTACAATTTGTTAGGCAATGTTTTTCTCACACCGACCCCAACTTGCTGATTTTCCCGCATTTTCTTAAATCAACAAAGAGGTTGCTCTTGCCCAGGGTGCGGCACAAGACACCGAGAACGACCCACGCTTCAATCTTTGATTGCTTCTTTAGGCACCCTAAGTGCGCAGAATGGCGTGAAAACGCTTGTATTTGGCCAAGACAATTAGCGTATGCGTGCAGTTGGGGTTCGAGCCCTAAAGGCAAGATCGTTTAACAAACGACACGAAACCATCCCAAAAAAAAAAAAAAAAAACAAATTCATTTGCCCAACGACATGCTCGGCTGAGCAGGCGCTCTTCAACTTGCTCTATGGCAACGTCTTGGGCTAACCACAAGTTTTTCGTTATTTTTTTTTTTTCTTTTAGACTAACAAATTTATGAAATGTCTTCAACAGCTTTGTCTGTCTGTGTGTGGCATTTAAATGCAATTTGATTTCTTGTCAAGTTCTCACGCAACTTCTCGGCAGCTCGTCGCGTCGCGTCTCGTTTCGGCCCATTGGCTTTCGGTTGGGCTTCACTGAATACGACAATATTTAATCATAAAATAAATGCAAAAAGAAAGAAGAAGACTTGTGTACTTGTTCCGATTTATAAAGAAGCTCTTTGAGTGCGCGTGGGAATTTCGCTAGTATATTAATTGGCAGGCTTAATCAAGTGGAAATAATGGCCATTTAATAATGGAAATATTATTGAGAATTCATTTAAATCAGCATCAACTTTCGCTTCACGAAATGACTCATCAAATCAACCCCAAGCCCCGTCATAGCTGTGACCCAATTCGCATTCAATTTCCTTGGAACTTTCCCTTTTTTTTTAAGTTATATCCACAAAACCACAAAATACTGCGTGTGTGCATGTTCCAGAGATTAACACCATGCCCAAATCTTCTAGGGCTTAACCCTTGTTTCACCAACAACAAAAACAACAACAACAACAGCTGCCAACGGCCTAAATGCCAAATCACGCGATCACGCGAAGTGGAATACCTTCGGCTGGCAAGGATCATTAAGCAATGCATAATCCAATTAGCACTGCGTCCTCCAGCACCTGTTCCAGCCAGCGCTAAACAGATGCAAACAATGCAACCAAAAATGAAAAAATGAAAAAAAAAGGTTTAATATTTTGTTAAGCAAACGAAGCAGAAATCTTTCAACGACGACGAGCAACCTGCTAAGCACTTAAATAAACAAGTGATCACGGATCACGGATCAGCGATCACAGATCACAGATCTCGGCTCTGCACCTCCCTTAGCGACAAGGATAAACAATGCCAGGCGATGCCAGACAGTTTTACTTTTACTCTCAGTTCTGGGTTGCTCTTGTTGTCTTTGATTGATGTTAGACAGGACCTTTTGTGATATCTGATCCTCTTTCAACCGAAAGAAATGCCAATTTTACAAAAAAAAAAAAAAAAAAATGACACGCAAATGGCAAAGGAACCTTTTCAATGCTGGCTGATTTCTTCTCTGCTCTCTGCTCTCTGCCCTCTGCTTGGGGATTATCCCTGTTGCTCGTTCATCAATATGTCTACAATTAGTTTGCGCACGAATTCGTTATTAGGGGTCAGCAATTGATAGCAAACGGCGAGCAGATAAATTGCGTGAGCCACAACAACAAGCGATCAAGCATGATCATTACAGCTCCCTGCTCAGGCCGATCTTTTGTTAACCTATGCAGATTGTTACAAAAGACGATCCTCGCTCAACTCCCGCACAAAGCGTGAGTGCGCTGAACGAAAATGTATCAGAAACATGTTGTTTACATACGATCTGCCCGATCTATGCGATCTATACCAGCACATTCAATTAGTTTCCTGATTTCAGCTGACTGTGGCTGTGCAGAGCAATTTAGCATAGTTGTCGGCTGGCTCAGTTTGCAGGTATCGAGGGTCCAGGTCGGGCTTAACCCTAACCCTTACCCCAGCCTTGTCATTGGCATTGTCACAGCATCTGACGGCTTGTAATTGGCAGTAGGCGCGAAACGCATCAAATATTGTTGGAGGCGTGTGAAAATGATTCCGTTGATCGTTCGCGATCGCGTTTGCGTTGCGCTGAAAGCAAACTAATTTGATTTAAAGAACGTGAGAACGCAACGCAACGCAACGCAACAATTGCCAAAAGAGAGGTGCGTAAGCGATACTTCGCTTAGGGGTGATCAGCGCTGCGTAAAATTCGATTAGACTAGACTGACACAGACAGACAGACTGAATAGAGCTGTTCGAGCTGCTGTTGGAATACCCCTTCTGCAGCTAGGCTGCAACTCCTACAATTCCTTCTTTTATACGGGCAGAATGTGTTAGTTAAGGTATTCAATTTCATAAATATGTTCTCTTCAATACACTTCAACGTGTCATATGCATCAAATTTTTATGGTTTTTTTAACTGCAAACGCCAATAGGAACAACAAAAATTAAACAGGCGAGAAAATTTCGAGGAACGCACGTGTTGCTCAAGTGTTTGGTTCGCTTTTATGAAAATAAATCACAGAGGAGAGGGCAGCATCGGCAGCAGCAGCAACATCGGCAGCACAGCAGCCGGTTCCAGAACGCGTCACCCAAGTTGAAACTAATTTTATGCATGACTTTTAACACATTCCAACAATATTTTCACTCACTGAAAATGTAACCAAATGACAGGCACTTCAGTTTCGTTTTGGTCCCTCACTCCCCCCTCTCGCTCTCTCTCTGTCTCTCTCTTTCTGTTCTGGCGTACTTGAACATTTTTACTGTCGCATAAAAATTCCTTCTTTTCGTTTTTTTTTTTTTGTTTTTTGTTTTTAGCATTTTATGCACAGTTAAGTTAATCTGCTCTAAGCGTACTTAACAGCTCTGGCCCCGAGACCTCCGACACCGACACCAACTCTGTCGCCGTCGCCGTCGCCGTCGTCGTCGCTGTTCCCCGCGAGAGTCCACAGGCATGTGTCATCCACTCGATGCAAGGCGAGGCCAGGCAGCGTCTGTTTCTTGCCTCTGGCATGTGACACGTGAGACGACGGCGTCCCTGACGACAGCGAGAACGATTTGGTCCGTGACACAATTGAAGAATTCAACTGGACCCACTTGAGAATCCGAAAAGAGAACGCTAAGGTCGGTCTAAATAATTTGGCATATGTTTTGTAGTGCAACAACAAGACAACGCGTTGGTCTCTGCCCAAACTATGTATAGACAGCAGCCAGAGAGCAGTAGGAGATTTAGACTTGCAATTAGCACACATGAGATGCAGCTGAAATGGCCTCAGGCTAATGCCAGAATTTAAATTGATTGTCTTCAAGTTCTTCTAGTTCGCTAGTCGCTGGCCTTTGAAGTGGCTGACTCATTGGACAGCTATGCAATGCAATTTCCTTTTGACCTGAGCCCTGACGAATCGTCACAGGACATAAAACAGAAGATGGCGAAAAGTCACTTGCATGCCAAACACATCAATGGGGCGCAGAACTAGACAATATTTCAGGGGTTTATAATTAAAAGTTAATAACAAAGCGACACGGTTAATCAGCGCTAAAATTGCTTGGCCAAATGAACAGTAGCCGAGGAGCCATTTGGGAACAATGCAGCTCCGCTGTGAGAGAGAGAGAGCTGTGCTTAGGGCACAAATATTAATCATGTGAGCACTTAATTTGACACTTGGCAATATTGGAAAGAGCTGGACTACTGTACAGCCTGGCAACGGGGCAACGTCAGCTCAAAGCCGGCACTAATCACCTACGGGAACAGCTTTAAAGTGGTTTGTCTGCGCCTATGCCAGCGCCTCTCTCTGCTTCTCTCTCTCTCTCTCTCTCTTTCTTTATGTTTGTAGGTGCTTTATTCTCTGTCAGCCACCTGCCTTACGCAATTAAGCGTCTGAACGGCGACAGTGCGACGGGCCGGACGCAAACGCACGACAAAAGGTTCGTTCCAAAAAGCCAGCACATAAACCCCCAGCTCCAGCTACAGCTCCAACTACAGCTCCCGTTCCAGGTTGAGTCCCTCGGCCCCAGACCAATCCCAGCTCAATTCGAGCTGTGTAATTACTCAACGGCCGAACTGGTTCTGAGTTCTGTTCTGGGTTCTGCGTGTGTAAGTCAAGTAGCTGGCAGATAACACAGCTCGACGAAGGGGCAAAAAAAGAAAAACTAAAAATAAAAAAATACAATTTAAAAAACAACGATCGAAGCTTTGTGCAGGCATGAAACCCTTTTAGTTAGCATTGGGCCAAACGGGGCTGGGCGCGCGGGCTGGGGGCAGATAAATATTTATGTGTCATTAGTCGGTGCCCTGGCAGTCATCAAGTTGAGCGTTGAAATGCCTTTCGGTCCTCGGCGTCGTACTGGGGTGGAGCAGGGCGTGCAGGCAGCTCGCTGCAGGCAATTTATTATTTCTAAAACTTGAAACTGAAGTGGATTAAGCTATATAGCAATAATACGGCAAGATCTATGAACTTGCTTACGAACTATCAATAAATAAGTTAAATTTTTTTTTAATTTAACTTTAATGAAGTTATTAGGAAATTTCTATTAGAGCGGCTTTAACTATCTGAGATTAGTAAAGAACCAATGCAGACGCAGGTTAAGAAGAAAAAGTGTACATGGCTCGATTCGTAGTACTACGTACTACGTAAAATCTATTAAGCTTTAAAGCTGAAGTCCTTATTACTTATTTAAATCAGCCAATCAGTATCAATAGCTGAGTTTCTGATGTCATGTCCGTCTATTTGCCTGTATGCTGAGTAGCCTCTGTCTCCCTCTCCGTTCCTTTCTCATGCTCTGATTAGAAACTAATTTCTATTAGCTTTATATTGTTATATTAATATACATAATTCCCACATAAACTTTTGATTTCAAATTAGGTTCCTCTATAATTGTTCTTATTCTCATATGATTTTCTACTGTTCATAAACGCATATTCCTTTGGTCAAAGTTGTTCTATTTATAAAGATTTTGTGCACATCTTTGATTCTATATTAGAGTATGCAACTGTTGGATTTGAAAATCATATTGTTGATAACAAATAAAAATTGGTTTTTGGTTGGTTTTTCGAAATTTGTTTTATTTTTTATATATAGATTTATTTTTTATATATTTTTTTATATTTATATATATTTTATTCTGTTTTCTACCGTTACACTATTAAGTCTGTGTAGACATTAAACTATCGTACGTAGAAGGACTAAAACATATAGTAGATATACTGCTATATAATTGGCACTGCAGAAATTCGCAATAAATTATTATGTATGTCAGAGAAGAAAAAGAACTTCGTCAGATAGCCAGCCTCATGTCATGGAAGCAATAAAACTAATAGCTACCCTGTGTACTTTCGTTACAAAGAAAACAAATTCTTGTATGAAAACTGATTGATTTATCTTCTATTTATTGTATTAATTATATTGTATATATATTTATTATATTGTTGTATGCAAATTTGTTATTAGATTTCTAATTTACTTCCAGTTATCAACAAATTTGTTTAAATATAATTTTTTTAATATTTTAAATTGAATTTTCTTCACTTCTCATTGAAAACTTTTGCTTTGTTCTTTCTATGTATTATAATAATTATTATAATTTTCTACTCTTACATATTTAGTTCTATGAAAACTCTCAAAAATTTACTTTATATACATCTAGTTTTAGTTATATTTCAAATTTTCCAGCTTGACTCGTTCACAAATTCTTTTGGCATGATTTGCATCAGAAATAAAGAGCCACGTCTAATGGGCTAAATAATCTTAGTTTTTCTCAATGTTTTGTTTATATTTTGCAGTTAAAAATTGCAAATAACCTTTTTTGTTGACTACCTTTTATGAGCTCATTGAAACGTAATTTGTTATTTGTTTTATTTGTTTCTGGTAATTTTGCTGGCAATAAAAAAACCTTTTGTTGCAATTGCAATAATTTGCCTGCACGCGCCAAGCAACACGCCCAGTTTTTTGTTTCGTTTGTTTGATATTGGTTTTTTTTTTGGTTTTTTGGTTTTTGTTCGTTTCTAGTTTTTAAGATTTCTTTAGACAATTGTTTGATTTTTAACACTTGCAGTTGGCTGTCAATGTTGGGTGCATGCTCGAGGCTTTTGTTGCTGTTGGCAATTTGAAAATTTATTCATTTGCTGGCAACTTTAACCGCAAAATGCACTTTTGTGTTGGACGTGGGGACCCGTTGTCGCCTCGCTCTGTTTCTTTGTCACTCGCTCGGGGGCCGCGAAAACTTCAATTCTGTGAGTCCAGTCGCGTCGAAATCGCACAGTTGTATCGACTCCAAGTCGAGCCCAAAAATCCAAACTGACCCCAGTGTTGTTCCATGTGACTGACTGCACAATCGCCATCGAATCGCCATGTTGTGCAAATTAAGGATTTTTCGGCTTGCGTTTTTCTTTTTCTCGTATTCTTACACATTTTGACATTTTTATTGGATTTTTTGTTAACCCATTTTTATTGTATCATTTTTTTTTTTCTTATTTTTCGTTCGAGACATCTGTGTCAGCTGGGCCTATCGACAATCTGTGAATTGTTTAATTGATTTACGAGACTTGTGCGCATATTGAAAGCTGGACTACTGGTTGAGAGGGTATAAAACTGAGGCGAAGTCAGTCTGAAATTAAATGCTATGTCCAAAGAAAGTTGATGAAATATAATCTGTTATCTTGTTATGTCTTCATATGAAATCCATATTGTCATAGCTAAAATCAACGTATATAGAAATACTAGACTTAAATTATATACTATAATCAAAGTGAAACCTAAACTATATTGAAGATGCTTCATAATCTTGTATTATCTCCATATGAAACGCGTTTTAACTTAGTTCAGAAAGACTTTAGAGTTTTAAGAATCCTCTGAAGAGCCTCAAGATCTGTAAAGACAGGTGTAAGACCCGATCTTAGATGATCTTAATCCATAGACCAATAAGACATACTTTGATGGCCCGATCATATAAATATGTAAGGCTATCTTTAGTACTTTCTTTGATGACTTGATCTTAGATCTGGAAGATCATTTGTACGATTATCTGGAAGATCGGCTAAGCATGGCGCTATGATGTGAACTCTATGGCATTAATGGGCTTTAAGAATTCTGCTATCCATATACAAAAAAATTCATCAGCTAACGTCAGACAACTCACACAACTCTCTTATAATTCCCTGATCCATTTTCGTATAACTGTTAACACTTTCGTTTGTTTCATTCTCTGACTGTATCCCGGTTTTATTTTTACTTTTCCTTCTCACTCACTGCTGCAGCCTCATTTAAATTCGCAAAACTTTCGTTTTTTGAGGTCAGTTAATTAATGCGATAATTAATCTTTCTGCCTGACTCTGTCTCGGACTCCGACTGCCTGTTTTATGGGCCTTTTTGCTGTTGTTGTGGATTTTTATGGCTTGTTGTCATGCAGCTGCTTTTAAATCAGCTAACTGACCTGTCAGAATTTTACAGTTAATATAATTATAAAGGGATTTGTGCAAAATATTACGAAAATTGGGTCAATGCAAAAAAAAAACGAAGAAGAAGAAGAAGCAAAATATAAGCAAAATCAGTTGAACCGGAAATGTAAGGAATGCGCTGAAATAACTTTGGGAATAATCACATTTCGTACAGCATATAAAGAACGAGTTGAGAGCAGGGGTATTCCACTCTGGATACCCTAATAATAATTATAAATAAACTGTGAATGTAAGCGATACTTGATAATCCCAGCTATAGAAATCGTAACCCGCTGTAATAAGCAACTTCCTCTGGCAATGATAATGAGGATCTGCCTAACAACAATCAAATATTTATTAAAGAACATTTTCTCAACACCTCAACTTTCACACGCTGGAGTTGCATTACAGCAAATTGTAGGTTCTATAGACGAAGAATATCCAAAAGATATCGATAGAGAGGGAGAGAGAGAGAGAGGGAGGGGTTAGTGTCATTGTTCTGGTCAATTAATATTAGTCTACACAGGTTCGGATGCTGTCGGGGTGTCAGTTGCCAGCAAAAGCTGCCAAAGTTGCGTTGCAACAGCAACAACAACAACAACAACAATTAGTGTGGAGCACTGGGGGCTGGCTGGGGCAGCTCCTCCTCCCTCCTCTAGTATAATGAAAACCTTTTGGTCTTTTGGTGGGCAAAACCAGTTTTCGGGCAGACAATTTGAAACGTAAATTTATGACCAAGTGCGCTGCCTGATGCCTGCTGCTGCTGCTGCTGATGCTGAGACGAGAGAGCGTTACGTTTTGTATCTGTATCTGTAAGATATCAAGATACAGGCACACACGGAGCAGCTACTGCGACTTGATGCACACCTGCACGTTGGCGTTGCTGCTGCTGCTGCTGTTGCTTGTTGTTGTTTTCTTTTATTATTGGTGTTAAAATTATGGGTTACGCTGCGACTGCGAGTGTCGGAGGTGAGACGAGACGTGCAGCGACGTAGTCTCTGAGTGGAGACGTGCTCTTGGGCAAACGTTGACAAGAGCGCGACACAGAACGCAATGCTCAGTTCAGCAGGGCAGCAGAGGGGGCAGCGGTTCGAGGGAACTAACGCGTGTAAGACGGTAGCACTTCCCTAGCTGTCTGTAACCTGTTCCTGTCCTGCTTCTGACGTTTGCGTGTGTGCACTGCGTTCGCAGCTACCGCCACAGCCCCTGGCCGTGACTTTGGCTCAGTTCGTGGCTTCGGCCTGTCGTCGTGCCTAAAATCTGTTCTAAGGGCCATAAATTGTAGAATCGCCTGACTGTTGTTGCTGTTGCTGTTGCCGCTGCTGCTGCCGCAGTCATTGCTGCTCGTTGGTAGTTCAGGCCAGCCACGACATGCAGCACAATGTGTTAACACTGGTAGTCAAAAATCTTGTTTAATATTTGGGCTTAGCAGCGTTTCAAGTGTCTGGCAGCACTCTTTTGTTGCTTGATCTGTAATACCCTGTTGTAATAAAAGCGCTAAAAGGGCATATAGTGTGGGAGAAAAAAAGTGTATGATATATGGCATTAGATAGTTACACATAAAGTAGTCAAAAATCTCACTAAGTCTAGCTAAGTCTTAGGCTATTCCTTTGTTGCTTACTCAATAATACCCTGTACTCAGCAAGAGAGCGTGAGAAGAGTTTTTGGGAGTATATGTAGCAGTCGAAAATGTATAGACTACATACTCATTAGACTAAAAGCAATAGATTTTGAGTAGTATAATTAATCAGCTTGCCAAAAAAAAGAATAAGCTTGTCAGAGAAGAGAAGGATATACTCCACAGATCTTTTAAAATATTAAAACATATAGAAAAATCTATAGATCTTGCTTGTATCTACCTAACCTACATTCGAAAAGACATAGCAGAGGTATTATCAGCTTGTAAGAGAAGACTTTATTTGAAATTTATATAAAATATTAATAAATAACATCTAAAATATTAATAGTAACATCTCTTAAAGTATCCAAAACTGTTATTTTGTTGCTTGAGCTCAAATACCCTATAGCTTTTAAGGCAATGTAAAATCATATTTCTAATAAATCATATTAATATAATATAATAGATAATAGATAGAATAGATAGCTTTTCATTTCTATATACTCATTCAAATCTTCTGCATACAGGGTATTTCGCAGTTCAGCACTCCCTACCCTGCGCCTATCTGTAGTAGTTTTAATTTACTGTTTGGCGTAAAAAAGTTAATTTATGTAGCACTTCGGCTGACATATATAATAATGGTCTAGGTGTGCAGCCGTTGTTAATGCTCCTTGATCCGCTTAGGCTAATACCCAAAAAGCCTTAAATACAACATGGCACAAATGTATTCGTTACATTGTAATACTTTATAAAAAAAATATATATATATATATATATATATATATATATATATATATATATATATATATATATATATATATATATATATATATATATATATATATATATATATATATATATATATATATATATATATATATATATATATATATATATATATATATATATATATATATATATATATATATATATATATATATATATATATATATATATATATATATATATATATATATATATATATATATATATATATATATATATATATATATATATATATATATATATATATATATATATATATATATATATATATATATATATATATATATATATATATATATATATATATATATATATATATATATATATATATATATATATATATATATATATATACAAGAAGTTTCGCACCTGATTTAGCCTATGCTAATAACAGAATTTAGCTAGTCGGACAGAGCAGACAGCAGAGAAAGAGATTTGAATTCTTTGCTTCATTACAATAAATTAGTCGCCCCAATCATGTCTCAGCCTCGGCTAATGAGCTAATCCTACTCTGGGCTCACTTTGTCCAAGTCCATTACGAGGAGCCTATTAGCCAGCCAGAGAGCTACGAGATCGTTAATAAAGCCATGCCAAATTTGCGGAAAAGGTTTAATGTTTTGATTGAGGTACCAGCCACAGAGTCAATTACCTGGGCCAACACAACAGCAAACTTCTAACTCGTCACACTTCTGACAGCAGCGGCAGCAGCAGCAGCAGCAGCAGCAGTCAGAGACAGGCTCAGGCCAGGTGCTGCAGTCATTTGGACTGGGGTTTCGTGCTTGTACATTTAAGATTTGCCATGCTTTTGGCACTGACTTGGCGTAACAGGTATGAGATATGAAGTATGATGTGGTTTCATTTTTATTGGATGCAGCTAAACAGAAGCTGGACAACTGGCAGCTCGCAGCTCGCAGTTCACCTCGACGCGCAGCTCTTGCCAGCTGGCGTTTTGGCACACACAAAAGCCAACGCCGACGCGACGCGACGCAACGCCAGATTGGTCTGAGCCTTATCGCAGTATCTGGTCAAGGCAGATAGATGCCTTGGCTGCAGCTGGCCGGGTTGGCCATTTAACTGTACTTTCCATGCGGCGCATGCGTGGCGGCAAAAATCTGTAGGCTAATGAGACAAAATTGTTTTGGCCAAAGCAGCAAAACACACACACACAAACACACACACACACACATACACAGAGAGAGAGATTGGCTTTGTGGATTATCTTCGGTATTTTTATGACTTTGTCTTTTGGGCAAGACAATGCCCCCATGGGCATTCTAAGCTAAGCCGCAAAACAACACACTTGGGACATTTAATTACCGTTTGAGCCTTGACCCATTAGCCAAAGCTAAGCTAAACGCTTTGTAAGTACAGACTGCGAGCAACTTTGACCTTATGTCGTAAATTAATCAAGCCACTGCGATTACAACAGATACAGAGATACCTTTGAAACAGAGTCATCAAACGCTGGCTACCTAACTATCCCAGAGCCAGCTGGCAACACCTGAGCCACGCTTTGCAGACAAAACAGACAAGTTGATTTACCAGGCTATACGACCAACGAAACGAAACATAAAAAAGGTAAAAAAAAAAAAACACAACGAAAGGAAAAAAAAGAGCGCGCTATTGTACGTCATTTTTCAAGAGCCGAAACCTGAAATGGAACTCAATTTGCTGCTGCTGTTGGCCGTTTGGGGCCAGTTGGACCTCAAGCTGTTGGCTGGTCGGGCCCCAAAGCGGAGGCTGGAGTTGGAGCTGGAGCTGCAGTCCAGTTGTGACGGACGGGCGGGTCTCGGGGGCGGCTCTTATACCAACTTCGAGCTGCGCACGTGCCAAAGCCGCGCAGCTTTTATTTTTTATTTTTCTTCGTATTTGTTGTAGCTGCTGCTGCTGTTGTTGTTGTTGTTGTTGTTATAATTGTAGTTGTTGCTGTTGTAAATGTACGCCCAGACAGCAGCAGCAGCAGCAGCCCTAAAAGAGGCAACTCCAAATGAGTCTTGGCTTTTTGTCTGTGAATACACTTTATGAACTGGGCTATATTTACTCTATTGGCTTATTTATGTTTGCCTATAATCTTATACATTGTTCTTAAATATGGCAATGTGATGTGATACTGATTATAAATTATCTATTCGTCTGTATAGTCAGATGGGTTTGCGAAAGAATTGCCTTTATTTCAATACTTGAAGAAACATAGCTTCAAAGTTTTTTGTAAAACTGTTTGAAACATTTTAAGTCAATATAATTTTATATTTAAATATTAAAAAACTGAAGATATCTATCAAATATTTATTGTTATATTATTATTTTTAAGATTTATTTTTTAAAGATTTTGCGGTTTTTTTTCAAGATATATAAGAATGTATAATATATATATAATAATAAATAAATAAAATAATAATAATTATAAAATAAGAATTAAATAAAATAATAATTAAATAAAAAAAAAATTTATAAATAAAAAATATAAATATAAAAAAAAACTAAATATAAAATACTGATTAGTAAAATAATAAACAAATCATTATTATATGTTTCTGAACTGATTTTTAATTTTTTATTTTATCAAATACTTTAAAATAAAATAATTTTTTTAGTATTTGATATTTTTTCATACATATATTTCTTAAACGACTTGCCTAATTTCATACTTAACTATTTCTCAGAAACTGCTCTAATTTTCTAAAAATACTTTTTGATAATTATTTAAATATTTATTATTCATTTTTACCAATCTTGTGTTCAAGCTGGGACTTGGCTTAAAATATTTGCGTTGCTGTTTCTACAGTATTTTAACAAAAAAAACCTCTCTCTACATTTAATTTGCTGCATGTATCTTTATCTTTAAATTATTTCTCTAAGTATTCCAATACATATTCACAAAAGACCATCTGCCCGCTGCCTATGCCATCAGGTTCTGCACTGCACTACTCTTTATTTGTAGACTGGCTAAGAACCCAAAGCCCAAGTCAAAGCCAAATCCCAATCCCAATTCCAAAGCCAGACAACAAACTTCGGCCATGACTTGTTTAATCGCTGAGCCGCTATAGCCCTAAAAGCCTAAAAAGCTTGAGTGTGTTGGAGTAAAAGTCATTTATTTTGTTTAGATTTGTTTTTTTGATTTGGCAGACAGTTGGTAACCCTTTTAATTAAAAGAAGAGAAAACATAAAAATCAAATAAAGGGAATAAGAAAAAAGAAGAAACAACAACAACAACAGCAACAGCAACAGCATCTTAGCTACTTTTTTGTGAACATGCCCTGGGCTTATTTGTCCAGGCACTGCCTACTTTTGAATTGTTCGGCTAAGAGGTGACGAGGGCCACATAGGTGCTTAAAGTGGGCGTTGTTGTTGCCTCAAAAGTTGTAATTGTTGCTGTGGATGATGCAGCTGATTTGGCGTCGTCGTCTGCATGGAATATTTATGGCTCGTGCCAACTGTCGTCTCTTGTTACCTGCACACACATAAATCGCTCTTACAAAAACACAAAACACAGCAAGAAAAAAAAAAAAATAATAAGAAAAAAAGCTGTCTGTAATTTATCAAAGCATCTCGAACAACTCAACTTCAAGTCTGACTGTCTAGACTCGCGGCCCTGCAACTGCAACAGCGACTGCGCCTGCGCACATTGCCCGTAAAATAAAGTCGCGTCATTTTTGAAAATTTATGAAATTATCTCTGAGAAGTGCTACTGGAAATTTGTTTGTTTGCACTTAAACTGATTTTTATGGTCGGCCCCCGTCCGTCCGTCCCGTCCTCCAACTCAATAACAGCTACCCAGTTTTCACATTTCCATTTCCATTTCCATTCTCCAAATGCCGATATACAAGTTGCGCGCGCCCACGTTTAAAGTTTCTTTCTCTTTCTCTGACTCTACTGTTATTAAAAATTAGACAATAATCATATAAATTAATTAATTAATTAATTTAAATTATGTTTTATGTGTAAATGAATACAGATGAATAGGTAAATAACTGAGCAGATTCATATGAATTGTATATAAATTCATTATCCTAATTGGAAGATTCGATACATATATACGGGTGTGTTCATTAAAATAGTAGTGCGATTGACCACTAAGTTTTGAACAAATTAAGTGATAAACAAGATATTTTGAAAATAAATTGAATCGAATATTAAGAGTAACATATTTTTGATTAATTTCAACATCATAATCAAGACTTAAAAAAAAAATTTGGTTGTTCATGAAAATAGTAGTGGGTGCTAGAAAAGGAAATAAAAACAATTATCTCCTAATATTTTTAAAGCCAGACGACTTATTTGCAATTCTCTTCTTTACATTCTATTCTAAGTAAAAAAATAAAAAGTTCTAAAAAAAAATTCTAAAGTAAAAAGGGCACTACTATTATTATGAACACAGCTGTATTTGGCTTAGAAATATAAATTTATTTAATATACAAATTTAAGCTTAGTCAAATAGTCAATCCAGCGTATTCAAACTTCGCCTTAATTTGAATCTATTTTTTCCTGTTAATTTTATTTCCATGAATTTTGTATAAATTTGATTTGGTTTTGTTTTGTTTTGTTTTGTGCCCGGTCAGCCCATTTGGCTGAGCACGCGCTCCACATTTCCATTGCAGGTGTTGTCCAATTTGATTTTGTTTTGCTTTTCTTGGTTGAGTCGCGTTCTGAAGTTCTGCTGACAGCCGTACTGTACGGTGCGCCGGCGCCCACGCCAAAAGCTTTTAATGTCTTTGTCTGGCTAACTGTGTCAGCAATTAGTTATGGTCTTTATTTATGGCTCCTATTTGCCATTTGTTTGTTTAATTAATTCAGTTTTTTGTTGCTCGCTGTTCGCTGCTCGCTGCTCGTTGCTGTACAGACAATGTTTCATTTAATTGTTTAATCGTTTCAAAAAGCTGCCAAGCCAGCAACTCTTAAGCGAGACTTTGACAAATATTTAACCAAGCAATCGCATTGTGCCTATGCCTAAGTTGAATGTTTAATTACCAATTAGCTGCTTACGTATACACACAAATCGCAGCGGGGCTCAGGTGTCAATGACACTCGACTGAAAGACACTCCAGCGCATTATAAGTGCTAATAACTAGCGTCACTTCGCTATGTATTCTATATAGGTGGAGAGCTATAACAAAGAGATCACAAATTCAAACATTAGTCATCCCGCAGACATGCGACCCGGGCAAACGGCCGACCCCATAGCCCCGACTACAATAAACTTATCGCGCCTATAAAATCAATCAACTTTTTTCTTGTTATTGCTGTTCTCTTTTTAAAAAATAATAATAATAATAAGAATAATAAAGTGCTGCTGGAAAAGGAGTTCAGTTTCCGCACACATACATGTATATATGTATGTATATCTAGAGGTATCGACTGATCGAATATGACTCATGCAAGCGATTGCTGTTGCTGTTGGTTTTCGGGGCGGCAAGTGGTCAAAACCAAACCCCAACCGAGACCCATAAATAAAGCGAAATATATAAATAATTTTGTGTTGCTGTTGGCTTAGAGCTTTTGCCTTCCTGTCCGTTGGCTTATTTGCCCATTTGCCCATTTGCTGTTTATACAATAAATCTACCTGGGCCAACCAACATCTAATAAAGTGAAGCCAAACAGAAAGACAAGACGACAGACGGCAGACGAGCTTCCAGCTCTCCAGCTCTGTCTAGATCCAGAGCGCAGCCACCTCTACCTGTGCAACCTGTGACTCATCCGCGTTGGCAGAGGCAGAATCAACAACAACGGCAGCACGAATCTCGCGGCGATCTTTCGCTTAAAGTTAAATAATCAACAATTTGAAGCTTGATATGATTAGCAACTTGTTGCCCCAACCCCAGCTCGAACCGTGCTCCGCCTTCAGGTAGTTTTGCAGTCAAAACAATGCGGCGACGACCCTGAGCCCTTTTTTTGTGCCAATGTCTTGGACTGCAAGCTTCACACATTTCACAGAGCTGCTACAACGGTCGTGCCTATCCGAGGCTTGGGCTCTACTTGGCGCGCGCATGACTCATCCAGCGCAGCGCGACGTTGTCTCAGCATTGGATTACAACGAGGGACCCAATTTTGTTTTTGTTTTTGTTTTTTATTTTTTATTTATTTTTGTTTTTTTTTTTTTTTTTTTGCGAATATTTGCGGCTTCTTCTGCCGCTTGTTTTTTAATGTGAAACTTGTGTTGCTGTTGCATTCCTTGTTGTTTTTGTTTGTTGCTGCGATCGAGCGTTTTGCTTGACCGTCTTTAGTCGGAAATCGACAAATTATGAGCTCGATTGCTTTGTGGTCAAGGAATTAATATAATAATCCATTTAAATGGCGTGTCGCGGCTAGCAAATCGCAATTTCTTTATTAATATCAGCTCAAGTTCCGAGTAGCTGTTGATAATATCTACTATAATTGTAGAGATCTTTTAAGTATTGTTGAAAGACATAAATTTTTATATTTTGAAAAATATTAAATACGATATAAAATAAATAAACATAAATATTAATTAAAATATATAAATAATTATTTATAAATAAATAAATATAATTAAAATACGTAATTACAATAAAATTAAAATCTGTTAAAATATATTTAGACAAATTCTAAATTTATTACATATAATATATAAATAAAAATAACCAAAAATAAATAATTATTTTATAAGGTTTAGATAATTATTTATAAAAAAATAAATTAAGTAAAACACATAATTAGAATAGAACTAAAATCTTTTAAAATATATTTAGAAAAATAATAAATAAATAAATAATAAATAAATAAATAATAAATAAATAAGTAAATAAATAATAATAAAAAAAATATCCATAAATAATTATTATATTATTTCAAAAGGTTTTTTGTTCGACTTTATTTATTGTTTGTATTATATTTATTATTTATCTCGATATATTTTAGCTGATTTTAATTGTACTTTAATTTTATTTATTTATACATATGCCTTGGCTTTCTAAAACTTAAAAATTATTTAATTAAATACAGTTAAAGCCTTCAAAATCATTATATTTCGCTGATAGACTTATCTATAATCTATTAATCATGGTCCATATAAATTGCGTATATTTTTGTTTTTTTTTTTTTTGGATCTCCCAATTGATTTGCGCTAATTAATTTAATTTATTCTTTTATGTTTTTAGCAATTTAATGGTAGCTGTAAAAAAGACTGCCGATAATAATAAACCAAAATGCGCAAAAAACCATTAAGCGAATTGTAAAAAGCCAAAGCAAAGCTGACCGAGTCGAGGAGCTAGCAATTGGTCAACTTGTTTACACTTTGCCGAAACACAAAAATAATAATGAAAAACAAGCGAAAAAGCTGAAGCAATTGACATACAGTTTCCCTCCACACAAACACACAGAGACAGAGCCGATATCGATGTCCAAGAAGTTGACATCCTTGGCACGAGTATCGCTTACAGCTGGTTCAGCTGGTACCCACTCGGTCGAAAATTATATATTGACAAATATGTCGCGATCGTGCAGTCGATCAAGTGTTTTCAGTCGTTTTTTTTTCTGTGTGTGAAATTGATTCTTGAGCATTGTGAATTATGTATGATGTGGCAGACTTGAAGGTTGCACGCCTAATTATAAGTTTTGCGCTGCCTATATAAAGATATATATAAAATTTATTATGAGGATCATAAATGATATCTTTCAATGGCATACGCTTCCGGTACACTCAGTGCAATAAACTGTATTAAAACTCACATATTTTCAGTATATATCTGGTGCTCTACACGTCAGATATGTTTACAATTTGTTACTGCAAAAATTTAATCAATAGCAAAATGTGCGCACAGAGACACGGCAACAGTGGACAAGTTACCGTAAAACAACGCCCCTGATTCAAAGTGTTTGGCAATATTTTGCAAAAGAGTCCGCCCCGTGCGCCCGCCTATTTGGCGCTTTTAAATGCTGTTTTGTTTACCCGAATACCCTATGTGAACAGTAAAGCGCCAAAGGGGTATGCCAAATGTTGAATGCTAAATGATCACGATTTCATAAAAGAAAATCTTTAGAATATAAAAATGATTCTTAATTAGATGTAAATATGATTTTGTTTCATTATTTCAATCATTTATAACTTTCTACAGGGTATTTCCAAGCTAAGCACTTCTTTCTTCGAGCAATCTCCCTAGTTCCAATGTTTGCATTCGCTGTGTCTCTGTTGGGGCTGCAGTGCAAACATTTCACACCTCAAATTCATTGAAAAATATATTGCAATATATATTTTTGAGCTGTGCGTTGGCAGCAAATTTCGCTGGCTCCGACCATTCATGTGAGCGACACAAACGAACTGGAAAAAACGATCTTTAAAAATAACGCCATCGCGCGTGCGGAAAACTAATGTTGAAAATTTAATTTGGCAGATGGCAAAGTGCAGAAATTGCAATTGCTCTATGAATCTATCAACAGCTATGCAATAAATTCTAAAAATAACGAAAGTTCTATATGTCATGCGCCCAAAAACGTAAAACGTGAAACGTAATCATCCGTGAAGAGGTAGAGCAAAGCGGCATACACCGGAAAATTTCAGAAAATCTAGCTATTTCAATCACAGTTCTACGAGTGTTTAGCTTTTTTTATTCTGATTGACTGACTAGCTATTTCAATCATAGTTCTACGTGTATTTAGCTTCTGTGTTCTGATTAACTGACCGCTAAATTGCTATCGCGCTCAGTAGCGCCCTATGCGATTCTTATTAATTTAAATGGTATTGGGAGGCATACCTCAATTTTATAAAGTAGAGCTAAAATCTGTAGTGTGATTAAAATCTTTCTCTTTGTCTGTCTCTATCACTATCTCTATCTCTTTCTATCTCTCTTTAACTTTCTCTTAATCTCTCTTGCCCTTTCTCTTTGTCTATTTTAATATCTGTTTTTGTCTCTGTCTCTCGCTCTTTCTCTCTCTCCCTCTCTCTCTCTCTCTATTCTCTCTCTCTTTATTTTTCCCTCTCTCTCTCTCTCTCTCTTTTTCAATTTCCTTCTCTCTCTCTTTCTTTCGATTTCTCAGCTCTCTCATTGATTCTCTATCTTTAATTGTTTCTTTATCCTGCTCTCTTTCTCACTGTTATTTTATCTCTCTTTCTGCCTTTCCCGTTCTCTCTTTCTCTCTCTCTCTCTCTGTTATTTTTTAGATCTATCTCTCTTTCTCTAATGCTCCTTTTTGTTTTCTCTATCTATATTTCTCTTTTTATCTCTTTTACTTTACCTCGCTCTGTCCCCTCACCCTCCCGTTTTTTACTATGCTCTCTCTCTCTCTCTCTCTCTCTCTCTCTATTTACTCTATACATATATTACTCACTCTTTCTATTTTTTTCTTCTGTTACTGTCTTTCTCACCGTTTTTCAGTCAAACTCTCTCAGCCTATTTTGCCCTCGCTGACATTTTTCTCTCGTTTACCCTTTCTCTCCCTTTCCCACCTTATCACTGTTTGCCACTCTCACACTTTCTTTCTCCTTCTCACTCCCTCTCTCTCTAAGTTCTATTTAGTTGCATATCATTTTCTTAAACTTTTTTCTCTCAGTGAACAATTTTTTGTTCACCCTCTTTTATTTAGTTGGCGATAAATTTATTGTGATTCTGTTTGAACTTTTTGCTCAGAACGAACATACAAACAAACATTCACTAAACGTAGCAAAAACTCACACAAACATATATATTAATGTATTAATGTATGTATGTATGTATGTATGTTTGTATATACATATATAAACAACAAAAAGGCAAGCAGCAGCAAGTAATGGTTCGAGTATATTTATAGACCCCCTCTGAAGCCCTGCATTCGCACATTATGTTGACACCACACTCCGATATTTGGCATATGGCCAAATGGCCAATTCATGAAACGGGTATTTATAGCGTGTAGTTGTCGTAGGCATATTAATCGACTCCTTAATTAGTTTAGTAGTTGACTGTTGGCTGCCCAAAAAAGCAAAGTGAATTTTAATTAAAACCTAATGAAAAAAAAAAAAATTAATATGCCGCGCCAAGGCGCAACGCCAAATATCTTGTGACACACAAATCGCGACGAGAGATTAACGAAATTTGACATACTTTCGGTCGAGTTTTGAGGAACGTTGCGCCCCGCCCACGCACCCAACACACAGAGACATATCATAACGATCCATTATGCATAAGCAGCTCTTTGTCGGGGGGGGTTGAAGTTGGTTAATTGTTCGGTGGCTGCTGCTGCTGCTGCTGCTGCTGCTCTTACAAAACACTGAAACTGAAAATGTTTCATTTTATCGCTTACAAAATGACGACGCCTTGCCGGAGTTCTTCGAATTTTGAAACATGCTTCCAAATGCGGCCTTGTCTCGTTAATCAGCTGTAAAGTTGCCGTTTGTTAGCAACAAAGCTAAAGCGTCGTGTGAGTGCCGTTGCGTTGCATCGTTGCGTGTGGGCGTTCGCATGTTGACTCTGTGTCTGTGTGTCTCAGGTCGCCAAGCGGAAGCATTCCTTGTGTTTTCACTGACTGTCCCAAGCGTCGTATGAGTGATGTATGTGACATCTGTGACGCGTTCGGCTCGTCGGACTGCCCCTCCTCTCGCCACGATCTGGCTCTCAAGGGTTGTCCACTTTGTTCAATATTTCACAATGTGTCATCGAAAGTAGGCAGCGGGAGCAGCTGTTCGCACTTTGTGATCAGTGAAAGTGGGTCAGCTCGGTTTAGGCGCTTTTAATGGCTTTGTTGGGGTAGTTCGTCGCTGTGGCCTCTAGAAGTTTCTCTGTGACGCTCGCACTCTGACGAGATTATGAAGGCAACGATGCATTATTATTGCGTCAGGCATGAGAGTTTCTACTATAAACTATGCTATGCTGAATGTGTCTAGAATATATATTTTGTTGTTTCTCTATGTTTGATAGGTTGAAAAGCTAAAAAAATATTAATATTATAATTGATGCTATAATTAATTTATTATTATTATCTATCTCTCCCTGATGTACGCCTCAAATTCAAATTTTGCTTCTCTGAAATATTTTCTTCTGGCGCAAGTCTCTGGCTGATAACGTTGTTTTTGCCATGTCAGCAGCTGACTGTTTGCCTGCTCCAGCATAGATAAACGTTTGTATTCCATTTGCTGTCCATAAAATGAATCGCATCTCACTCCCTGAAGTCCCTCTCAAATTTCGCTCTCCACATATATATATTCCCTTCTCAAAGTGTTCCACTTTATCACATATATTGAAGCATATAATATCTCATATATATTTAAATGTACAACGTAGTTCGTTTCATCTGTGGAATATGTATTCAATTTGATTTGCAGTTATTGAACCTCATCATCACCCGCTGCTGTCTGCCCGCTGTGTGAGCGCACTCCACTCATCTGCTTAGTCTTGAAGTCCACTCATCGGCGCATTGCATCGTCTCTGACTGACTTCCTCAAGCGGCAATACGTTATCGCCTCTGAAGATCTTAGCATTGGCATTGGCTCTTGGCCCCTGTCAGAGTCTCTGGCTGGGGATGTCTATCAGCGGAGCCCTCTCTCTTTCTGTCTCTCTCTCTCTCTCTCTCTCTCTCAGTTCAGCCCAGGCGCTGGGTCAGACGTGGCGGGGGGTTTCGATTGTTTTACGATTCGCAACTGTTGCTGCTGCTGTTGTTGTTGCTGTTTTTGTTGTTGCTGCAGTGGCTGTCAATAATGTGTAAGGATAATTTTAATTTTAGTCATAAGACTGGAGCTGGGAGCCACTTTTATCGCTGCAATCTGGGCCCCGTCTTCGTTTGCATGCGAGGCAATTTATTAATTATGCATAAATGCCACTCGGTCAGCACTGAGGAGGTGGAGGAGTGGGTTGGAGTTTCGGTGCTGAGCAGAGGGGCAGGAGACTCCACTGAGTCGGAAAGTTCAAAAAGCAATCAAGCTGGCAGCGTCTCGAGTGCCGACAGCCAACAGTTCGCATTTCGCAGTTCTGTATCTCAGACGACTGTACAGTTATCTTCATATATACATATATATAGGTTTATATATATGAGCGCAAACAGATTTGAATGAGCGGGTGCTGAGTGGCTCGCCTGACCAGTTAAGCTGACTGCACATCGCGTCAAATTGATTTACCTAAAATGGAAGTCGCATCTTTTGTCATTTTTTTTTTTGCGATATTTTTAGCTGAATTTTCAGCAGAAATAATTTGCACGCCTCGTTAAAGGTCTATAATAGGTTTTTGCCTTTCGATTTTATAGATGCAGCCCCATAAATTATACGAAAATGTCTAGTCCGCATCCTCTGTCTGCAAAAGCCGCTGCCAAAAAATAAAAACAGGAAAAAAAAACAAAATCTAGTGAAACCTTTGAGCGTCAAACAATAAACCTAAACCTAATGCCGAGTTGCATTCCTTGGGCTGTCCAGAGACAGGGTCAGAGCTACCCGGTACCAGTTACCATTTACCATTTACCATTTGCCAGCTACCTGCTGGCTGTCTACATTTATCTAAACTGCCCAACGATCCTCAAGCAGTGTACCATGTGTTCTTAAGTGGCTCCGACTCGGGCTCAGGCTCGGGCTCGGGTACGGCGTCTACACCCTAACACCATTTTTCGTTTTCGTAAAGTTTTAAATTTCTTGGAAATAAAAGCCTGGCCATTAGTTTTCGTCCTTCTTCTTTTCCATCGTATATGCTCGGCTGCCTCTTATTGTTTTTATTCTTTTTAGATACACAGGACAGGCAAAATTTTGCAGCTACATATGGAGTACCTAGAGGAAAATCTAAGACGCGTCACGCCTGCATCGTTTTTCGATCTACCCTAATAACTGTGCAGAGCACTTCGATTTGCCTATACACTTGGCACTCAGATGTTGAGAAACTGATAAAGTTAAAAGATTTCGAGGCTATTAGACGCGAGAGCACCCTCTAGGCAACAGGTCTATTGCCTATCTGTATGATCTACTAACGCCTTGTTATTCTTAGCTATTTGTGTTCTCTCTCTGCTTTCGTTGAGCGTATTTAGAGTTCGATTCGAACTTTTTTGTTCTCGACTCGCAGTTATCGCGCTCGCTTAGCCCCACGTAACCGTCGCGTCGTCGAGCCGCTGCGCCCCGTACCGCAGCGCTCATCTGTCGGGTTTTTGGGCTTCACTTGTCCCTCATACGCCTCGTTGTTGTATTTGTTGCTATTGCTGCGATACGAAACCGTGCAGGTGTCCAATATTTTCTTTTATACCGCGTCATTGGGTTGAAGACAAATACACAGGCAATCACATGTGTGCATGTATTGAACGTGCATATATATGTATATGTATATACAAGTGGAATAAAGAAAGAGAAAAAAAACAAAACTAGTTCTAGATTTACAGCCACAACCCGTCGACTACTTCGTCGACGTCGAAGTCCCTCCCTCCGTCCGTCTGTCCGTCCCGCCGTCGACTCTGAGCGTCGCTTTATTTCGCCCATATTTTCGATTCTATTGCGTATAACAAGTTTAGCTGCCTGATGGCTCCCTTGCCCGAACCCCTGCTCGATTCGTTGTTTAACTTTATAAAGTGCTTTGCATCCATGCAACGTTTGCAGAGTGTATGTGTGTGTGTGTGTGTGTGTGTCTGCCCCTCCTGCCCCCAGTCTCTGATGCCTCCCTTCTGCCACACCTTCCTAATGCTTTTTCTTCGCTGCGCTTTCTTGTTGCTGCTCTTGGGTTATTTTTTTTTTTTAATTTTTGTTTTGATTCTACGTTTTTGTGCTTGTTCTTTTGTGATTTTGATTAATATTTTATACATGTGGTTGGGCTGTTTGGTCCCATGCGGTGCCGTTGCCGCAGTCTGTTGCGTGGTGCTGCTGTTCGACTGTCCGGCTGTCCGACTGTCCCACTGTCCGACTGTCCGGCTGTCCGCCTGTCCCATGTAATTACCCAAATTTGGCGTCACTTGCCGTTAAAGGTTTTTGGGCTTGGAAAAATAGACACAACGGTATAGTGGACTTAAATTTTATTTATGGACTTGGGTTACGTTACAAAAAAGGCATTAGCTATACACTTCTCAGACGGGTCGAAGCTCCGATCGAGTGTTGTATGTTAAGTGTTCTACTCTAAGCCAATTTATAATCCCTGTGCTCTATCTCAACTGCTTTCCAATATACGTGCGATCCTTGTAGCTCTGCCTCCTCTACAAACCTCTCGAATGGATAGCCAAGTGGCAGCTCGTTCCAGCTGCTGACGCCGTCGCTAAAGTCACAGAAGAGCTCATTGCCCTGCCTGGCCTTGAAGTTGTAGGGCGTAGCTATGACCAAAAGTCGCATGGCAAGCGGCTCAGCTGTGCCGCCGCGCGGTAACATCAGCCGTCTAGGAAAACCACAACTCGGAATAGTTATATTCAAGGGAAAGTCATATTGCCCCTGTTCTGCCAAGCTCATATAGTGGTACAGCTCTGTTAAGCCTATATGATCGCCGATCCATCCAAGAAAGTCGCTAGATTCTCGGCGTATCGTATTATTGCCTTTGTAAAGTATCGTCAGAAATGAATCCAATTGATAGAAGGGCTCCCCATTGACAGCCCCATGGGCTGTGGTTAGGTAGGTGCGCAGAATAGTTGACTGCGTCCTATTGCTGACCAGCTGGAAAGTGATCGCAAATGGTTGCTGCTGCAGTCGGTGTCTGCGCGCCTGCAGACTGTGCGGCCACATGAAATGCTTCTCATAGTAAAAGTTTCTTGCATGCAAAATATTGCTGAGATCTACATCTGCTGGCTCATCGAAAGTAATCAGCGGATCAACCAGAACACCCCGAATGCTCATATCGGCAGACCTCACGGCCTGTTGGTAGCTCGGCTGAAACTCAGTGCGATAGGATCGATATGCATGTAATAGTCGATCGGCGTATGCGTAAAAGCTCGGCTGGCGCAGCATTGTATGAAGTTCCAGCAGCTGTTGGGGCTGACTGGCCGACGGTATTTGAAGTTGACTCAAGTCGTAGGGAAACAGCTGCTCCAGACCAAGCAGCCAGTTCTGACCCCTCCGCAAGTCGATCAATGTGCCATTGGAGAGACTTAAGGTTTGAGTGGATATCGCTCGCTCTACTCGCAGCTCCAGTTTTTGCAGCAGCTCTGAGAGCTGCTGCCTTGTGGCGTGAGTCTCTGGCTGATATCGTTGGCTTTGCCACGTCAGCAGCTGACTGTTCGCCTGTTCCAGCATAGATAAACGTTTGTATTCCATTTGCTGTCCATAGCGCTCTAGTTTGTAGCGTGCCAGAATCTGACTCAGCTGCCAGTAGCACCAATCACGCATTCGATCAGGTTCCGATTGATCGTCCTGCAGAGCCACGCCCATATTGATATAGTACCAGTAGCTCAACCAGCCAAAATCTTCAATGAGATGGCTTAGTTTTCCCTGAGGCTTCTTTGTATCGGTCAAGCTCAAGATCTGCACCTCAGACATTGCCTCGGACCATTTGCTTGCACTTCGCAGATCTCCGGTTAGGTTCATAGGCATCAGCTTCTTGGGCAACACTATCTGTATGTGAGTCTGATTGCCCATCATCAGCTCTTGTCGAATCCAATTGATATAGTTGAAGTTGCCAGCTGCTCGCACAACTGTTTCGCTGTGATAAGGCGCCGGCAGCAGCTCATAAATCTTGGGCATAATCAAGACGCGGTAATCCTCGCGCTTGAGCATCGTCTGCAGCAGAGCGTGCAGAAAGAGAGCTGGATTTGAGTGGACACGGGCCCAGCATATATTCTGCCTCAGTGTGCTCCATTCGCGTGTATTGTAGAAGAAGTGAAAGAGGCCCAAGGTCTCCCTATAGTGCTCTGGCTGCAGTGGATTGTAATAGACATCCTTTGGCAGCAGGCGATCAGTGCTTAGCAGCTGATAGTACTCCTGCATTTGCTCAGTATAATGCTGTAAGATCAGATTTGTCTGTTATGAATTTGCGTATTGTTTGTGCACGAAATATACTTACCACATATTGCTTCTTATCGCTAACGATTTGCTGACCCAATGCAAGCCATTCTTCGTGCTGTAGCGGCTCCTGCAGATGATGTAGGATTTCCAATACGAAACGCTGCTTGTTCAAGTAATATTGATTTGCTGTGAATAGTTTTCATATATATTAGATACATAGTATAAGTACTGTTTTAGTGCAATCCCAACCTATATTGCCTGGAAAGATGGCCACATTGTGACTCAACTGCTGCAATATAATGATGAGCGATAAGGGCAAACCAAATCTCATCGTGGCACTTGTTTGCGATTGACAGTTTGGAAATAAACTGAGCTAAGCATTTGTTGACAAGAATTCTGAATGCTGCAGACTGCAGCTTTTTAATCGAATTGAACTTGTGAACTACAGAATCTCTCCAGGGGGCATTTTAGGTTCATGACGTGAATTCAGGTCCACTTCAGTGCAAAAATTTGGGCCTGATTCTGAGCAAAATGTGTGCCTGTTGACTGATGAGGTTTGCCTAGGCAGTTGCAGCTATGTGATATTATGTAGAAAGTAGTTTCTAATACATTAAGATAAATTAGATAAATAAAATATCTTAAGTAAGTTATTTGTCATATTAATATTATTATACCCTACACCAATTGAAAACGTGGAGTGCAGGGTGTAATAATGTTCTTTAAATGTGTTTAAGAAGCGGGTTAAAATCTCGTTGACAGCATTCAATTTGATCTGAATTCTAGCTCATGACAACCAATCGAACTAGCAATGTCTGTCATTCCTTTCGGTTGTCCTCCTTTACGTCTGTTTATATTATATATATTTCATATTATATATTTTTGTTATTTTAATTTATAAGGAATGACGACTTTAAATTTGACATGAAGGTCTCCTACAACACGCCGAACATAAGTTTATTGTAGTTTCCCTCAAGTGATTCAAAAGCTATTGAACTGAAGTCATTTGAGTATCAGTTTTAAGTGTTCTACTTTACATGTTCATTTATAGTTTTCACTGAAGTGTACAAGAGTAGAGAGTAGTTACTTTTAACAGTGTCTCCTGCACTTTGTAGACAAGCGCATTTCAGTTCAGGTACAGGGTGTATCCTAGTCGGATAAATATATATTCAATATTTGTTGACATAATCTTAAATTAGAAATAAGATGATGTTAGCTATAATGCTAATTGCAATTCTTCTGATTTGCTTTGTAGTATTAGTTAGATTTTATTTATTTAAAGACAAGCAAAAGACAAAGATAAGATGAGCTATACTGCCAGCCTACTCAGATCATGGGTAGCCAATAATTTCATTATATATTCAACAATTCTCACGCTTTGTGCTCAACTGTGGGCATACTTGTGCAGTCACTGTAGTGCAACAGACATTGTTTATTAGTCATCCAATTTGGAAATGAAATGTAAAAAAAAAAAGAAAACATTTTTTGTTATGATTTTTATTTTATTATTTTCACTGTTGTTAACTGCCTCGAACTGTCTCCACATCCGCCCGCCTCAGCTGCGGATCAGTCATATCTGCTGCTGCTGCTACTGCTGCTGCTGCTGCTGCTGTTGTTGTTGCTGCATGTTGCTGCCTCTTAAATGTGCGCACATTAAAGGCCAGCTCAACGTCTGCTGAGCCCAGTGGATGGCGGAAAAACGGGGCAAATTATAATGCGAAAATGTTAATTACAGTCACTTGGCTTGGCTTCGCCTGGCCTGGCCGGCTCGACTCAGCCAGAGTCAGCCAGATATGGGCATTGTGTCTGGGGCCTTTTGTAACGAAAAATTGGCGTATTAATGTAAAGCGTCGCCCAGGCGTAACGGATAATAGGAGCTGAGTAAATTAACGGTCACTTACGCTATATACATATACATACATAAATATCTGTAGGTATTACACATGCGATGTCTCTTTGTTTGGTCTTCTTCTTCTTCGTTAGCTGCTGCCAGCTAGGTGGCATAGTACGGAGCATGACAAGCGCTTTGCTTGCATAAAGTTAATGATTCGAAACGCGTCGCCTAATAGGGTGCACAATGAAAAACTCTTTATTGATATTCGACTGTATTTAAATGCTCGTTCATTAAGCGAACAGAGTATATTGGTTTTGTATCTAACTGGCTGTGCATTAGTCTTTAATAAAGCGCGTGAGTTGAAATTGGGAATATTTACAACTACCCATTGGAGACGTGGCAAATCGGCATATTACTATATGGTGTTTAGCAGAAATCCTATTATACTTTGAGCTGGAGACTTGAAATTAATTATATATATATTAGTCTAGGCAAATATCAGAGCTATATACCTTTTGCCTGATAATAGGGTGCACATCTAAATGAATAACAAAATATGTAAATCTTAATCATATTCGTTTCAAATTGTTTTCAAAATATGCACTACTATTTTAATGAACACAGCTATATATATTTTCTTCACAGCATCAGAGCCTACGTTGTTTTCTATGTGGAAGGATCTTTGTTAAGTTCTGCAAACTAAATCTAAGATATGTTCCTCTGTAGTATTGTCAGAAATCTTGATTTTTGAGCGAGTATATGACAGTTATTTACGCCCGACTGCAACGCCTTTCCATTTGTTATAAAGCAATTTTTACCTTGACTCATGACTCAAAGATGCCCTGGCATAAGCTTGTTAACTCAAAAGACCGTTACCGGCTGAGACCAACTGCAGCCTCATGAAAACTGATTACGAGAAACTTAAAGAACAAGCCCCTCTCTGCCAGCAGCCCAGGCTCAGGCCAAGTGTTAAATGTTGTCTAATCATCGCAAGGGCCTTATGCGCAGCATGAATATTAAGCAGTTGTGCGACTGATGACAAGAGACAAAACGCGCTCTGTTCGTTCAGCCCATAAATGATCGCACAATGATTGCAAATACGACAGCAAGAAACGATCTTTATACAAAGAGCTTGCATTTATCGTGCTCCGCACGTGCAAAGGGCCAGGCAAATGATTTTGCATTTTTTTTTTTTTTGCTTTTTGCTATAGACACAGAGCACAACTGGATCCCTAGAAACAACTCTTGTCTTCGATCACAAAAGTACTTTGCATAAGCTGTACGGAGAGGTAGAGAGATGGTGAGAGAGGGAGGGAGGAAGGGAGGGTGATTCTACGACAATCTTATCACATAATTTCCATAGTTTTGCAATCATCAAAAACGCATAAATCGTCGATTTTTTTTGTCAAGCCCTCGGGGCGTGCCTCGTTCGGTGTCCTCTAATGTCATCATTTTTTTTAGTTCCTGTCGCAGTAGCTTATAAAATGCAAATTGCTATTCAATAGGCTATTTTTTCACATTCTGTTTTCATACCCCCTTGATCGGTGAGTTTTTCTCACCTGGTCGCGCCTTCCTTTGTCAGCGCTCGATTGCCCCCTTTTAGCGCATTAGAAGTGTATTTAAAAAGTCATTATCAGTCCCCTTGGCGAGTGTGTGTGCGAGTGTATCTGTGTGTGTGGCACATTAATCAAAACGCTTTTGTCAGCTTTTTTTTTTTATTTATTTATTGTATATATGAACATATATGTATATGAATAAAGCTTTTTGTTTATACAAAAGCATAAAAGAACAAATCAAGTGTTTATACTGCGTTTATTTTATTAAAGGGCGAACAATTGAGTATAAAATTGTACTTAAAAGTGAAAGGAGAAAATTAATTGCGAATAGTTCAAGGTGAATGCATATGGAAAAAGGAAAAGCATTTGAATAAACTAGTAATATATTATGTATAGTAATATATTAGCAAATTGACAAACTGAGGTATTAGTAAAGACGCAAGAGTACTCGACTAGTAGATACCTTGACCTTCGACCGGTCGATTGAAACATTTTGTTTAATATAAGGCTATATTTGACTAGATATATTAACATTTTTAGCTATTTTTAGAACTTTTTAAAATTTGTTGCTGGTTTACAAAAATTAGAAAATTTTATGAAATATTTATTTAATTAAATGCAGATTTTTAGATTCTCTTTCCAATGATGTAAGAGATTTGATATAATAACTGAAGCTCGATAGCAGCTACTTATATTGGCTTTATTTAAACGAAAAAAGTTAGTGACTGTATTAAATACTTTTTGAGTCTATTACAAGGACTGATTAATATGCTGATGGAGTTGATCAACAAAATATATATATAATTTATAGGGTCTGAAAGGCCTACATCTGTTTAAAGTTTTAACAATTTCAGTTGGGTCAGGGCATAAAAACAAGTATATACTTCTTTATATAATTAGAATGGGTGATAAATTTAATGAATGAATGGAATTAATTATAAAATTTATTGGAATTTCGAATTCATAAAGGCAAAGATATATGCATATTTATTATTATTATTATTATTATAATTTATATTATTTTATTTGCAAGTCTTTCACTTTTGCATTTGTTTAAAAATTTATTTTGTTGCGTTCGCACTTGTCAGACCGTAGCTAGAATTCCTATGAATTTTCATATTAGACATAATTTCAGTTATTATAAATAGTTAATTATATAAAGAAATAAACAATTTGTTTTTAATAATAGCTTTGTTTCTCGACTTGAGCATATATTAGAATGAGAGCTGTTTATTAAGTTTGCTGAAAAGCTGTTGCTAGCTGTTGATAGACCAGTTATTGTCTTATTACTTTAATAACATGTGATTGACCGTTGGAACTTAAAGCTTGAACTTAATTTATCATTAATTTAAGAGACATTTTGAAGCTATTTTACTATTACTAAACAATTTATACAACATTTTTATCTACCTATAAATATTATAAGAAGTATGGAAAAATGCGGAGTCAATATTTATTGAATTGAACAAAAACTTATAAGTTTTAGAAATTGCCATATTGACCACCGATCTTTAAAGGAACTATATATGCATATATATTTTTAAAAATTTTGTTACCTCAACTTTAAAGTACTTCAATGCTGTAAATGAAATTTGACTAAGATATTTGCTTTGCCAGACAATTTCCAGGGCTCAGTTACTCATGTGCCGATGATGCTCGGACAGGCCAGAGTCAGAGTTGCGCGTTCTTGAAATGGTTAAGGTCTGACGCATAGGCCCAGCGGCCAGCGCAGCCAACAGTCGAACGTTGCATTTACCTTAAGCGGGCGAGCGACCGACAGACCGACAGACCGACCGACAGACATTGGCGAAATGTAACCAAATGAATCATCGATGCGATTGCCAGTATTTAGATGCGGCACTCGCCACCCAGGCAGCTGCTGCTGTTGCTGCTGCTGCTGCTGCTGCTGCTGCTGCAGGCAGTGGCTTGGCCTGGGTCTTTAATAAGCCATTGCGACACAGCAGAACACAAAATTGGGTCAAGTGAGATAAATGCTTAAACACCAATATAATAAAACAGAAGTAAAAGGAAAAGCACGATTCAACAAAGAAAGAAAAACTTGTTGTTTTTGGTTTTTTTTTGTTTTGGCTGAGCTTCGAAATTTAATACAAACAGTTGCTCAAAAGTGTTGGGGCGGAATGGAAACAATGGATGGGCTTTCATGCGAACTGTCAACTTGTCACGACAATTAAGCAGCGCCGATGACTATCTGGCTATCTATCGTTACAGAACGTCGCAGCCCTGTCACTCGGCGCTGACGCCCACGCGCTGGCATTAAACCAAAATTAAAGTGAAGAATTATTGAAATATAATACGGGAAGACAGAGCCGAAATTGTGATTGCTGGACAGGTAGCCCGACCCAATTCGCCTTGCACTTGCATGCCACTTGGTTAACGTTGTTTGCCCTCTGTCACCTAACAAAGAATCAAAAGCTCTTCTCTCCCCTCCAATCAAGCAGAAGAAGGAGAACTCTTAACGTTCTGTCTTTCTCCAATATTTGTTTACCATTTAGTTTATTATGCTGTGCGTACGCCACACGGCTCTGTTTTGTTTGATTGCCCTTATTGGGGGGGCTTTTGGAGGTCTTTGCTTTGGTCTGTCTGTCGGTCTGTCAAATATGCTACATTATTTCCAATTCGAGTTATGATTATTATACTCTCTGGTTGGGAAAGTCAAATAACGGACTCTAGCTATACCCGCCGAGGGCATTACGTATACACAATTTGTCGTGCATAATTTCCATTTGATGACTTTTCAATCAGTTTGTACGAGCTGCGCAATGGGTTTATTGATCTTACCCATGCAGGTGTTGAGAAAATTGATATTACACCAAATACTTAACTTCTTTGTCCAATTGGCCTGGGAACAACTCTGAATTGCATTTAAGACCAATAAATTAATGATGAGTTTGTTTTCAAAATTTATGCAGCTTATTAGATTCGAGGTGCCGAAAGTTACTTTCAAATTTGAAAATCAATATTTGAGAGAAGAATCAGGCTTGAGAAGAATAGAGAAAGAGAGTCTATAATGTGTTAGTGTAACAGCAGTTGAAGTCGATTATATATCTATGAAATCTGTAAAGTGTAAAGAAAGAGAATCCACAGGGCTGGGCACTCGAAGTGTAACCTATTCTCAAATTATTATAAGCTAGGCTGGGAACCTAATTTTTAGTTACTGCAAAGTACAACTAGTGTAAAAATACTCAAAAACTCAGAATAAATTCACTTGGGCTATATATGATCACTTTCTGCCTTGACTATGTCCTTCTGACGGTCAAGAAACGAGTCGCAAGCTGCTCGAATGTGATTTGTCTTGTATTTTGGCTCACTCATGGACTATGTCTTTGCTCTCCAGAGCGAATAATCAATTGGATTCGCATATGATGGATTCGAAAGCCATTTTGTTATCACATCAAATATATATATATATATCATATATCAGCCTATGGAATCTGCATCTTCAACAATTATAATCAAGAATATATATCATCTACTATACATATTCTTGACAATTGCTGCTGAAGAAGTAGATTCCATAAGCTAAGTTTGTAAGGTTTTTTGGATTTGACTATATCTGAATATGGATGAAATTTTATATATTAGGATCTGTATTTTAATTCCCTCTTCTTTTTCTCTCTGAAATATTGGATTGTAAAATAAGTTTAGATTAGTTTTGTTGCGGGAAACTACTGCTAAAGCTGCTATTAAAAATTATCCAATATCAAATATGCTAAGATTAGCTTAGAGCACTAAAACTTCTGTATTTAATAGACGTACTTCCTCATTTAAATGTCTAACAGTTTTTAGCAGGGCTAAACTTTCTTTTAAAATCTGTGGCTGAATTTCTTTCCTCTTTAATATTTTTTCAGATTTTAATCTTAATTTTTTCAATCATAAAATAGTTTTAGGTTAGAGAACAATAACTTTCTTTGAGAACTGTATTCTGCGTGCTCTTCTCTCTACAGTTTTTAATTATTAAGAAAGTTAAGTTTGGTTAGAACAGAAATGTTTTTGGGAATCATAGTAAAACTATCTGTGCTAGAGCAAATTTGAAAAAAAGGTAATATGAGGTTAGAGCAGCTAGACTTGTTTAAGAAATGCAATCCTCTCAAACGTTTTCAGTTAAAAATATTTGTATGGCTGCTAGAATAGCTTATACCAATAAATAGAAATATATATTACAACTTGCTGTACATTATGATGATCTACCTTAAGAACGCTTCTAACTACCAAAGTTTTCTCACCAAGTAACCACAATTTCCCAGTGCCTTCAGCCAAATCTTGTTATACAAATGAAATGTTGAAAGCGTCAAATCATCGCGAGGATTAAGCGCCGTTCAGCAGCTGCTCAGCTGCTCAGCTGATCAGTGCCTCTGAGCTCTGCCTACTTTTGTGGCTGCGCTAATGAATCTTAGTCTCGCCGAAAGTTCTCAGTGAAAAGCGCATTTCACAATTTTTTGTTGTGTCACTTTTTGATGTTTTTTTTTCGGGTTGTCTGATTGACAAATTTCATTGCATCTTCTGCATTTTAGCTGCGTCATGGCGCGGCTTATGGCCAACCCAAGCAGGCAGTGATAAATGATCGCAAAACGCAGTTGAGACCTCAGACATTAGCTCGTTTCTTATGTGATATTCTAATGAGTTGAGCGCAATCAATGCAATTGTCAAGCCTGCTTAGAAGTCGACAAACAACGCGTGTCGCAGCGGAAGTGCGACGAGTCTGCCGCTCTCTCGCGCGCTTTATATGTGCCTAGGGGCGAGCCATTAGTGCGGCCTCTTCTTGCAGCAGAAGGCAACAAAAAAAAAGAGTGTTAATGGCTGCATTTTAATGAAAGACAGTGCAGGTGCGGCGCTTGGGCGGTCCCAACATGCATTAGACATTCCGTTAGCTGCTCCAACTGCTGCTGCCGCTGCTACTGCTGCTGCTGCTGCTGCTATTGCTGTTGCTGTTGCTGGTTGATGTTAGCAGCCAAGAATAAACAAGCAGCGCGTGCCATCAAAGTCTCCCCAATGTCTGCCACAACAGCGAGAGAGTGCGCGAGAGAGCCAAAAATAAAAATGCCAATTTGCAGCAGCTGAGGAGCTCTGCCAGCGATCCCTTTTCCCACTTGCCAGTTGCCAGTTGAGCAAAATTCCATTGCGCACCCATTTAGTTTATAAATAAAACTGCCGCTTCACTGTCAAAGTTGACAATTTATTTTTAATCAACAATGTGGCGGCGGCAGGCAGCGCGTTCCGCTCGCTCGCTCGCTCACGCGGCCGGCGGCTCGCTCGCCTTATCGCTCGAATGTATCTCACAGATACAATCGCTAGAGCTCACGCGAGCTCCAGCTGCTCACTCCTCACTGCTCACTGCTCACTGCTCACTGCTCACTGCTTACTGCTCTGACAACTACTTTTGCCACTTTATGAAAACACTAAATGCACGTCGCGTACTCAATCCAGGCTCATAAATACCGACTAAGTTCTTGGCAAGTGCATTTCAGCTAGAACCTTGTCGCGGCTTGTAATAAACTGAATTTGCCATGCAAATTAGCTGCATAATCATTCACGTTGCTGCTGTCATACTGATTGCGACTTCATTTTTACATTGTTCATCATTTAAATAATGCTTATCATTGACTCTTAAACATGTTTAAGAGACTAGATCGGCTGCACACATGCTCTAGTCGCAGCAGGGGCTGCTACGACTTGGGTTTATTTACGTTTTATTGTTTAAAAATAACAGACGCAAACAAACTTAAGTTTAATAAATAATAATAATTTGATTTATTAAAATTTATTAATTAAATTATATTAATTGATATAGATTTTTTTTTAAATGAATTTAAACAATAAATAATGCCAGTAAAATTTTAGTTTTTCAATTTAATGGAACTTAATAATGGATAATTAAAAGAAAACTAAAAAAACTGCACATTTTTTGTTAATTTTATAATTTTAAATATCTTTATTTTAATTTAAAAATTTCCATATTTAAATCATATAATTTATTTATATATTATGAAATTAATAAATTAATTATTAGAATTTAATTCAATTTCTTTTTTAATTTTCATTTGATTAATTAAGCTTGTATAAATTTTTTATTGGGAAAAAAATATTAAAAAGTTAAAAGATTTAAAATTAAATTTAATTTAAAATGATTTTAAAAAAATCAATTATTAATTATTAATAAAATGTCTTAATTTATTAATTATAAATAAAAGTAAAATATATTTTTATTTTAAGAGCTATATATTAATTATAAATAAAAATCACAAATATTTTTATTTTAAATTTTTTTAAGAAATTATTATTATTTTATAAATTTGAATACATTTTTTTATTAATTATTTATATATTTGTAAGCTTTGTTTTTTTTTCTTAGATAAACAAATTAAAACGTATTACAATAATTAAGTTTAATGAAATTGCCAATAAATAATTAAATTTATTCAAAACTTAATCATTTAAAATAATATATTTATGTATATTAGAGTAATATTGTAGACCACCCTCGTAATTTGTATTTCTAATTACTGCAAATTGAAATTAATTAAAAGTATATATTGCTCTACTATGAGACTCTCAGAAAGCATTCTTGCCTTACTGAAAAGTGCATTACGTAAGCTTTGCAGATATAGTTTTTTCACTAGACGGAAATGCTGGAACCTTATCACGCTGCTGAGTAATGCTTCAAGAGTTATAGCAGTTTGAATTTGGCAAAGATTTGAACTACCTCACGCTGCACATAGTATACGAAGATAAGGAATATATTTGAAATAAATTGGGAATATTGTGGAGCTATGAATAGAATGTGCAGAGACTAGGGAATGTTTTCGTATGCATATTTCTTATCAGCATATTCAAGTTGCTTATCGAATTCGATGAAATATACTCAAAGTGCGCAGCAAATAAACTTTAGTCAACATTTGCAACCTCCAGCAGTGGCCGCAGCAGCAGCCACATCAATTAATAAGAAATAAAACCCGGAAAAACAATTTTTAAACACTAATTATAGGGGTTTCTCCAGCATCAGCAGCAGCAGCAGCAGATGCCTGGATATAGATACAGATGCAAATGGCGCTGGGCGACGGCTGCAATTGCATTTATCACTCAAAAAAAAAAAAAAAAAAGAAAATAGTAAAAAGAGTGAGAGCTGAGAGTTTGTTATTGTGGCTACACGGAATCGAAACGTATCTGCGTAGTCTGCCTTTTTAGCCAAAGATACAGCCTGCAGCTATTAGAATTGTATGGTAAAAATGGTAGATAGAATGCCTGTTGCAGCTTCCGCTGTGGCAGTGGCTGCAACTGGCAACTGAAAACTGGCAACTTGCAACTTGCTGCTGATTTCCCCTCGAGGGCAATTACCACTCGCTGCTCCTGCAGCTTCAGCTGCAGCTACGTCCATGGTCCGCACTCTTTGAAATTTATAATTGTAGCCCCGAAACTCAACTTGATGCAGCCTACACCCAACCTGCTACTGGTTGCCAGCCCCCTGCCACCCTGCCCCCTGCCCCCTGCCCCTTGTAAGTTGTTTAGATTTATCATTTCAGCTGGCCAAAGCATCTAGATATAATAATTTTGCGTTTTCTGCCGTGTCAGTGGCGTGCGCTGTGTTTGCTGCTCGTATCTTACAGATACTTTTTACGCTTTCATGCTAATTTGTGAGTGTGTGTGTGTGTGTGTGTGTGTGTGTGTGTGTGTGTGTGTTTGTGTGTGTCGTTAGTGGCACACACAACAACAGCGGCTCGTTGAGTTTGAGATTTGTGGCATGCAACACGCGCCACAAATTAGAAAAGAAATAAGTGCCTAACAGGGCCGCAGCAGAGACAACAACAGCAACAGCAACAACAACAACTGCTGCGGCGTATTAATTGGAATTACTGTAATTGCTGACAAACTGGACGAGGTGTGAGTCGGTCCAGTTGCTGCCACAGCCAGAGCCAGAGCCAGAACTCCTCCTCGTTGGCGGCATCCAGCTGGGCAGTGCCTGTCAATGGGTAGGCGGCAGCTACACGCTACCAATCTTATCAGCGTCGCTCCAAGTAGCTCAAGCGAAATCTATGCAACGAAAGCGAAACTTGAAGCCGCCAGCACGTCCAGTGTTATGCTCCAATAACGCTTGACCTCAAGCACTGGCAACCGGGATCAAAGCCGCCTGCAGCGGCAGACGACTCTGGAGCAAATGCTGCGCTTGGCTAACTGCAGCAGCTCTGGGTCAAATGAGCAAGCTAAACTCGCTATGCTATATCAGCATATGGAAAACCTATATATATGTATATATACAGATAGAGTCAGTCGTATGTGTGTGTGTGTGTGTGTGTGTGTGTGTGTGTGCAAGCTCAGATCGATCGAGCCACTTTGATATTGACATGGCCATGGCTGTGGTTGCCTTTCGCAGGCATATAATTTGGTTGACGCGCAGAATAAATGATAAATGCAATCATTATAGAAGGCACGAACAACAAGAGAAACAACAACAAAGACTGTGTAAAAGCCAAACCTAAAACTTGGCCAACACGAACGCATGATTAAAACTTTTGCAGCAGCAGCAGCCCGCAGTTTGAGGCGTTGATGCTGGCAGTCAAGATCGAGCGAACTAGCTGGGACGTGGCCTCAACGGTCCTTTTTGCCCTCCTGTTGTTCCACTAAATGCGTGTGCTCGAGTCTCGCCTCTGCCACGCCCGCTGCCCAGGCGATCGTGATACGCAGGCAACGGACTCTTGGGCTAACACAAATGTTTTATGGCCAGGCCAGGCATAATTTGTTAGCCTGCTCGATCAGGACTGGACCGCAGAGCGTAGCCTTTGTATCTGTGGAGGATGTGCTCGCCTGTCCGCCTTCTCTCAATGTAGGTTTCGTTTGGTTTTTTTTTCAGATTTTCTTTTTGGCTGCTGCACAGAAGCTGCTCGCTGACTACGATTGCGTATAATTTCAGCTGCGGCTGTGGCTTCATTTCTGCTTTACTTTGCTTGGCTTTGCTTTGGCTCTTGTTTTATTTTCCATGCCATCATTTGCCTGCGGGGCATCATTTTTGATGAGCTTTTGCCTGATTTTGCCTGCCCTGCCCTATCCTGGCCAGCCCTGGCCAGCTTCTCTGTAGCCAAAACAAAAAAAGAGGCGCTGCCCAAGAAGCTAAAAGGCTGCTTTTTTTTAGAACATTTTTGAAGTGTTGAAAAGAGTTTGATCAGAGCTTAAGTTTTCGGAAAGTGCCATAAAAGTAATATAATAAGATATATTTTATATAGAAACAACTGCTGAAGCCTTCGAATATCATTGATCAAGATTGATCAAGCTTCAGCTAAGGCATGATTAACATTATGGAAGCTATTGATAGAGCGTTTGTGTTGCATTCTTTTTGACAGAGCTGACCAAGTGAAGTCTGCCCTTAAAAGCCTTTGTAACAGCAAAATCTAGGCTGCTTAATTATTTGAATTTAATTTAGCAATATTAACTAATAAATTATGTTTAAAAAGAAAATTAATCATGAAATATTTATATTTCTATAATTTATTTATTTATACACTTTATGAATTCAAATTATTATTAAAATCAATATATTTTTAAAATAATTTAAAATAGATTTATTTAAATAAAATTAATTCTTATTATTTTTAAAATAAAGTTATTTTAACAATTTTAACCTTATATATATTTCTTAAAATAATAATAATTTGAATATATATATATATATATATATATATGTTTTAATACGCATGTATTGGCATAAATAAGGGCAGCTCGATCAGCAGGCCGCTCGGTTTCGGTTAGATCTGAATAAATCATTATAGAATTCGAATTCTTATAACATTTATGCATAAAATAGGGCATTAGTAGAACCTATAAAGCGTGTCTGTCACTAATATTTGATTGCCAAGGTTGCAGAAAAGACTGCTTCATATGCTGCAAAATTAAGCTTTAGTTAGTCCTAAAACACGTATTCAAATTATGAATATACGATCTTATATAGAGTCTAAAGCCTGTCTTTCAGTTAAATCCGATACCCAAAGTAGCCAAAAAGTCTTTGCTACGATCACAACTATAAAATGATCAGAGCTAGATCAAAACTCAGCTTAGACTAGTTCTAAATAAGCTAACAAGTGAATGAAAAAGCTTTTCTAGAGTTCATTATAGAAGGCATTGTCAACTGTATATGCAAAACCTGCCTTGCAGTAATATACGATTCACAAAGTAACCTAAAAGTCCCTAGATTGATTACGACTTGATCAAAACAGAGCTTGGGCGAGTCCTCAAATAATAGGCTAACAATTTAATGATAAACTACCTTTTCTAGGATTCCTTCTAATGTCAGAGCATTGTAGAATTTCAAAGCGCATTGTTGTCTGCTAGAGGTCTGATCGTAAGTAACTGAAGTTTGCTCAAAAGTTATGCTACACATGTTGAGAGCAGCTCAATCATAGCTCAGCCTAGCTTCGATCTGTAGATACAAACAGTTAGTTAATACAACTCCAAAGGTAGGGCATCAGCTGCAACTCTAAAGCCTGCTCTCAATACGCCCAAGCATATATATAGATATATGTATGTATATACATACATATGCTACACATTTTCACTTTATGAACTTCTACACACACAGATCGCACCTCAGACCGCGAATCCTACAGCAGCAGCAGCAGCAGCAGCAGCGCTTGCCCCGGGTCTCAAGTCGAGCTCAACATGCATATTTTATTGGCGAAAGGCTCGAGGGCAGGTCCGGGCCATTCAAGTGGGACTGCTGGAACTGGGACTGGGACTGGAACAGGGACTCAGACTCAGCCTGAGACTGAGTTTGTGCTCAACTGTGGGCAGTCTGTCCGTCAGGCTGGCAGCAGGGTCGTCGCTGATGAACGCCAGTCGACGACGTGTTTCGTGTCTGGCATCTTAAAGATACTTTTTTTCACTGTTCTCTTTTTTTTTTGTTTTTGTTTTGTTGGTTTGGGCTTAGGTTTAGGTTCGACTGTTTTTCGCTACACGCGGTTCAACGTTTGCTGCGCTGTATTTTATGCTCATTTAATCTCGCTGCGCGTTTCTTAACACATTTACGGCTGGGCCGGCAGGGCAGAGCCGAACCGATGCGAGCCGAGCTGAGCGGAGTGGTGTAGCGTGGATTGCTGGCTCTACAACAACAACCACATCATCGATTATGTTGATCTTTTTTCTGTCTGTCTGTCCGTCTGTCCGGCCGTCCGTCCGTCCGTCCGTTCGTCTGTGGGTTTCTCTGGCGACCGATTTTTTTTAACTGCGCACTTTTCAGACAACGGACGGAGACAGACAATGGCCGGAGTCGAGCCGCTTGGCGACTTGGCTGGCTACCTGTCTTACACAAAATAAACGCACGTCTCTCTCCGCCCCAGCCCCAGCCCCAGCCGCAGCCGCAGTCCAAGTCCGAGCCCTGTTCTTGGCTTGACTGTTGCCCAGTTTCGTAGCCAGTTTCTTTGCCTTGTTGTTGTTGCTGTTGTTGCTGCTGCTGTTGTTGTTGTTGTTGTTGCCTTTTCTTCCATTTTAATGTTTTCTTTTCTCTGTCTTTGTAACATAGTTTTTTTTCTTCTTTTTTTATCATTCGATTGTCCGTCCATCCATCTGTTTGTGTTTCTGTTTGTGTTGCGTGAAGTTTGCGGATCGCAACGACTGCCGGCTGGGCGAGGGGAGTTCAGCTGGAAACCCTTTAGGCGCTCATTGTCAGCTCAGGTTTGTTGTTGTTTCAAAACCAGATAAACGAAAGAAAGAAAGAAAAAAAAACGTCGAGAGATATATGATTTCTTATTGTAAATCATGACATTTTGTTGCCTTTGACTCTGGCTGCTTGTTCGGCTACTGTTTCGACTGCTACATTTGATTTGCTACACCGCGCAGCGTTGCAGCAGTGGGGCGGACAGTCGCCGTCGTCGTCGCCGTCTTTGCCTTAAGCCCATGTTGATTTCAAATTTCATTTTTACCGGGGAAGTCATCGATCTTTGAGTGACTCACATAATTAAGTAAATATATACGAATAGACTGGAAATCTCTTCGATTATCTTATCTAGTTTAGCTCGACAAAGCTTTGAACTTTGTTTCTATTTCGCTCATATATTTATGCTCATATATTATGTATGTCTACATGTTTTCTGCTCTTATACCAAATGTGGGCCAAGTTTATGCACTATTTATTAACAAGAAATAGCTAGGCAGTGCTCCTCTATGTGACTCTCATAATTTCTAGAAATGCCTCAGATATTTAAAAAATTATTTTGATTTTTAATATTTAATATTTTTCAAATATTTTTATATTTCCCAACAGCTCTTATGGTTTTTTTTTTAATATCTGATATTTTTACTAATTTAAGTTGGCTTGTGTTTCCTGGCGGCGCCTCTGTATGCAGTTCTCATGAATTAAAGTTGAGCCTGAACATGGTTGCTTTAAAGTATATTTCTTTTTTACTAGCAAATGTTCTGCGTTTCTAAAATTTGTCTGCTTGCATTTCCTGGTAAAGTCTCTCTATGCAATTCTCATAAAATCAACTTAGCCGAAGCAAAAAACTGTGATTCACTTAAAGCTTTTTCGTAGTTAAATAATATTTATTTTGTGTTTCTTATTTCTGATTTTTTTTTGTATTTTCTAATGTGACCTCTCTATGCAATTCTCATAAATTCTGATTTAAATAATATAAATCAAGTTTAAAACTCAAATTGCAGTTTGCATGTCTTTAAGCACAGCTTTAAACCAAATGTGTTATGTTTCATGTCTTTGGTTAATTACATACCCTGTAATGCCCGCTCTATGTAACTTGCATGCCTCTGGTATATTTTTAGGCATATTTTTACTATTTTACTATTTACTACTTGTAAAATTTAGCTGCACAAATGGTGCTGTTAAATGTTAAAGATATTGTCATAGTTGTTTGGAATATTTATAAAATATTTATTTATGAAAATATACGCAATATGTGTGTGAAGAGTATTCTTAATCTGCATATGTATGTACATATTTAGTATGAGTATAAAAAGTTGTGTTCATAAAAATAGTAGTGCTACAGAATAGTTGAAAAGCAAAAAAAAATATTGTGATAAACATAATATTTAAAAGAAATATTTAAATATATATACATGTACATATATGTACATATATATGTTATAAATATATACAAAATGTTAATCTTAATAACAGTCTCACTACTATTTCAATGACCACAGCTGTATATATTCTTAAATGTTTTTATAAAAACACAAAGCTCACAGATTATCTCTTGACAATCTCTAAAGATTCCTTAAGAAGACCTACTCCTTTTCACTTCTAGAAATCCCTCTGGCTACCATTTAGACTTAACCCTAGTTATACTTTCACTGTTGCACCCCAATTCCCATTCTGCTGCTGCCCCGCCCCAGCGACACTTCATCACAGTAGCTGCAAAAGAGCTTCAAAGGTAACTACTTTGCAGCTAGCCGACCTCAGTTCAGGTAGTAGTTCCACGCCAAAAAATTACCCCAATTTAAAGGGGGGCCTAGATCTGTGTGTGACCTGACCCTCGGCTGCATTAGGCAACCTGCCAAAGTCAAAAAAGGCGCTGGCCAAATGCAAATAAAATTGCCACATTTACAGTGAGCACACACAAATACGAATCTTGAGCTGTTCGCGCTGTGGCCCCCTCGCATTCGCACGCTTTGACACCTAAAGTGTGCGCCCATACGCCTCCGCAGGCCATGCCCCTGCCCCAGCCCCTTTTACACCCGCTCGCGCGCCTGGCAACACTTTTCTCCCGACGAGGGCGCCCTCGTTGGTTTATTTTAATTTTTTGTTCGCCTGCGCTTTCGTTTTTATGTATCAAGGCGTGAGTGAGAGAGACGGAGAGGGAGGGAGAGAAAGAGAGGAGCATAAATATATATTTTTTCCCGGAGTTTTTTTCTTTTGCTGTGGCGCTGCCCCTCGGCAACATTTGCTGCCACATTTGCCTGCTGCTGCCAACCCTCTCGCCGGCTCTCTCTCTCTCTCGCTGTCGCTCTCGCTCTCGCTCTCGCTCTCCGCGTGCTGCTCAATAGGTCTTGCACTTGATAGGTCAGTGACCCAGTTGGATGCGACTGTGTGTGTGTGTGTGGCTGCTGTTGCGGCAGGGCAGTGCTAGCGAGGGCTGTC